>CM046952.1:43088257-43686760 GCA_025698515.1 Gossypium sturtianum
AGCTTTTCTTTGAAAAGGTTTGTGTACTTACGATTGGTTTGTAAAACGTTGTTTTCTTTTAAAACCCGAGACCTAAAACTAGAAGTTATGCAATCAACACTAGTAAACACAACCAGAGAAAGGCCTTATTACAACAAAACCCAAATTAAAGAAAACATAATTAAAAATAAAGTAAATTAAAAACACGAAAATGCGACTGTTCGTAGTGTGGCCCCCTCCGAGTCCCTCGTAGCTCTAAACCGTCTAACGCTGGGGATTACCTGAAAGGTTAAAAACGGGATGAGTTTACGAAAACTCAGTGTATAATCCCCTTATTACAGAAACAATCAGTATAAAGAAACAGAATCAGTCTGGGCCTGAGCCCTTTAACAGTAATAGTACAGTGTGGGCCTTAGCCCCCATTAGCCTCGGTTGGGCCTTAGCCCATATCAAATGTCACATATCACATCTTTCTGAGCCTAAGCCCGTCTCAATATCAGAATCAGTATATGCAATGCATAAATACCCATACCAACCCTGCACTCCGTCTCCCGTCCAACCCTACACTCTTGTGGGGATTAAATCGACCCACCCATCCCTACACTCCTTATGTAGCACCAGTTGTGGCACCAACCAATATTGTAGCATAGCTGCCAACCACATAATCGGCTTAAAGCCATCGGTGGGTCCACAGTCGTCTCGTGCGACCCGTGCGACCCTCACATATCAATCACTTCCTCCAATACAAGATCCCAACCCCATGCAGTATGTCGTGTATGCAGCATGCCATGCTCAGAATCAGTCATATCATTCACAGTTAAGTCAATCAAATCATAGCACAAGTCAGTTATTTACCCTCGAAGGGCAAAATAGTCAGTTCCTCTCTAGGGGCATTACGGTCATTTTACCCTGTGGGGGTATTACGGTCAATTTACCCTACAGGGTATTTCGGTCATTTTACCCTACAGGGGCATTACGGTCATTTTACCCTACCGGGGCATTACAGTCATTTTACCCTACAGGGGCATTACGGTCATTTTACCCTATGGGGGTATTTCGGTCATTTACCCTATGAGGGTATTTCAGTCATTTTACCCTATGGGGGTATTACGGTCAATTTATCCTACACGAGTATGGCAATCATTTTACCCTACAGGGGTATTACGGTCAATTTACCGTACAGGGGCATTACAGTCATTTTACCCTACAGGGGTATTACGATAATTCTACCCTACAGGGGTATTTCGGTAATGCTACCCTACAGGGGTATTTTGGTAATTCTACCCTACAGGGGTATTTCAGTAATTCTACCCTATAGGGGTATTTCGGTAATTCTACCCTATCGAGGTATTTCGATAATTCTACACTACAGGGGCATTTCGGTAATTCTACCCTACCGGGGTATTTCGGTAATCTTACTTTAACAGTCAACAGTGTGAATGGGCCCAAGGCCCATTATGCAGCCCACGTAGGCCCACACGGCCCATTTCGGCCCATTCGACCCAAAAGCGGCCCAAGACCATGAGATCGCTCATGGTGGCCTCCGTCATGGTATCGACTTTCCCACACGAGCGTTCGTACGCTCGTATGGTAACCGTTGCCGTATTTTCGGCTTTTCGGCATTTTGGTATTTGCCGATCTACAATTGGAGTGGTGTGTGTACACACCTGTTTAACGAGACGCGCAAAGAATTCCACGTGTATCGAACCTACACTCAACAAGACCTTCAGTTAATTAGATGACGATTCAAGTTAACCACTTCTTAACTTTTAGCCCAAATATACATCACCTTACCTTGATTGAATGAGGGTGCCTTAATCGTCTAAGATCGTTAACCCTAAATTGATCACACGCCTTGTCGAAAATCTGAATTATAAACAAAACTTGTTAGATAGGGTCGATTGTAAATGTGGCTAAAATTTGCGAATACCATCTTCTCAACAAATGAAAATTCGGCTTTTAGAAAAGTTTAAAGAAACTAGATTTGAATGGAATGAGGGAATACAACCACTTATCGCCTTGTCGTAATTACTTATGAATCGAAGCAGAGAGAGGGACAAAGTGTTGAGTTTCGGCTAGAGTAAGAACCACATAGAGAAGAGAAGAATTCGAATCGAAAAGGGAGGGGAGAACTTTCGGTCACAAGCCGAAAAGGAGAAAGAATCACAAGGCTAGGGCGATAGGTTTGGCCGAAAGAAATCAATAGGCAAGAAGGGATGAAACAGGCAGTTGGCTGAACTTGAAAAGAATAGAGAAGAAGGGGAGGTTTCGGCAGATGTTGGTGCAAAAGAGGGGAGAGGAATGGACTTGAAAACAAAATAGTTTAATTTACCAGAATCCTAGGAGTCGAATACCCAAAATGCATAAATGGCCACTTACAAATTCGGCACAAGAGAGCAGAGAAAGAAAAGAGCCTTCACAGTTTCAGAAACCGATGACAAACTGACCAAAACTGAGAGAAAAACCCCTCAGCCAAATTTCCTAAGGCCTTAGAGTCCCATTCGGCCACAACTCTCCTCACAATTCAAATTCCTTGAAAATCTCCACAAATCACTCCCTTTATCCCTCCATGATATCCTCCATAACAACTCCAAGACCAATTCAAACTTCACTTTGCAGAGTTTCAGTCTAACTCCACTTCTCATGCTGCAAGGAAATAAAATAAATACCCCTTTGCATGCCAAGGGATTCGAACCCAAGCTCTCCCCTCAATCATTTCACGCCCTCACCACTAGGCCACCAGCTCACTTGTGTCATAAAACAAGCATTATTATTAATAAGGCCTAAGTGCCAACATCCAGGTTCATTTAAGGGAAAAAATAAAAATTTTGCAATAGTCAAGACTTGAACCCAGGCTTCTCAAACATTCCCACATTTGTGTCATTTTCTTGAACACATTAATATTTATGTGTAGTCTCCTAGCTGATCCCACGCTCAAGGTGCATTCCTTCTAGGCCCAAATTCGAGGCGTTACATGTGGTCCCGACACCACTATTTTATCACCACTGGAAATCGGGCTGTTACAAGTTAAACCATATATTTTTAGAATATAAGTTTTTGTATATATGTATAGGGATATGATATTTTATATGAATAGACACTTGTATGCATCATGCCAATAAGTTAACATAAATATACCCTATTACAATTGACTTTTGGTCAGGAGTCAAATACAACTCATTTTAGAATTTTTTAATGTGCAATATATGTTAAGTTGCTCCACTACAATGCACAAAATGGGTATTCTAAGAAAGTTGAGAATATACATTAGTTATGAGTCTCCTTGTATTATTAAATGTGTTGAATAAATTGGAGATTCAATTATGACATTATTTGTGATTAGTATTTGATTTGATAGTTTACCCAACATTAGGGGGAGAGAAATAATAGTTCGATAAATAAATTACTTTGAATGAATTATCATTATCTAGATCCTCATAGAAAATAATTTGAATCTGAAGTTTAGAAAGATAATTCACTTTATTATAAGTTAATTGTCAATGCACTTACTGACCTAATGAGAATGACCAAGCGTTATAAACCAGCTAATGTTTTTATTTGAATTGAAGTCCCAATAGGACAACTTGTTAGAATAAATGAAAGCAATGCATGCATGAAGCATGGTTGATTGATTAGTTCCAAATATGGAAAATCTTGTATAAGAAAATAATAAATATAGATGGTTATATGATGGAGGCAGGTGCTTTAGAAAGGACCTAATACATAGCTAATGTAACCTCCCAAACCTAACCGAGAACAAGTATAGATATAGCTGGCCAATTGTATGATTACCAAGAGAATAATAAATATAGATGGTCATATAATGGAGGTGGGTGCTTTAGAAAAGACCCAATACATAACTAATGTACTTATTACCGAATTCTGAAGGCCACATTAGCCACCGAAATGGCCAAGTAAATCCGTTCGGTTTAAAAACCACTGTTTTGATCAATTTCCAAAAAACATAGCATGGTTGCCTTAGGTTTATTATAAACATCCGATTGTTAGCTCTTCTATAATTTAAATTCAGTTTATTAGACCTTCGTAACATTTGAAAAACTCAATTGATTCTGTCATCAAGCCCTTTAAAAAATTCTGTTTTATCATTTTGCAACGAAAAAAAGTGTTGCATTTTATTTTTGTATGACATTCTGTGTTTTAATTAATATTAGGTAAGTTATTAAATTTGTTTGATTTTCAACCAAAAATTCCGTGCATGCAAAATCCCGAATAACCAACTTATACCATAGTCCATACTTAACAAAATTTATAGTCCCAAAAATAAAAACCAAAATATATAAAGTAAAATTAAAAATACTTTATTAACTGAAAATCTGATACGAGACCTCCTTATGCCAAATCTAATCTTAACCTTGAGGGTTATTTGTAAGAAGTGAGCTACGGGGTGAGCTTAAAAAGCTCAGTGTGAGTCTAATAAAAAATAAGCATTGCATAGGCATCCAAGCAGTCAATGAAGCATACAACTATTACAATAGATCATATAGTTAATCATGGCATTACAAAATTTTGCATATGGCATGCTCATATGAAACAGTGCAAAGAGACCCTTACACATTTGACCCTTACACCTCTATTATATGACTTGGTAATCATACAATCAGAAATTACATTCAATACTTACACATTTAGTTAAGCACAATAAAAACCATTACACATTTGACCATCACCTATTTGCACTTACTGTGGTCGGCAATCACTTTGATCGTTGTGTTTATGCGATGTCAAAGTCTTAAAATTTATAATGAGAATGATCGAACCTCGAAACTAACTATGACATTTATTTGAGGCAAGCGCACCTATCGAACAGTAGTATAGTTAGGGCAAGACCGGAATGTCGAACCCAAAGGAACTAAAAGTACTGATACTAACTTTCTTTTTATTATCTAGCCTAAAATAAAGGGAATTTGTCGTTTAATCTAAATTAACTAATTATTAAACTAAAGACTCTAAGGCAAAGAAGAATGAATTTGTGGAAAATACTTGTGGGAAAGCCAATTGATAAAGACAATACCCAAGGAAGAATCCACCTAGACTTCACTTGTTATCTAACTCTGAAGCAGACGATTTATTCATTTGACTTGATCCGTAAGATTCCCTAATGTATATTAAACCCTCTCTCGAAGCGAATAACGTCTAACCCTAGGTTGATTAATTGAAATCTCTTTCTAATTAAAACCCCTAAAATTGCATTAACTCGATCTATGGAATCCCATATTAGGTTTCACCTTAATCCGGCAAAATCTAGTCACCCTATCTCTAGGCGCGCGATCAACTCCGCTTAACTATGCTAGATCTACTCTTAGGCAGGGACTTTTGCTCCTCCACCTAAGCACATCAAACTTGAATCAATATCCCGAAAATATCAACGCAAGAATTAAGAACACATAATTAAGAACAAGTCAAATATTTATCATATAGTTCAGCAAACAATAACAAGATTCATCTTAGGTTTCATCCCCCTCAGGTATATGAGGGTTTAGTTCATAACAATAAAAGAAAACATCTCAGAAGAAAAGATAAAACAAAACATAAGAAATCCTTAAAACCCCCTGAAGGAATTGAAGGAGAGATCCTCCGTCTTGAGTATGATTCCGGCTTCTTGAGGTGGATCAAGTGGCTATCTTCAAGTAAACCTCCACAAATCTGCCTCCTTTGGCCTAGCAAGACGCCCCTTGAAAACAGCCTTGGGCTCCCCCTTTTAGGTCATACTTAAGGTGTTTATATAGGCTTTGGAATGTGTTTCTTTGCCCCTAAGTATCCTAATCTGAGTGAAATTTCTCTTTGTCACGGCAGGGGCACGGCCATGGCACACGCCCGTGTAAATCGTGGGCAGGCCGTGTGGAGTCCGTTGATGAGGCACGGCCGTGTGGTCTTGGGCCCAGGCCGTGTCAATTTCGTGATGTGGCCCATTTGGCCCGTTTTAAGCCCGTTTCCTATGCTTTTCATCCTCCGATGCTTCCCTGAGTATAAAACATGAAAACAAAGGATTAAGAGCACCAAATGACATAAAATAAGGGATAATTCATCCAAAAGCATGCTAAATGTGGGCTTAAAATATGTTACTTTTACGGTTTATCACACTTACCCAACTCAAGGCCATTCGGCCATGCTCAAATCAACATGCAAAATTTGACAACATGCATATTACATTATTTCAATAATCATCGAACACTCAAAGTGTAACAGCCCGTTTTCAGTGAAATCGGAACAGTGGTTTTGGGACCACAAATCCAACGAGAAAAATTTTATTTATTATTATTTTAATGTCTATGGAATATTAGAATGGTCGTTTAAAAATTTCGTTAAGAAATTTTGACGTTTGCATACTTAATTAAGTAAAAAGGACTAAATCGTAAAAGATGCAAAAGTGGAGTTCTAGTAGTTAAAGTTGTCAAATAGATATGAAATTTCAAAGTGAGAGGACCTAGATGGTAGTTAGACCAAATGTGTGGCTAGTGGATATTCATGGATTGGTTTTGTTGAAATTATGAATATTTTAATGGTTAAAAATATAAAAGAGTAAATAAGGTTAAAATGATTAAAACAAAAACATTTCTTAATTTATACTTATCTTTTTCCACCGAAATTAAAAGAAAGAACACCGTGGAATCTTGCTAGGTTTTCAGCTAGGTTGTTGAGCTTGCATGGTATGTTTTACAACTCCGTTTTTAATGATTTTTATGTGTTCGGGATCATTGTAGCTTAATCTAACTAGCCCATGGACCAAATTGCAAAACTGTTAAAGATTTAGGGTTTTTCCATGAACATTTTTTCATGATTCTTGAAGTTAAATGAAAGATTATGAGTCCTTATTGTCAAATAAACAACTTTTGTAAAGGGATTTTTAATGAAATTGCCATTTAGGGACTTATTTATAAAAGTAGTAAAATTACATGGTAAAATTGTGAAATACTGATTTGTATGGGTTGATATAGGTCCCTAGTACATTTAGATAGCATGAAATGTGGATTAAATTGCTTAAATTACAATTTACAAGCTTAAGGACTATATTGTAAAGAAGGTAAATGTAATCTTCCAAAAGTATGAATTTTGGACTGAATTGAATAGTATAAGTATTAAATGGATTGAAGTTGCTTATTTAGATCAAGATAAACCTCGAATGGATCTAGATCGAGGAAAAGCTTAAGCCTCGGATTAGTTGATCTCATTTCTACATTTTTGTCATCGAGGTAAGTTCGTATGATTAAATAGTGTTTTAATGTGATATTGGTATATATATCAATGTATTATTTTCTATAAAATTAAATGGTGGGAATCCAATGATGTTACGATGATCATCGAGCCCCGTTTGAACCTTAGGAATACATAGGATACAAATGACATGTCATTAGGGTTACCATGTTTCAGTTGCTGGTCTTGAATGTCCTACTAATGGCTGAGGTCCTGTATTTGTTGCAGATACTCTACAGTTTGTGTGAGCAGCATCGTGTAGATTACATTTTGACTTACATCTTATGTTAACAGACCCATTTCACAGCTCGTGTGAGCAACGATGTAAAGGAAAAGGAAATGTTATATGTTTAGCATACTTTGTGTGAGCTTTCCTGTGTATCCGATGTTATTCTGAATGGTTCAACGGGCTTTAAAATGAAAGGAAAGGTAAGTGTTCAAATGACTTATGTCATGAATCTATGAAAAGGATTGAAAAGGAAATGTTCAATGAAAGTATACTTATGTTCATTAAATTGATGATTTCAAATGATGTTGTTCATGTATAATGACTTAGCTTATGTTAATTCAAGTGAATTACAAGTTAATAAACTAACATGTGTTGTTGATGATGCTTAGGCTTGTGCCAAGCTTATGATTGAATTGTATCATGTTTAATTTTAAGGTTATGCATTGAAATGGTAAGTTATATTCATGTTTTATGAACTTACTAAGCTTTATATGCTTACGTAGTTTTCTTTCCTATGTTTTATACATAATCAGAAGCTTGATCGGTTTGGAAGCTTGTCAGAGATCTATCACACTATCCATAGATTATATCGGTAGTTTTTGACGTTTTGACCAATGATATAATGGCATGTATAGGTGGACTTATGTGTGATGTTAGTTGAATGTTGGCTTATAGTTTGGCATGTATATGTCATTTTAGATGGTGTACTTTTCGTACTTTTGATGCCTTGATGGTATGTGTTTATATGTCTAAGTTTTAATTCATGTTTCAATGGCCAATATGGTATGTAATGGAATAGTTATAATGTGGTCAAGATAGGGTAAGTTTTGAAATGGTATTGGACTTGATGTGAATGTATGAAATGTGCTAATGTTTCTATGTTTAGGTAAGGTTTGTTTAAATGCATTTGAGGTGCCTTGTTGGCATGTTGGTTGGATGTATTTATGGTCTATTGAATTGGTTATTTTATACATGTTTTGGTAAGGTTTTGAGGCTTTGAAGTTGTGCACAAAGTACCTTTAGGTACATGTTTGGGTTGGTGATGGAAATGGCTTGATTTTTGCCAATTTCATGTCCACACGTCCTGAGACATGGGTGTGTGACTCAACCGTGTGTGACACACGACCATGCGACACAGCCGTATGTCCCTTGTAGGTTTTAAGGCATACAAGTCAGGCAGATTGTGACCCAACTTCGAAAGTTACACGGGCACGGACACGGGCTGGGAAAGACCCTGTGTCCCTATTTCGATTTTACATAGCCTGAGACACGGGCGTGTCTTAGCCATGTGAGTCACATGGCCTGGTCACACGGCCGTGTGACCCCTACAGTTTAAGTTTTCTAAATTTTTCATGAACTTTCCTATTGATTTCAATTTAGTCCCGAATTGTTTCTAAACTGTTTTTATGGCCTCGAAGGCTCGATTAAGGGATAATATGCATGTACTTGAATGGATTATGCCATGCTTATGTTGAGGTACTAAATGTATGCTTTTAATTTATGATTTTACGGTAATGGTCTGTAGCCCTATTCCGGCGATGGATACGGGTTAAGGGTGTTACACAAAGGTAAGATCCACACCTGATTAACGTGAAAACCGAACAATATTTCTATATTGCAACTCCTACGCTTTAGATCTAACTAGATCCAATTCAGATCTGTACCCAACACAAAGAACAAACATTAAAATTCAACCCTTACCACTCTTATAGGGTTCGGCCAAAGTAGAGAGAAAATCATCTTTTTATATTTGAAGTTGGGAATTAATACTTTATTTTAGCTTACGACGGAATTGTGAACAAATTTTCGATGCTATTGTTGATCTGTATGGTTTGGACCAGATCCTTCAATAAAAAAATACAAAAAGATGGGAACAGTGAGATTCGGCCATGAAACATGCTCTATTCTACGATTACAGTAATTAATATAGAAGAAAATTGACATAGATCTGATAAATAAAAATTAAAAATATTGCACTTACGCTCCTCGATTAGATCCGTGATATCAGAAAAACAAAAAGAAGAAGAAAAGAAACAAAGGGGATGACGACAATGGGGAAGAAAAAATAATGGAAGTAAGGTACGATTATGATGAAGATGGGAATAAAGAGAGCAGTGATTCAGTCTCAATGGAGAAAGAAAATAAAAGAAAAATCGTGGAAGAAGACAAGAACAGTAGGGGCAACACAAAGGGGAAGAAAAGAGAGAAAGAAAGAAAAAATGGAGAAGAGAAAAGAACAGTAGATGGGATGATAAGGAGGCAAACAAATGAGAAAAAACTTACAGAAAGGAGAAAAACTAACATTTTTACCTAGTGTTACTAGGTAGGGACGTCACACTAGGGTTTTTGGGCAAAAATTTAGTCAATAAAAATTATACGAAAGAGGGGAATCGAACTCAGTTCTCAAGGATAGCTTCACTAACACTTAACCATTATACTAGTAACTCATTTATGTTTCAACCATGTAATGTTATCAATAATAATTCAGGATGTGACAACTCTCCCTTTCCCTTAAAAGAAATTTCGGCCTCGAAATTTACCTGATTCAAACAGATGAGGATACTGTTGACGGATTGAGTCTTTCGGCTCCTAAGTGGCTTCTTCAGTGCCATGGTTCCACAACAGGACCTTAAACAGTAGGTTCTATTTCACTCTAAGAACCTTTACCTCTTGATCCAAAATCTTAACATGTTCCTCCTCAAAGGACAAGTTTGATCTAACCTCAATCTCCTCAATCGTGATAATATGACAAGGGTCAAATCAATACCTTCTTAACATCGAAATGTGTAACACATCATGAATGCGGTCCAACTCAAGAGGTAACTCAAGTTAATAAGCCATCAGTCCAATTCTTTTAAGAATCTGATAGGGTCCAATGAATCTAAGGCTCAACTTGCCTTTTCACTCAAACCTCAAAAATGTTTTCCACAGAGACACTTTCAAGGAAACCCAATGGCTGACACTGAACTCAATTACCTTCTGCTTTAGATCTACAGAAGACTTATGCCTATCCAAAGCTGCTTTCAATCTGTCCTGAATTAGTCTGACAGTACTCTCATTCTCTTGAACCAACTCTAGACCCAAAACCTTTCTCTCACCCTAATTAGTCCAACACAAAGGAGTACGACACTTACGACTATACAAATCCTCGTAAGGTGCCATATGTATACTAGATTGGAAACTACTTTTGTAAGCAAATTCTGCTAACGATAAATGCTCCTCCCAACTACCCTGAAATTCAATCATAGAGCTCCTTAACATATCCTCCAAAACCTAAATAACTTACTCGGACTGTCCATCTGTTTGCCGATGGAATGCCGTACTAAAAATCCAAACTAGTACCCAGTGCCTCATGCAGTTTCTTCTAGAACTGAGACGTGAGATTGGGATCCCGATTTGAAATAATTGACATAGGCACCCCATGCAGACTTACTATTTTAGAGATGTATAGCTTAGCTAGCTTCCACAAAGAATAGTCATTACGAACTGATAGGAAGTGAGCTGACTTCGTTAATCCATCCACAATAACCTGTACCGAGTATTTCTTAGTAGGTCTCAAGGGCAACCCACTAACAAATTCCATAGTGACTCACTCCCATTTCCACCGTGGAATCATAATTGGCTGCAATAACCCTGAAGGAAACTGATGCTCAGCTTTTACTTGCTTTCTAGTCAACCACTTAGAATTGAAATTTTATACCTCTCACTTCATGTCAGGCCACTAATATAGATCTCTCAAATTTCAATACATTTTATTACCCCCAAGGATGCATAGTGTAAGGGCTACTATGCGCTTCCCGAAGGATGGACTGTTAGAAATCTGGATCATTCGGCACACAGTATCTTCCTCTAAAGTAGAAAATACCCTGAGAATTCAACCAGAAATCCTCAATTTTACCATCTTTAGTTTGCTTAAACCGAGATGAAAATGATTCATCCAATGGTTGCTTAACCTTTATCTCATTGACCTAGTTAGGCTTCACTTGCAACTCAACCAAAAGACCACCATCCTCAAACAAAATCAGTCTTGCAAGCATAGCTTTAAGTTCAGACATTGATCTTCTTCTCAGAGCATCAGCCACAACATTGGCTTTTTTGGGATGATATTTGATAGTGTAGTCACAGTCCTTCTATAGCTCAATCCCTATTCATTATAATAAGTTTAACTCTTTCTACGTGAGGAGATATTTGAGACTTTTGTAATCTGTGTAGATAGTACACTTTTCACTTTACAAGTAATGTCTCGATATCTTAAGAGCAATCACTACAACCGCTACTTCCAAATCATGAGTCGGATAATTGTATTCAGGTGGCTTAAGCTATCTCGTAGCATAGGCTACCACCTTACCATTCTACATAAATACACAACCAAGACTAGTGTGGGATGCATCAATGCACACAACATAATTCTTCCTAGTTTTCGACTGAATCAAAACTGGAGCTTGAGCTAACACAAATTTCAATTTCTTGAAGCTGACTTCCTGTTCATCCGACCACTTAAAATGAGTGTTCTTCATCAATAGCTTAGTCAAGGGAGCAACTATCAAGGAGAAACCCTCAACAAACCTCCGATAGTACACCGAATTGAGGAAGCTTTGAATCTCTAAAACACTCTTAGGTTGCTTCCATTCCAGGATAGCATCAATCTTTTACAGATCCACATGGATACCCTCACTAGATACCACATAAACCAAAAACATTACCTCTTTTAGCCAAAAGTTGTACTTATTAAACTTAGCAAAGAGTTTTTTCTCACGGAGAATTTGTAGAACTACCCTTAGATGCTCATCATGCTTGAATTCAGTCTTAGAGTACACCAAAATGTCTTCGATGAACATAATGACGAATTGATTGAGATACGATTAAAATACCTGGTTCATTGGATCCATGAATGCAGTCGAAGCATTAATTAGACCAAAAGTCATAACTAGGAACTCGTAATGGTCGAACCAAGTCCTGAATGGAATCTTCGGCAAATCAGATTCCTTCACTTTCAACTAATAATACCTAGATCTCAAGTTCATCTTAAAGAAAACAATTTCCCCACAAAATTGGTCAAACAAATCATCAATTCTAGGTAGAGGATACTTATTCTTCACTGTCAACTTGTTTGACTGCCTATAATCAATGCATAGTCTCAGTGAACCATCATTCCTCTTAACAAAAAATAAAAAATTGGTGCACCCCATAACGACACATTGGGTCTTATTAAACCCCAATCCAAAAGCTCTTAAAGTTGGACCTTCAAGTCTTTCAGTTCTTTCGGTGCCATACAGTAGGGAGCAATGGGCATCGGTGCTGTTCTAGGCAACAACTCGATTCCAAACTCCAACTCATGATCCGTAGGTAACCCTAGAAGTTCCTCGACAAAAACGTCCAGAAAATCTTTAATTATTTTGATACTCTCCGCAGTCAAACCAATTACACTTGCATCTTGGACATAGGCCAGAAATGCCTCATAGCTTTTACAGACCAATTTCTCTTATACCATAGCGAAGATCATATTAGATAGATAATCCCCCCGTTCCCCAACCATGACGATCCCTTTACCATCAGAAGTCTTCAGTGTTACCCTCTTAGTAGCATAGTCAAAACTAACTTGATGCTCAACCAACTAGTCCCGCCCCAAAATTAAGTCAAACTCACTGAATGACAACTCTATCAAATCAACCAAAAATACGCCCCAAAATAAGAGGCAGTCTGGTCCGACTAGCCCAAATTCACAACCTTATTCACAACCACTAATTATCCTAAAGGGTTAACTATAGTAACAATACTAGCAATATTTTCTACCCCAATCCCCAGTTTTTCAAACACATTGCATGCAACATAGGAGTGCGTAGAAATAAGGTCAATTAAAACAAAATATGGTAGAGAATGGATAGTGAAGGTACCTACTATGACATCAATTGCATCTATGTCTTGTCTGTGCCTAGCAGCATATACTAGAAGAGACTACCTAGCTTCTGTTCTGTTCACACCCTGACCCGGTGCTTGTTGACCCTGTCTATTATTACTATTTATGTTCGGACCATGAATCCATTGTGGTATCATCCCAACCCTCTAATTTTATACCAGATTCTATACTTGGTTTTGTATCGGAGCTTGCATGTAATTAACTCGATGATGACAATCCTTAACACGGTGCTTGGTCGATCCACAAACCAGACAAGCACCTGATATTTTCTAACACTCACCCGTATGACACTTATCATAAACCCCACATATAAGAATTCTAACCACCTCATTAGGATCCCCAGAACCCACTGCTGCTGTTGTTTTCTGCTATGGTCTAATTTCTCTGGCCACTTCACAGGTTGTGAATTTGGGCTAGTTGGACCAGACTGCCTCTTATTCTGAACCCTAGCTTTATCCCTCTTTTCATGCTCCAAGCGCTTAATCTCCTCGACGATCTTGGTTTTTTCGACCAATTTTTCAAAAGCCCTTTCTTGGTGTGGGGGCACTTGGATTTTCAGATTATACCTCAACCCATCTTCAAACCGTAGGATCATCTCCTGCTCAGTTGCCACCCGGAGCATAACAGCTCAATCTCAAGAACTTAACCTTATACTTGACTACGAATATATCCCCCTATTTAAATTCAAAAAACTCCAATCAACAAGCATCCATACCTAGTACCCACATATTTGTTTTCGAAGGCCTTCTAAAAATAAGTCCAAGTGATACGCTCAACCCTTGTATCTCTAACCACAGACTTACACCACCGATAATTTTGATCCCTGACCACCTCCAGACATAGTAATGTCCAGAGTAAGAAACCTACACAAAAGATATGAAATAAGTGATATCTACAAGCATACGAGTTAGGTTGTAATATAGTTACAAACAAAGTGACTGAATACTCTGAGGATTGAACCCAAGGGAGGCGAGTACTAAATTAATCCTAATCTAAATACAAACGGATCTAATTAGTACTATAAATAAATTATATTACGAATAAACATAAAGAGAGATTTTTGGGGTTTTAATAAAAAAAGAAAATAACATAAATAAAAAGACTTTGGGAAATGAAAGATATAAACTGAATTAGATCTAAGCATGGGCATTAGCTTGCTTTGGTAATCATAACCAACTATTTCTTTAGGTTTCTATTTAATTAGTTAATCATCACCTTAGTAGGATCTCTTGATCTTCCAATAAACTGATGAGTCGAGAAGAACTACTTATCTCTCAACCTCATAGTCTAGACCGATTCGAGGATAAGGTATTCACGGATAGGCCATACCAATTTTGGGTTAATTCCCACCTATATGACTTCCTCGGGTTGTCAGGTCTAGGGCTTAAATTATTCCTCTCTTAAACAACTTTTTTGCTAAGAAATCCCTACACAATAATTAATTAGTCATACCTCCACTCACTAATTCCCCATAAGAGGATTAGTTCCTCATGGATTTCATAAACACAATAAACTTGATGTGAAAGATAAACATGAATAATAAATCAAGAAAAAAGGTTTAAGAGAATCCTGAATTATATTGAATGAAGTGCAGAATCCAAAAAGAATTGATTGAGTCTACAAATCAGATCTCTCGACACACATAAAGATAAATATTTGAAATAACCTAAAACCTAAGTAAAGGGAAAAAATGAAAAATGAAATTACAAAGAAAATTCTTAAGTTTGAAAGCTGTCCATAATAAGTGATAATTGAGCCTATTTATAGATTTAGGGTTGTCATCGTCCTCAACCTAGGTCAACTAACGTACTCATATTAAACATTTGATTGTACAGGCCAAAACGCCCCTAGCTCGTAAGTGTTTCTCACACAGGACCGATGTCGCGACACCCTAGTGCCTGTGTCGTGACATCGAGGGTAGTATGCCCAGCTTCAGGGTGGTTTCAAGGGTGTGCCGCAACATCCATTGGCTGTTGGAAACAAAAAAATATACACACTTTTTCATACCCTTTTTAACTTAAATTCATGCAGTTTTGATAAAATTCTTATCGAAAAATAATTGATTTTTATAAAATAATTAAATTACACTTAAATTATGAACATGTTGAATTTTAATTAATTTTATAATTAATTTTGATTAATTTTGATCATTTTTTGACAGATTTGCACAAAGGGCAAAAAAACGACTCAGCAGACACTGCTAGAAGTTAAAAACCAAGAAGCAATTTGAAGTATCAAGGCGAATTAATTTTTAGCCTAAGTCGGTCCAATTATGTGTATTAATTCATGATATAATTAATTCTAATTTATATCCAATTTAATTTGGATTAAATAAATTATTATTAATTAATTATGAAAAAGTGATCCAGTTGAGCCGAACCGAGTGAACCGAACCGACTAAGAAGTGGACAGCCCGAAACCGTCCATATGCTGACCCAAATCAGCTTATTGGCTGATTATTTAGCTTGCAAAGAGGCCCTTGAAGACTTGTTTAAGTTGCAAACAAACAGCTCCACAATTGGTGGCTTTATAGATTTGCCCCAAGCCTAAATTAGCAAAGTTGAAACTATCAACCTTGCCACATGTGTGGCCGGCCAAGGGAGGGCCCTTTGACTGATAATTTTAGCTATTTTTAGCAGTCCTCTTCAGCTATAAAAACCCCCTTAGGCTGGTCATTTGAAAAACATCTCAAGCATTCACATCTTTTCTCTCTTCTCTCCACTCTATCTCTTCTTTTCCATTCCAAATTCCCTTGCTCTCTTGCCGATTTCTCCTATTGGAGAAGGGGCATTCATCAGCCATTTGGAGTAGCAATTAAGTGTTCATAGCAGCCTTGGTTGACGAGGACAACGGAGAAGGAAGAACGGAGCAAACTAGTCAAGCCACGGAAAAACACCGGATTTGGTTCTTGTTCCTTATCTCTTTAATTTTTGTTGTTGTTATGATGAACATATCTATGAATATTTATGTTGTTGGAATGGTTAATTTAATCAATTTAGCTTGAATTTAATTCGTGTTAGGTTGATTGCATTTCGTTTGCTAAAATTGTTAAAATTGTGGTTATGTTGTTATAGGCCTCTGTAAGATGCTTGATTAAGTAAAATCATGACTAAGTTATTCTTGCATTACAATTGTGAGGTAGCTAATGAATTAATTATTTAAACGGATTGAAATTGTAATTAATGGACAGAGTACTTAATCAGTGCATGTTTAATCATCTAAGGTAGTGAGGTTAAATTAGCAAGTGATCTCGACGGTACATTTGCCTTGCATAACCTGCAAGATTATTGTGATTAAACTGTTTCAAGGTAGGGATACTGTGTTACCTCACGTAGTCTTTTATGTGCTTATTAGATTTAATTAATCATTTGAATTGACATAGGGATATGTACAAGAGATTATTTCGATTTAATAAGTATGTATGTGCAATAACATATTTGCCTATTAAGATTTGTTTAATGGGTTGAATTGACATAGGGATATAGTCAAGAGATGAATGGATTTTGGTAGGTGAGTATGTTTATAAGTTAGCAAATTACCGAGTTGCCGTGAATTTATTCGGAACAATATAAACATGAGTTTAATAATTCTAAGTTAAGAAATGTAATTAATCTAACACAATTATGTCATCTTGATTAAAATTGTATTTTGAAATCGTGCATTTGAGATTTATTTATTTAGCTAACTTAGTTTAAAATCTTAGTTTTTAATCACCCTCTTCAAATAAAATATTTTTCTTCACCAAAGTGTTTTAAATAGCATTCATAAATAATTCTTTTCACAGTTCTTGTGGGCACGATAACTCGACATTTACTTGTCACTTTATTACTTGTTGCGATTGTGTACACTTGCACATATCTGTCGTTCCAAGTTTTTGGCGCCGTTGCAGGGGACTGTTTTAAAAAGTCATTATTTGTGAATTTGTTAGTTTTGCATTTTGGTTTAATTTTCTATTTAAATTTTAACTTAATTAATTTTTCTGTGATTATTTCAGGTGTTTAATATGTATTGACCGATTTATCAATTTACTCCCTGTAGACCCTGAGATTGAACGAACTTTTCGACAGCGAATAAGACAAGCGAATCAGAGAAGGACCAAAGAGATGAACCTTGAAAATTTGAATCAAGAAAACGAAGCAAACCCTGCTCAAAATCCTATCCTTATTGCTGATGATAGGGATAGAGCTTTAAGACAGTATGCCATGCCAGTGTTTCATGATCTTAATCCGGGTATTAGGAGACCCAAAATTGAGGCACAACAATTCGAGCTAAAGCCAATTATGTTCAAAATGCTTTAGACTGTGGGCCAATTCAGTGGAATGCCTAACGAAGATCCTCATCTTCACTTAAGACTGTTTATGGAGGTGAGTGACTCTTTCAAGTTAGTCGGAGTACCCGAAGACGCATTACGATTGAAGCTGTTCCCGTATTCGCTAAGGGACAGAGCTCGAGCCTGGTTGAACTCATTGCCACCAAATTCAATTTCCACATGGAAAGAGTTAGCAGAAAGATTTCTCATGAAGTATTTCCCGCCTAGCAAGAATGCTAAGTTGAGGAATGAGATCACTGCCTTCCAACAAATGGATGATGAGTCCTTGTATGAGGCATGAGAAAGGTACAAAGAATTATTACGGAAGTGCCCTCATCATGGAATCCCATATTGCATCCAACTTGAGACATTTTATAATGGTCTCAATGCTCACACGAGGATGGTAGTGGACGCTTCTGCTAACGGTGCTCTCCTCTCTAAGTCTTATAATGAGGCTTATGAAATCATTGAGAGGATTGCCAGCAACAATTATCAATGGCCAACCAATCGAGCAGCGTCAGGAAGACTAGTTGCTGGAATACATGAAGTAGACACTTTTACTTCACTCGCATCTCAGGTATCATCAATATCCTCAATGTTAAAAAATCTTACTATTAATGGGTCTAATAGTTTTGCAGCACAACCACCAAAATCAATTTGAAAATATAGCCTGTGTCTATTGTGGGGAAGGACATTTGTTTGAAGAATGTCCATCGAACCCAGAATCCGTATATTACATGGGTAACCAGAACCAAAATCGAGGAAGGCAAGGACTACAATCTAATTTCTATAACCCATCATGGCGAAACCACCCGAATTTTTCCTGGAGTAACCAAGGGGCTGGAACCAGTAACACTTACGCCCAACCTAGATCGACCCAGCCACCTAGTTTTCCCCAACAAGTTCAGAAACCAACCCAAGCTGAACCATCCAATGGCTTAGAAAATTTGTTAAAGGCATACATGGCAAAGAATGATGCCTTAATTCAAAGCCAGGCAGCTACATTGAAAAATCTGGAAAACCAAATGGGCCAGCTTGCTACTGAACTCAGGAACTGACCACAAGGTGCTTTACTTAGTGATACGGAGAATCTGAGGAATCCAGGGAAGGAGCATCGTAAAGCGTTGACATTGAGGAGCGGAAAGACTTTAGAGCCCAATTCTGTCGAAGTTGAGAAGGAGCTAGCTGACGCTCAAGACTTAGAGGAAGTTCAACCGAGTGTTGAAATTCCAGTTTCACAAGAACCAGAATCTACAAAATCTGGCAAGGTAACTTCAGAACCAGCTAATTCTGATCAACTAACAACTCCGTTAGATGTAGAATTACCATAGAAGACGAATCTATCAGCTCTAGTAAAGAAACCTCCACCACCCTACCCTCAAAGACTTCAGAAGTAGAAGCAGGAAATTCAATTCAAGAAGTTCCTAGACGTACTCAAGCAACTTCATATCAACATCCCGTTTGTTGAAGCACTTGAACAAATGCCAAACTACGTCAAATTCATGAAGGATATCCTATCTAAAAAATAAAGACTTGGAGAATTTGAGACGGTAGCCTTGACAAAGGAATGCAGTGCATATCTTCAAAACAAACTACCTCCAATGTTGAAGGATCCTGAATGTTTTACCATACCTTGCAACATTGGAGCAACATATTGTGGTAAGGCACTATGTGACTTGGGTGCGAGTATCAACTTGATGCCTATGTCAATATTTAGGAAGTTAGGGATAGGTGAAGTTAGACCGACTACGGTTACACTTCAATTAGCAGATCGATCTTTAGCACATCCAGAAGGAAAAATCGAGGACGTATTGGTACGTGTAGACAAATTTATCTTTTTTGCTGACTTTGTGATTCTAGACTTTGAAGCAGACAAAGAGGTGCCAATCATCCTAGGAAGACCGTTCTTAGCAACCGAAAGGACCCTTATTGATGTGCAGAAGGGCGAGCTTACTATGCGTGTTCAGGATGATCAGGTAATATTTAACGTTTTTAAGTCTATGCGATTTCCTGACACAATTGGTGATTGTTCTGCAGTGTCTGATTTAGAGGATTTAATTGTGGAGAAGGAACTCAACTATGTTGAGGATCCATTAGAAAAAAAATTAACATCAAACCCTCAAAATGATGCACAGGAGGATGAATACTTAGCTTTGCTAGAAGCTAATCAAAAGGGATTTAATCCGCAATCTCGTTTTGAATCTTTGGAGTTAGAGAATAGGGATTATGCCCAACCAAAAGCGTCAATCGAGGAGCCACCTAAATTAGAACTCAAGGTACTTCCTTCACATTTAAAATATGTTAATTTAGGTAATGCTTCTACTTTGCCTGTAATTGTTTCAGCAGAACTAACCAATGAGCAAGAAGAGAAACTCATCCTTGTATTGAAAAAATTCAAGAAGGCTATCGGATGGACCATAGCAGATATTCGCGATATTAGTCCATCTGTATGCATGCACAAGATCATACTAGAAGATGGCGAGAAAGGGACGATTGATGGACAACGAAGACTGAGCCCCATCTTGAAGGCCATAGTAAATAAAGAAATCATCAAGTGGTTAGATGCGGGTATAATTTACCCCATCTCAGACAGTTCATGGGTAAGTCTGGTCCAGTGCGTACCAAAGAAAGGAGGTATCATGGTCATTGGAAACGAGAATAACGAGTTGATACCGACTAGAATGGTTATGGGATGGAGAATTTGTATCGATTACCGGAAGCTGAACAAGGCGACTAGGAAAGATCACTTTCCTTTGCCGTTTTTGGATCAGATGTTGGATAGACTCACGGGGCGAGACTATTTCTATTTTCTTGATGGGTACTCGGGGTATAATCAGATTACAGTAGCACTAAAAGATCAACACAAGGCAACATTCATCTGCCCGCACGGTACATTTGCATTTAGGCGCATGCCATTTTGTTTATGTAATGCACCTGCTACATTTCAAAGATGTATGATGTCTATTTTTACTGACATGGTTGAGAAATATTTGGAAGTTTTTATGGATGATTTTTCAGTATTCGGAGATACATATGATGATTGCCTAGCCAATCTAGCCAAGGTACTAAGGCGATGCGAAGAAACAAACCTTGTACTTAACTGGGAAAAGTTCCATTTCATGGTACGAGAAGGTATTGTTCTAGGGAATCGGATAACAAGACATGGAATCGAGGTAGATAAAGCAAAGGTAGATGTTATTGAAAAACTCCTACCTCCGACGTCTGTAAAGGGTGTTAGAAGTTTTTTGGGCCACGCCGGTTTTTATCGAAGATTTATCAAAGACTTCTCCAAAATTGCTAAACCCTTACGCAAATTATTGGAGAAGGATACGGCGTATAAATTTGATGAGGAGTGCTTAAGAGCTTTCAACGATTTAAAGAGTCAGCTAGTATCGGCACCCATAATAGTCACACCAGACTGGGATTTTCCATTTGAATTGATGTGTGACGCAAGTGACTTCGCGATCGGAGCTGTCATGGGTTAGCGAAGGAACAAAGTTTTTCATCCCATCTACTATGCGAGTCAGACTCTGACAGGAGCTCAACTGAATTACACGATAACAGAAAAAGAGTTACTTGCTACTGTGTTTGCTTTTGACAGATTTCGATCTTATCTTGTAGGAACAAAAGTGACTGTCTATACTGACCACTCGGCAATTAAGTATTTACTTGCCAAGAAAGACGCTAAGCCAAGACTAATCCAGTGGGTACTTCTACTTCAAGAGTTCGATCTAGAAATTCAAGATTGAAAAGGAGTAGAAAATCAAATAGCAGATTCGATCTAGAAATTCAAGATCGAAAGGGAGTAGAAAATCAAATAGCAGATCACTTGTCCAGATTGGAGCCACAAGAAGGGAATTCTCCACTTATACCAATTCAGGAGACATTTCTAGATGAACACATACTGAAGGTAAATCATGTCCATAATACCCCTTGGTTTGCTGATATTACTAACTATTTAGCTTGTGGTTTGATGCCGATTGATAAGACATATCATCAAAAGAAAAAGTTTCTTCACGATGTAAAGTACTATTTCTGGGAAGAACCATATTTGTTTAAAAAGTGTGCAGATCAAATGATCAGGAGATTCGTGGCAGAAGATGAAGTACATAGGATTTTGTACCACTGTCACTGTAACGCCCCAAGTTTTTAAATATGTTTCTATAATTCATTGACACAAATATCTGTCTGCTTTAGTGGTTATGTGTTCTGGGTGTGTAACACCCCATACCCGAGTCCGAGACCAAGATTGCATACGAGACATTACCATGCTTGAACTCACTTAAACATGTACTTACGGGCTATAAAATTTTGTTCCGAATTAAAAACTTCTCTTTCTATGTCTATTCATACCTTTCATGAGCCTACGAGGCCTTAAACACTTATCTAAAAAATTTCAGAACTTATTCAGAAACTTTTCTTTAGAGCAGGGGTCACACGCCCATGTTGTATGGGACACGCCCGTGCACCCCTAAAACATGCCCGTGTCTTTCACCGGTGGTGGATACTGGCAAAATACACACGGCCTGGACACGCCCGTGGCCCCAAACTGTGCCTAAAACCCCAGCATTCTGCCAATGCCCCATGGCCAAGGCACACACCCGTGCTTACCACCCGTGGTGCACACTGACTACCTTAACACGGCCTAGAGTCTAGGCACACGCTCGTGTGACTAGTCCGTGGTCTATTCTGACTTAAGATACAATGGTGCAGGGTGCACACGGCCTAGACACACGCCCGAGTGTCCATCCATGTGGGCACTTAGAGGCTATTTACCAAGCCAATTGCCACCCTGAAATCAAGACCAAACTCAAGCTCAATTCAGCAACTCAAGTATTACATCTTTCATGAACAATGCAACATGCTTCACTGATATCAATAACATACATACTTAGTCAATCTTGGCCAATCACTTAGCCATTTACAAAAGAATAATAAACTTGATAGCCCATACTTTTGCCCTTTCAAAGACATATACTCAAAATGAAATGTTTCCTATACATGCCATACTTAATATAATTTCAACTTGGCTATACCAAAATAAGGATTAATAGTGTGCTTCGAGCTCCGACTTCAACGATCCACAAGTTGGCTTGGCGGACTACATAGAAAGAAAGAATAAAAGACGTAAGCATTTAGCTTAGTAAGTTTGCAAAATGCTCATAGCAACATACTTACTTAATATTAACCATTTGACATAAACAATGGTATCATAAATTTCAGCTATAAAGCTTACTTACTCATACTTGATTCTTACATATCTCATGAAACTTACTAGTCTCATACTTGAGAGGTAAACAAGGTACCTGTATCACTTGATCAGCATACTTTAACATAATATTCATAATCTCTGATTCATCATTCATAACATCAATAATACCCATTTTCAACTTGATAATAACTTTGCTTACTCAACTTTCTTGCTATCTCATTTTAACTTTACTCGTTTGCCCGATGAATTTCTGCGAATAACCGAGGATACTAAAGCTCTTCCCACGAACTTGATGCCAAAGCCATATCCTAGATACGATCTTACATGGAATATCTCATCTTGGTTTCGAGGCCATGTCTTGACATGGACTTATACAAAGTCTTTCTTGTTCTCACCAATGCCATGCCTTGGCTTGGACTTACATGGGATCTCTTTCTCTTGATAGCTTTTCAATGCCAAGCTTGCCTTGGACTTACATGATAACTTGTTCAATGCCAAGCTTGCCTTGGACTTACATGATATCTGTTCAATGCCAAGCTTGCCTTGGACTTACATGATAACTTGTTCAATGCCAAGCTTGCCTTGGACTTACATGATAACTTGTTCAATGCCAAGCTTGCCTTGGACTTACATGATAACTTGTTCAATGCCAAGCTTGCCTTGGACTTACATGATAACTTGTTCATACTTAATCTCATTGATTTCTTTGTTTAGCAAAACATTAAGCATTCCATGATAATATTGTACATTAACTAACAAATTCAATGATAGAAATCATAAAGCTTAGAAATCATACAAACTTACCTCGATATACAAAATGTATGTAGGTATGCAATTTAGTCCTCGACTTTGTTCTTGCCTCGGTTTCGATCCAGGCTTCATTTTTCTTGATCTATAATCACAAATAGATCATTTAATACTCACATTGGCTAAAATGACTCTTAACACATACTTTGGCAAAATTATTATTTTGCCCCTATACTTTTTCATATTTGCACTTTTGCCCCAATGCTCGTAAAATGAATCTCATTCATCTTTCTTAAACTTCATGCTTAGCTGATTCATTTTCTCTACTATAGCAATCATCAATTCCCACTATTTGTAATAGGTATGACCAATTCCATAACTTTTACAAACTAGTCCTTACTAGCATTTTTCATGAAATTCACTTAGAAAAAGATGTTTATCTAACATCAAACTCTCATAAACTTCCATAAAATATCATTTTACAAGCATGTCACTCATGGGTAGATTTTTGAACATGCATCTTAGCTTATTTTATAGCTAAAAATAGCTAATTCATAATACGAGAACTTCAAAAACACGAAGAATATTAAAAACGGGGCTAAGATGAACTTACTAGCAAGCTTGAAAAAAAATGAAGAACCCTAGCTATGGAGTCTCCAAATTTTCGGCACAAGAGGAAGAAGATGAATGAAATTTTTATCATCTTTTTCCTATTTTAATCATTTATTAGACAAATGACCAAAATGCCCTTCTCCTTAAAAATTTCCCTTTTACTAACTCATGTCCAATTTTGTCCAAAACTTATAATTTGGGAAAATTGCTATTTAAGGACTACTAATTAATATTCTAAAGCTATTTCATACAAAAAGCTTTTAGAAACTCATGTTTTGCAACTTTTGCAATTTAGTCCTATTTGATCATTCCATGTCAATTTCACAAAATTTCTACATGGAACTTTAGTACTATGATGCAAACATGCCATAAACCTTAAGAGCTCAATTTTACTGACTCGTGTTTGTGGTCTCGCACCACTATTCTGGCTAGGCCCTGAATTGGAATGTTACAATTCTCCCCCTCTTAGGAATTTTCGTCCTCGAAAATCTTACCAGCAAACAGGTTTGGGTACTGGTTTCTCATGCTCTCTTCTGGTTCCCACGTAGCCTCTTCTATTCCATGTCTTTGCCACAATACTTTTACCAGGGCAATACTTTTATTCCTTAGCTTCTTGACTTCCCGATCTAAAACCTTAATTGGTTCTTCACCATAAGTCATGTCGGGATGAATCTCTATTTCTGACGAGGTAATTACATGTGAAGGATCTGATCGGTAGTGTCTCAACATTGACACGTGAAACACATCGTGAATCTTTTTTAACTCTGATGGCAAAGCCAATCGATAAGCTACCAGCCCAACTCTTTCAGTAATCTCGTATGGTTCGATAAAACGTGGACTCAACTTGCCTTTCCGGCCAAATCTGAGAACTTTTCTCCAAGGTAACACTTTCAAGAAAACTTTATCTCCGACTTGATACTCTATCCCTTTCCTCTTTAAGTCCGAATAGGACTTCTGTCTGTTTGATGCAGCTTTTAGACGTTCTCGTATCACTTTCACTTTCTCTTCAGCTTCTCTAACCAAATCAACCCCGTGAATTTGGTTTTCTTTTAGTTCAGTCCAAAATAAAGGCGTTCGGCACTTACGCCCATATAAAGCCTCATAAGGTGCCATCTTTAAGCTCGACTGAAAACTATTATTGTAGGCAAACTCTACCAATGGGAGAAACTTTTCCCAACTACCTCGGAATTCAAGAATACAACATCTGAGCATATCCTCGAGTACTTGAATTAACCTCTCCGACTGACCATCAGTTTGAGGATGAAAAGCGGTACTAAAGTTCAACTTTGTACCCAAGGCCTCTTGTAATTTCTGCCAAAATCTGGATGTAAACCTCGGATCTCTATCCGAGATAATTGACAACGGAACACCGTGAAGCCTTACTATTTCTGAAATGTACAAGTTTGCTAACTTGTCTAGTGAGTAATCAACTCGTACAGGTATCAAATGAGCTAACTTCGTGAGTCTATCAACTATAACCCATATAGCATCTTTCTTGCTCGGAGATAATGGTAGACCCATTACTAAATCCATAGTAATACGGTCCCATTTCCACTCCGGAACCAAAATGGGTTGAAGCAAACCCGAAGATACTTGGTGTTCAGCCTTTACTTGCTGACAAATCAAGCATTTTGAAACAAACTCTGAAATATCTTTCTTCATTCTCGGCCACCAATACTGTTGCTTCAAGTCATTATACATCTTGGTACCACCCGGATGTATAGACAAATATCCGTTATGGGCCTCACGCAAAATTCCCTGAATAAGCTCTTCCTTTCTTGGTACACAAACTCTATCTTTGAACATCAGACTTCCATTGGGACTAATCCGGAAATCAGATTCAACATCTGTCTCGTACTGAGCTCTCTTGGCTTGTAACCCACTATCTTCTTTTTGAGCTTCAATGATCTCTTGGAGGAAAGTTGGTCTAGCTCTCAACTCAGCTAGAATAGAACCATCATCGGATAAAGTCATCTGTGAATTCATTGCCCTTACTGCAAATAGGGACTTTCTGCTCAAAGCGTCGGCGACCACATTTGCCTTCCTGGGATGGTAGTCAATGACCAATTCATAGTCTTTTATCAACTCTAACCATCTCCGTTGCCTTAAGTTCAACTCTTTCTATGTCATCAAGTACTTCAGACTTTTGTGATCAGTAAAAATCCGACATTTTTCACCATATAAATGGTGTCTCCAAATCTTCAAAGCGAAGACTATGGCAGCCAACTCTAAATCATCCGTCGGATAATTCTTCTCATGAGGCTTCAACTGCCTTGAGGCATAAGCAATCACCTTGCCTTCTTGCATAAGTACACAGCCTAATCCATTTAAGGATGCATCGCTGTAAATTATAAACTCTTTCCCTGACTCGGGTTGTACTAAAACTGGAGCTTCTGTCAACATTGCTTTAAACTTCTCGAAACTTTGTTGGCATCATTCTGTCCACTCAAACTTCACATTTTTCTGTAACAATTTAGTCATCGGGGTTGCAATCATGGAAAACCCCTTGACGAATCGTCTGTAATAGCCGGCTAGGCCTAGAAAATTTCTAATCTCAGAGATGTTCTTCTGTGGCTTCCAGTCCATTATGGCTGAGATCTTACTTGGATCTACTCGGACTCCATCTCTCGAGATAATATGTCCAAGAAATCCTACTTTCTTGAGCCAAAATTCGCTTTCGAATTTGGCATACAACTGATTTTCTCAAGAGTCTCAGAAACTATTCGTAGATGTTCAAAGATGCTCATTCTCATCTCGGGAATAAATCAGTATGTCGTCAATAAAAATGACTACAAACTTGTCGAGGTATGGTCTAAAGATGCGGTTCATTAAGTCCATGAATACCGCGGGAGCATTGGTCAACCCAAAGGGCATGACTAAAAATTGATAATGCCCATACCTTGTTCAAAATGCGGTCTTGGATACATCTGAATCCTTCACTCTCAGCTGGTAGTACCCTGATCTCAAGTCTATTTTGGAGAACACAGTGGCTCCTTTCAATTGATCGAATAAATCATCGATCCTAGGCAATGGGTACTTGTTCTTTACTGTCACTTTATTAAGCTGATGGTAATCTATGCACAATCTCATGGTGCCATCTTTCTTTTTCACAAATAAAACCAGAGCACCCCATGGTGAACAACTTGATCTTGCAAAGCCTTTGTCTGTCAACTCTTGAAACTGTGACTTTAGCTCTTTCAACTCTGTTGGAACCATTTTGTAAGGAGTAATAGATATCGGTACAGTACCGGGAGCTAGCTCAATATTGAACTCAACCTCTCTAACTAGTGGTAGTCCTGGTAATTCTTCGGGAAAAACATCCACGTACTCACATACTATTGGTGCTGTCTCAATCTTTAACTCTGTTTCTTTATCATTCATCACAAAGGCCAAATATGCCTCATACCCTTTTCTTATGTATCTCTGTGCCGTCATGTAAAAAATCATTGTCGGTGATTTACTTTGCTCATCTGATTCTATATTGAGAGTATCCCCATTCTGACATCTCATCTCAATATATTTCTTCCCACAATTAACTATTACATCATGAGTGGTCAACCAGTCCATACCAAGAATGATGTCAAACTCATCAAATGGTAGCAACATAAGATTTGCTTTAAAGTAATGACCTCTAATCATTAATGGACAATCTTTACATACTTCATCAACTAACACACTCTTTCCTAAAAGATTAGACACCTTAATCATAAATTCTGTAGAATCTATAGGCATATTCATACTAGATACTAGTTTCATACAAATGTAAGAGTGTGTGGATCCGGGGTCTATTAAAGTAATAACTTTGATATCATAAAGAGAAAAGGTACCCGTAATAACATCAGGAGAAGATGCCTCTTCGCGAGCGCGAATGGCATAAGTCCTCGCAGGCGCCCTACCTTTGGGTCTCGCAGCCTGCTCTCTAGGGTTACCTCTACCACTTGCCCCACTTTCGGGGTTCCTCTGCGGTCTGCCTCTGACCATACCCCCAGATCTCGGGTTCTGAGTTCTTTCTTCTTTCATTATCTCTGGACAATCTTTTATATAGTGGTCTTGGGAACCACATCTAAAGCATGCATTTTCATGTGCTCGGCATTCTCCAAGATGACGTTTGCCACATTATGGGCATTCGGCTCTGTCAAATCTAATATTCCCAACACTTGCAACCGAAGTAGTCTGTGCTTTATTCCCTAAATATTGCTTACTCTTGTCTTTCCTTGAAAACCCAGTGGAAGTAGCCGGTCGGGTAGGGAAATCTCTTAACTTCTTAGATGAAGATTGGAATGACTTATTCCACTGTCTCTTCCTAGAGTAACGAGACTCCATTTCAGACTTTCTTTTCTCTTTTACTAATTCCTCGGCTTTACAAGCCCTCTCTACTAGCACAACAAATTCCTTTAGTTCTAGGACAGCAACAAACAGTTTGATGTCCTCATTCAACCCGTCTTCAAATCTTTTACTCATGGTGGCCTCAGTGGACACGCATTCGCATGAAGCGCATTTCATCGAGTCGTACAAGCTCACGTTCATAATCAGTCACTGACATCTTGCCTTGCTTCAGTTCTAGGAATTCCTTCCTTCTTTGGTCTACAAACCTTTGACTGATATACTTTTTCTTGAACTCTTCTTGGAAAAATTCCCATGTGATATTTTCCCTCGGTACCACTGACACAAAGGTGTTCCACCATTGATAAGCAGAGTCTCTTAAAAGAGAAACTACACACTTCATGCATTCATCAGGTGTGCATGACAACTCATTAATTACCCTGATAGTATTTTCTATCCAAAACTCAGCCTTTTCCGGATCAACATCTTTTCTAGCCCGGAATTCTTCTGCCCCATGTTTCCTAATCCTATCAACTGGGGGCTTCTCTCCTCTTACCACCTCTACTACTTGAGGGGCTACTGGGATAGGTTAGAGAATAGGTGGGGGTGGAGGGGGTTGCGCATTCGGGTTCATACGAACGAACTCTGTATACCATGTATTCATCATATGGAGGAAGGCTTCTCTAGCCTCTTCTCCTCCTTCTTGACTCACCGTAGTGGGTCTATTCTCATGCTCGTTTGGTACCGTCCCTTCAGCGGGAGCCGGCGTGTTACTTTCTACGTCATCCGCCACAGCTCTATCGGGGTCCATTTACTAAATGTATAAACATAATTTAAGTCGTCAGGAGTCACCACTACAATTATTATAAAAACATTCTTACGTATGGCATGTATAGCTAGACTCGTGCTCGTGCTACGTTAGTATTAGAACCGACTAAATCGTAGCTCTGATACCACTAAATGTAACACCCCATACCCGAGTCTGAGACCAAGACTGGATACGAGACATTACCATGCTTGAACTCACTTAAACATGTACTTACGGGCTATAAAATTTTGTTTCGAATTAAAAACTTCTCTTTATCAGTCTATTCATACCTTTCATGAGCCTACGAGGCCTTAAACACTTATCTAAAAACTTTCACCCGCCCATGTTGTATGGGACACGCCCGTACACCCCTAAAACATGCCCGTGTCTTTCACCCGTGGTGGATACTGGCAAAATACACACGGCCTAGACACGCCCGTGGCCCCAAACCGTGCCTAAAACCCCAGCATTTTGCCAATGCCCCATGGCCAAGGCACACGCCCGTGCTTACCACCCGTGGTGCACACTGACTACCTTAACACGGCCTAGAGTCTAGACACACGCCCGTGTGACTAGTCCGTGGACTATTCTGACTTAAGATACAATGGTGCAAGGTGCACACGGCCTAGACACACGCCCGTGTGTCCATCCGTGTGGGCACTTAGAGGCTATTTACCAAGCCAATTGCCACCCTGAAATCAAGACCAAACTCAAGCTCAATTCAGCAACTCAAGTATTACATCTTTCATGAACAATGCAACATGCTTCATTGATATCAATAACATACATACTTAGTCAATCTTGGCAAATCACTTAGCCATTTACAAAAGAATAATAAACTTGATAGCCCATACTTTTGCCCTTTCTAAGACATATACTCAAAATGAAATGTTTCTTATACATGCCATACTTAATATAATTTCAACTTGGCTATACCAAAATAAGGATTGATAGTGTGCTTCAAGCTCCGACTTCAACGATCCACAAGTTAGCTTGGCGGGACTACATAGAAAGAAAGAATAAAATACGTAAGCATTTAGCTTAGTAAGTTTGCAAAATGCTCATAGCAACATACTTGCTTAATATAAACCATTTGAAATAAACAATGGTATCATAAATTTCAGCTATAAAGCTTACTTACTCATACTTGATTCTTACATATCTCATGAAACTTACTAGTCTCATACTTGAGAGGTAAACAAGGTATCTGTATCACTTGATCACATTGATCAGCATACTTTAACATAATATTCATAATCTCTGATTCATCATTCATAACATGAATAATACTCATTTTCAACTTGATAATAACTTTGCTTACTCAACTTTCTTGCTATCTCATTTTAACTTTACTCGTTTGCCCGATGAATTTCTGCGAATAACCAAGGATACTAAACCTCTTCCCACGAACTTGATGCCAAAGCCATATCCTAGATACGGTCTTACATGGAATATCTCATCTTGGTTTCGAGGCCATGTCTTGACATGGACTTATACGAAGTTTTTCATGTTCTCACCAATGCCATGCCTTGGCTTGGACTTACATGGGATCTCTTTCTCTTGATAGCTTTTCAATGCCAAGCTTGCCTTGGAATTACATGATAACTTGTTCAATGCCAAGCTTGCCTTGGACTTACATGATATCTGTTCAATGCCAAGCTTGCCTTGGACTTACATGATAACTTGTTCAATGCCAAGCTTGCCTTGGACTTACATGATAACTTGTTCATACTTAATCTCATTAATTTCTTTGTATAGCAAAACATTAAGCATTCCATGATAATAATGTACATTATACTAAGAAATTCAATGATAGAAATCATAAAGCTTAGAAATCATACAAACTTACCTCGATATACAAAATGTATGTAGGTATGCAATTTAGTCCTCGACTTTGTTCTTGCCTCGGTTTCGATCCAGACTTCGTTTTTCTTGATCTATAATCACAAATAGATCATTTAATACTCACATTGGCTAAAATGACTCTTAACACATACTTTGGCAAAATTACTATTTTGCCCCTATACTTTCTCATATTTGCACTTTTGCCCCAAGGCTCGTAAAATGAATCTCATTCGTCTTTCTTAAACTTCATGCTTAGCCGATTCATTTTCTCTACTATAGCAATCATCAATTCCCACTATTTGTAATAGGTATGACCAATTCCATAACTTTTACAAACTAGTGCTTACTAGCATTTTTCATGAAATTCACTTAGAAAAAGATGTTTATCTAACATCAAACTCTCATAAGCTTCCATAAAATATCATTTTACAAGCATGTCACTCTTGGGTAGATTTTTGAACATGCATCTTAGCTTATTTTATAGCTAAAAATAGCTAATTCATAATACGAGAACTTCAAAAACACGAAGAATATTAAAACGGGGGCTAAGATGAACTTACTAGCAAGCTTGAAAAAAAATGAAGAACCCTAGCTATGGAGTCTCCAAATTTTTGGCACAAGAGGAAGAAGATGAATGAAATTTTTATCATCTTTTTCCTATTTTAATCATTTATTAGACAAATGACCAAAATGCCCTTCTCTTTAAAAAATTCCCTTTTACTAACTCATGTCCATTTTTGTCCAAAACTTATAATTTGGGAAAATTGCTATTTAAGGACTTCTAATTAATATTCTAAAGCTATTTCTTACAAAAAGCTTCTAGAAACTTATATTTTGCAACTTTTGCAATTTAGTCCTATTTGATCATTCCATGTCAATTTCACAAAATTTCTACATGGAACTTTAGTACTATGATGAAAACATGTCATAAACCTTAGGAACTCAATTTTACTGACTCGGGTTTGTGGTCTCGCACCACTATTCGGACTAGGCCTTGAATCGGGATATTACAGGGTGTGTGTGAGAGGTCCCAAGTTCAAGCCACAACTTGGGTAAATTTTTGTATTTTTATGAATAAAGCTCAGTCTCTAGTCAGTAGGCTTAAGTTTAAATGTTGGTAAAATTGTATCAGAATGGGCCTGCTGGTCTGGTGGTTGGGTAGAGTGTTGGTTGTTCTAGAGGTCTTGTGTTTGATTCTCTAGGTAAGCAAGGGGATTTAATTTTTACCTTGGTTGACTAGAAGTGTTTGAATGGAGTCAGAATTTTGATGAGGCTAGGGGTTAGTGGACGGTTTTGGGGAGCAAATTTAGGGATTAGGGGGTGATCAGTGGGTTTTTATTTTTATTTTTATTTTTATTCTTTTTCTCAATTTTGGGTTTTTCCCCCTCTTCGAAACTTCTGACGTGAGTTTTGCTATCATCTTTCCCCTGCCGTTTTCATCTTGTTCGATCAGCAAATCTTTCCTTTTCTTTTTGTTTCCTTATCTCGCCTTTCTACTTTGCATCGAATAGAGCGTTGGGCGTGTGTTGATGTTCTTGATTCCTCTTAACATTTTCTAGATTAGTGATTTAAGGGGACTTTCTTTGGATTGTTAGGAGTTGATCAAGGGGCTGGAGAGCAACCATTAACATTTTAAGGGTACGGTGTTTCTGCTTTTCGACCGAGGGTAAGTTTCAATCGTTCGTTGCATGAATACTCTGTTTTGCATTCGGGTTTTGTTTGGCTATTAAAGTGATTAATTGAGTGTATACTGATTAATTTTAGGCTCAAGATTACTTGGAGTTGCTTTTGCATCACAAGCGTATCAGGTGTGTACCCGAAAACACAGAAAACGAGAATCGATGTTAGCCAAAAAATGAAACTGTCGATGCCACACGAGCATGTGGTCGCCCGTGTGGTAGGCCGTGTGGCAGTACATTGCCGTGTGATTGATGAGGCCAAGCCGTGCACGAAGGACACGATCGTGTGATGGCTGGGTGAGGCCGTGTGCATGACACGGGCTCGACCAATTGGGCCGTGTGGGCGACATGGGCGTGTGGGATTCTGGGCCAGACCGTGTGATCCACACTACCAAGGCCAATTTGGGTCGAGTGGGCCAGACGGGCATGTGGGCCCGCACGGGCGGGCCGCATGGGCGTGTGAGCCCATTTTTCTGAAAAATGCTGTAAGGTTGCAAGGGTCGCCCAAGTCGACTGTGGACCTACTGTAGGGTCGATAAGCGTTATTTAGACCCCTATTTATGTCTGACTATATGATATCTGTACTGAACTGAATGTATGTTAGGTTATTTGCATGTTTGCGTGTCATATTGGTATGTTGCATTGCATCGGGGTGGGGTTGATGTTATTTGGAGAAAGTTTTTTGAAAGGCTCTTAAGCCTGATATCTGGCAGTTCAGCTGCATTATTCTGTTCATGTGCCACATTTCGGTACAATATGGTGTGTAGGGATCGGTGGGTTGATTTTATCCCCACGTGGTGTGAAGGGCTGGACGGAGATGGTGTGTAGAGAGGCTGGTGGGTAGGATTTTGATATACTGACCGCATTCTCAGATTCGATTGGGCTAAGGCCCTTGTATATATTTGATTCTGCATCTGATTGGGCTAAGGCCCTAATCTATATCTGATTTTACATCTGAATGGGCTGAGGCCCGAACTGATTCTGTAATGGGCTTCTGCCCCAGACTGTTATTTCTGACTTCTAATGAGTGTTTGATATGTATGATGTCTGTGGGGATTACACACTGAGTTACGAAACTCACTCTCTTCTGTTTAATCTATCCAGGAAATCCCCAGCACTAGGCGGATCAGTGTAGCAGAGGACTCAACGGTGGCCACACGTAAAACTTTTAAAATGCTTCCGCTGGTTTTCTGTTTTGATTTTTAGTTCATGATTTTGGTTGTAATTTTTTGGACACTAGACTTTTTGGTTTTAATTTGGGAATTTAACTGTTTTATAATTTATGGATATTTAGACTGCAACCTCAACAAAACTTGATTTTTCACTAAAAACAAAAGATTTTCAGAATCCGAGACAATTTTCTAAAATAAGATATTTTCCAAAGCTTTCACTAAATAAGAAGGATCCTTTTAACTTAACGATGAATTTGCATTTTTCGGACTAAATAAAAGTTAATAACGGGAACGATTTTTACTTGAAAACTCATTTTTTTAAAACACTTTCCATGTGACATCGCCAGATTCGGCCATAATGTCTAGGCCGGGTTTGGGGGGTTACAGTCACTCAGCTCCGAGTGGGGGACACTTCGAAGGAACACGTACTACAGCCAAAGTATTACAAGCCGGATTCTTTTGGCCAACACTATTTAAAGATGCATATGCTTACGTAAAGAGTTGTGATCGATGTCAAAGGGTTGAAAATGTCACCAACAGAAACGAGATGCCTCGAAAAAACATCATTGAGGTAGAATTATTTGATGTTTGGGGTATTGACTTTCTCGGTCCTTTCCCTCTGTCTTTTGGCCACAAATACATCTTGGTAGCTATAGACTACGTGTCTAAGTGGATTGAGGCTAAAGCATATCCGACAAACGATGCTAAGGTTGTGATGAAGTTTTTGCAGAAGCATGTGTTCACAAGGTTTAGAACCCCACGAGCCATCATTAGTGATGAAGGGTCCCTGTAAGAGTCCAGTTTAGACCCTAGTCAGAATAGTGGTTTCGGGACCACAAATCTGAGTTAGAAAAAAATATTTTAATATTATTTTTTGAGTTGTCAGCATGTGAATTGATATGTGTGAAATTTCTGTGATTTAATTTGATCATTTGTGTGCGTAATTTGAAAAAAGGACTAAATCGTATAAATGTAAAAGTGGCAATTCATATGTTAATGTGTTTATTTGATATGGCTTATTAAAGGTGAAGTCCTTAAGTGGATATTATACCTTTGTTTATGCTAGTGGACATTTATGTCCATATTATACATAATTTTTATAAGGTTTAATAAAGGTTAAAATTGTAAAATGTTTAATAAGTTAATTAAAACATAAAATAAAACAATTGTTCCATTATTTTGGTATCATCCACCACCGAAAACAAGAAAATAAAAGAAAGTTTAAAGCTTTGAACATTCGGCTAGCTAGAAGCAAAAATTAAGGTATGTTTTGGCTTTGGTTTTTGATAATTTCTACGTTTTTATAATCGTTGCTTCGTGTTCTTCAAAACCCATGCTTCAATTTTGTGCATTGATGAAGATTTTGAAATGTGCCATTGATGAACACATGATTTTTGTGATGTTTGATGATGAAATATGAAATATATGTGTTAGATTAACATGTTTTGTCTTTGGATTTTTAGTGATTTTGAGTAATTTGGACTAAATTGAGAAAATAATATTTTGAGGGACTAAAATGTGAAATAAATGAAATGTGTGGACTTGTATGAGCATGGTCAATATTCGGCCTAAGCATGGTGTATGCAAATTTGGTGTATTTTTTGATTTTGTGAAATAAGGACTAAAATGTCAAAATGTGAAAATATAAGGGCTAATTTGTAAATTGCCCTAAATATGCATAGATCAAGAACCGAAGAAAACATACTTAGATCGTGGGAAATTGAAAGTAATTGAGTAGCCGAATTCGTTTCTGTTTATCCAAATCCGAGGTAGGTCGATATACAAATAAACGCATTTGAGTTGATTTATTTATGCATCTATGGAATTTATATTGTGATGAATATACTTGAGATGTTATGTACATGAAATCGAAGAAGTATCGATAAGGTATCAATGTCTGAGAAGTCCTGTACAAACCTAGGAATAGATAGGATTATATATGTCTTGACATAGGTGTCCGATATGTGATATCGTGTAAGACCATGTCTGGGACGTTGGCATCGATTTAAGATTTACGTGTAAGACCATGTCTGGGACATTGGCATCATATTTGATTCGTGTAAGACCCTGTCTGGGACAATGACATCGATATCTAGTTACATGTAAGACCACGTCTGGGACGTTGGCATTGTATGATTATTCTGAGTATTCCGAGTATCCAATTTGATTCCAAACGGTCAACGGGAAAATCCTAGAAATGAGAAACTACGTGAAATGTATAAATGAGTCAGGTATGTAACACCCCAAACCCGGCCTAGACGTTACGACCGGATCTAGTGTGCCACATCAGGGGTTGTTGAAAACCTTGTGATCGTTGGAAAACTTATTTTCAAATCAAACTTTAAACGTCCAAAATCCCGTTTTTCGTTGCTTGTTTAACAAAAGAAGATTACTCGTATTAGTACCCCTTTCAGAAATACATGTATTATCTTGCTCCTTAAAAACCGTGACTGTTTTAAAAATTTGTTTTAATTAGGTGCGGAAACGTGATATTTTAAAACAGTTGATATTGTTTTAAAACCCGTGTTAAATAAACTTGCAATAATTAAAGAAATCCCAAATAAAAGTTAGAGCAAATCCAATGGCCTTATTACAGAAAATATTAACCCCAAAATTAAAGTAAAGTAAACAAAGTATAATAACTAACTTAACCCCAGAACATACAGGACGTGTGGCCACCCCGAGTCCCTCGCAACTCCAAATCCTCTAAGGCTGGGGGTTACCTGCACAGTTAAAGGAAAAGGGGTGAGTTACGAGAACTCAGTGTGTAATCCCCTATTACAGTCATAGTCTGGCCCAAGCCCATGCAATATCAGTCCGGGCCTAAGCCCCAAAATCATGGTAACGCAAACAAAAAAAGAATACAGCCCAACCCAAACCAACCATCACACCACCCGTACCAACCCTACACACTATGTGGGGACCAAGTTAACCCACCCAGCCCTACACACCAATAGCGCAGTCGAGCTGCTAATATCAACGCAAAGCAAAGCGCGCCAAGCGATGTCGTGTGGGTCGAGCCACTAAAATCAGTATATCGTGGCAGAGCCACTGAATCAGTATAACGTGTCATAGCTACCAGTACAGTACTTCCTCCAAAAGCATAACCCAACCCAATGCAACATGTAGTGACATATCAAAATGATGTATGAAATAAATTACCACCATAAACGATCAAACAGGTTACACACATACAACACTAGATCTACCACTAGGGGTAAAATGGTCATTTGGTCGATTGGGGGTAAAACGGTAATTTACCCCCATGGGTATTCCAGTAATTTCACCCAATGAGGGCATTTCAATAATTTCACCCTTTAAGGGTATTTTTGGTAACTTTACCCGCCAAGGGTATTTCTGTAATTTACCCACTGAGGGTATTTCGGTAATCTACCCACTGAGGGTATTTCAGTAATTTATCATCTAACGCCCTTTTCGAAGGCCCACTGTCGCCTCGGGTGACACATGTTCCCTTTTTGGTCACTACAGTGTTATTGGGCCCAAAATCCAATTCCGGCCCAAACGGGCCCACATACTCATGTGGCCCACTCATCTCGTTCTCGGTCTCGATTCTGCAGACTTCGCAGTCGCATCATTTATTCGGAAATTTTCCATTGATTTCGCTCATGTGGGCCCGTTAACCCATTGGGCCCACTTAGCCCGTTTCGGCTCAACAAGGCTCAATACGGCCTCAATTCCGCGAGAGAGTCCGTGGCACTCTCAACTGTCTATCGCCATCACTAGTGGCTCGGTTTGTCTCTACGAGCGCTCGCACGCTCGAGTGATTTCAGTTGTCGATATTTTGGCTTGGCGGTATTTCGGCTTTTGGCCGACTAACAGAACAACACGTAATAACACATGCAAAAGTGTGAGATTACACACCTTAATTACAAGTTGTGTTTTCCACCGCTTCCAAGACACCTATAGTGATAGTTGACAAATGGTTAGTCTCAACCTTAACAACCTTAACTTGAAACACCTTACTATACTAACTTTACTTACCACTAACTCGATCTCCTTCGGTGCACCAAGTATTAGACCCTATCCCTTGGCTACAGAAATCAAGCCCTAACAATATTTGGTGGGCGAAAGAGTTGTTAGTAATCATCCCACCTTCGGACAAACGAAATATTACGACAACGTTCTTACCTCACTTGCTTGATGAGTCAAAGATAAAGATTTGGTTATTTCAAATCACTTGAGCTCCTTCACCTTGCTGAAAACCCTAAGCCCAACGATGGCCATATCACAAAAAGAACGTATCTTAGACCCAACGAGAGAGAGATGGAAAATCACACGATTATTAAAAACAAACTGAATGAAAATAGAGTTATAGTCAAAGACAGAACTATCCCTTACCAATTTTCCAATTCCTTATAGCGCCACTCTAGGAGAGAACAAGACTATGATTTGGCCAAGGACTAACTCACAAGGTACAGTGAGTATGCCCAACACAGAAAGTGATAGAGGGTGTTCGGCTAAGGGAATTAAACTGCAAAGAAAATCGAATGATGTGGAAGGAAAAAGAAGAAGAAACAATTAAAGGTTAGAGAAAAGAGAAAATATTCGGCTATGAAGAGGAAAGAGTAGCAAGGAAGATGGAGAAGAAAAGAGAGGGATTAAGAATTCGGCAAGAAAGAATTGAAAAGGAGATGACCCAAAATGCTCAAGGAAAAGTACCCAAAATGCAAAAATCAACAAAGAGAACTAGATAAAATTTGGCACTCTCCCTATCCAAAGCCGAATATGCTAGCAAAACACCCCTCTTCAGTCGAAATTCCCCCTTAGCTAGACCCCCACATTCAGCCAACACTTCCCACACCCTTCAACTCCTTGATTTTCTCCCCTTTTTCCTCCTACAATTCCTCTCCATCATCCATTTGAACTGTTTGACCAATTCTCCAACTCCCCTTGTAGAGTTTGATCCAAACTCTGCTTCCTCCACTCTCAAGCCAAAAAATAAAATCCTTCATTTTCCACTTGAGGGATTTGAACCCCTTCCCTCCTTGCTCTCCACTTGACGCCACACCACTCCACCATATGCTCAACTTGTGTTAGCAAAACACACTCAATTATACTTAAGTCCAACCTCCACCAGCCCTCTCCTCTTAAGGGCCAAAAACTAAAATTTCTCCAAGGCTCCAACTCAATCCCAGGCCTCCCTAGAACCCCCAAATACACTCAAATAACCCGCTGAGCAAGCACAACATGCAATTATGCAAAAATTCACAACCCCTAACTTTTGGAATGTTACAAGGTACGTTTGAAAAGTACACTATGTATGTGTATGAAAGGTAAGTGTATATATGAACTTGCAAAAAAATGAATATGTGTATGGAATTGATGAGATAATAAGTGATATATGTTTGAATATGCTATGAGCATAAGTGATGCTTTGAGATATGATATGTTATCAATTTATGGCTAAACAAGAGAGCCAAAGATAATGTTATGAAATTGCAAATGAGAAATATTAATGACATTGTATCAATGTGATTATGTGCATTTTAAGTTAAGTATATTTATATATGTCTTACTAAGCTTTTGAAAGCTTACTTTGTGTGTGTTTGCTTTGTTTTATAGATTGTCGAAGCTACGAAAGGCTCGGGAATCATCGAGGATCATCACCACACTATCAATATCTATTTTGGTACTTTTGAATGTGTATATAGTTAAATATGGCATGTATAGGCTAGTTGTTTTGGAATATGTTTGAGATTTGTACATAGCCATGTGATATGGCTAGATAAATGGTTGTGTTATGAACGAATAGTCAAGTTATATGATGCTTAGTTTGGCATGGTTTGTTAGTGAATGAATTGGTTAAGGAAATGGTAAGCTTATTGATTCAATGTTGGTATATCATTGATTAGAAGATATCTTGTTATTGTGGTAGGTTGTAGTTGAATCATGTTTGGAAATTCATGTGAGTTAGTTGGGCTAATTGACATATATGATGTTGTGATGAAATGCTCTTGAATGAGTAGAATAGATGGTCAATTTGATATGTTTTTGGTTGCCAATTGTGTTTGGAATAATGCTTGTATTTTCTTGTAGGGATGACCCAAGTGTGGGTGGCATTTTGGCCTTGCCAATGTCCTATAATTGCCCACACGGTTGAGCACACGGGCGTGTGGCTTGACTGTGTCCCTCGTGGTTGCATTTCAAAAACAAGTCAGACTCGACCACGGGCTGGACACATGGGCATGTGACAGGCTGTGTGGTGCAAGTCAGGCTCGACCGCGGGTGAGGCACACGGGCGTGTGGACAAGTCAGTATGTATGCCCTGTTTTGACACGACTTAGACACACGGGCGTGTCTGAGGCCGTGGGAGGCACACGGCCTGCCTACACGGGCGTGTGACCTCTGTAACTTAGAAAAAAATTTAAAATTTCTGAGAATTTTCGTATGTGTTTGGTTTAGTCCCGGCCCCTTTTTAAAGCATGATTAAGGTCTCGTAGACCTATTTAAGGGACACTTTGATTTGATTTGATAAATTATATTATGAAATGTCTGTAAAAGTTTTTGATTGTCCGGTAATGCCTCTTAACCCTAAATCGGTGATGGTTATGGGTTAGGGGTGTTACAGTCCTATTTTGTAAACAAGTGGTTGAAATGGTTACTTGACAAACATGGAGTGAAGCACAAGGTTGCCACAGCTTACCACCCGCAGACGAATGGACAAGCTGAACTGGCAAACAAAGAGATCAAAGGCATACTTGAGAAGGTAGTTTTCCCAAATCGACGAGATTGGTCCAAAAGACTGGATCATGCTTTATGGGCTTACAGGACAGCATACAAGACACCTTTAGGGATTTCACCCTAAAGGTTGGTTTTTGGGAAAGCCTGTCATCTGCCTTTGGAGTTAGAGCACAAAGCTTACTGGGATCTCCAACGACTTAACTTGGATCTTAAAATTCCTAAAGAGAAACGGATGCTTCAACTTAACAAGTTAGAAGAATTCCGAATGTCTTCATACGAGAATGCCAAATTACTTAAGGAGAGACTCAAGAAATGGCATGACAAGCACATTCGAGTTCAAGAATTTGAAGCAGGTCAGCAAGTCTTGTTATTCAATTCTAGATTAATGTTCTTTCCAGGTAAGTTAAAATCACGTTGGTCCAGTCCATTTATGATTTGTCGAGTCTATCCATACGGAGTTGTTGAACTTCAAGGTAAGGGAGGTAATTTTTGAGTTAATGCTCAACGCTTGAAACATTACTGGGGAGATAAAATTGAACAAGATCAAATCTCGTTCATTTTATCAAATAATTAATTTTTTTTGTTTTCTTTTTAAATAAAAGATTTAGGATGTATTTTCTGGATTAGTATGTTTAAATAAATTCTATCTAGGAGATTAGAACTTAAGCGGGACCGCTTGTGACCCCTCCAATCTTTCTTGAGAATTGATTTTGACATAATTTTTCGAGAAATTATTCCCTAAATGGGAAAATAAATTTTTAAATTTTCAAATAAAAGGGTCAATTTTGATCCAAGTTTTAAAATTGCAACTCAATTTCAAATTTTCATTAAGTCTAGAGACTTAACTGAACTATTTTTAAAATTTGGTTTCTCTTTTTGTAAATAATAAAAGTTAGGTGCCTCTTTTTGTAAATATTTTCAAAAGGCATCTAGAATAAATATTTTTAATTTTATAAAAAAATATATATATATATGATAATCTTTAATATATAATTATATCTATTATAATATATATTAATTATTATCAACTTTGCAAAAAATTAGGATTAGTATCATATTTTATTTAATAAGCTTTTATTTTAATAAATTAATAGTAATTAATAATTTAATATGTATTTAAATTAATTATTAATTGTTGTTAACATTGAGTAGAATTAGAATTAGAATTTTTTTTAATTGTTAAATTGTTCTAAGAATTCTACTCTAATTCCTACTCCTCTGACTATAAAATCCACCCATCTATGCTTATTTTTTTCATACATACATCATTCCTTCCAAACACCAAAATCCTTAAGTGCCGCAGCCTCCTAGCCAACTCTGCCTAGCTACCTAGCTGCCATTCGGCCAGCAGCCCAGCTCCATCACACGCTGCACGCCCACCACGCGCACGCCTGCCCCATCGCGTGCTGCATTGCGCGCCTTGTGCTGCTCCAGATCCAGCTGCCCAGGCCTTCATCCCGCACTTGCGCCAAGCTTCCGCGTGCGCTCACGCCAAGCTTCCGCGCGCGCTCACGCCAAGCCTGCTCGATGAGGATCCGCACGCTGCTCGCACATCCAGCCTAGCTCGCGGCGTTCTTCGCTGCATCCAACCTCATCTGCGCGGCTGCGCCGCGCACACTCCTACTCGCGGCACACCGACCTTGCACCAAACCAACCTCTTTAGCCGAAAATCCTCCAACTTTCAATTTGCCATCTTTTGATTCATAATTATTTTCTTATGAGTTCCTAATTTTTACAAAAAAGGTGGTAAGACCAATTTTTCTCCTAAATTTTAATTTTATTCAATTATTTAATTTTTCAATTTATTGAATTATTAAAAATTTTTATTAATTAAATTTTTGAGAAAATTATTTTTCCTATCTTATGTTCAGGTTAATCATGCCTCACAAGATAACTCGTTCCTCTGCCCAAATTGACGAGTCACAAAAAAAGTTTCACTGTAAAGAAGCCAAAGCGAGATACAAAAGTATCTTCAAGAATCAATAGATGCATACAGAGAAAGGCTTCACATTGAAAGAAAGCAACTATATTGATTTTATGGCGCGTATTCGTTAGGTTGCTGAAACTCTCAATTGGGAGTTGTTTTGTGAGAAGAGACCTAGTGTGGATGAAGAGTTAGTGCGTGAATTCTATGCGAACTTAACCTCAAGTGAGTTGACGGAAGTTCCAGTTCGCGGAATCAAGGTACCAATAACTTCAAATCCTATTAATGTGTTCTTTGAATTACCTTATTTCGAAAACGATGAATATTCTTCCTTAATGAGCAATATCGAGCCTGAAAAATTGCAAGAAATACTCGAGGAACTTACAATTCTAGGTTCTAAGTGGACTGTGTCAAAGAAAGGAATCCACACTTGTAGAAGAGAATTTTGACACCACTCACAAAGGTATGGTTTTATTTTATCTGTTTCAGCCTTATGCCTAGTTCGCATGGGACTACAATCTCATTAGAGCGAATGGTCTTATTATACTCGATTTTAACTGGAAAGACCTTTGATATGGGAAAAATCATCCTGAGAAAAATCCAGAATTGTGCCGTTAGACATCTAGCCCAACTTACTTTCCTTTTACAATAACAATTCTGTGCTTGAAAGATAAAATTCTTGCAAACGTAAAGAAGACAGGATATAGCCAAGGCACAATCACAGATTAGGACCTCTATTGAATAGCTAGAGACTCTGTTCTACAGCAACGAGTTGAAGAAAGTGAGGATCCCGATGAAGAAGAAGAAGAAGAAGAAGAAGAAGAAGAAGAAGAATATCCCACAGAGATCGAGCCAGTACAATCGGCTGAAGTCCCTGATAAGGTGGAACCAATGGAACCAAAAACTGAACCTGATGTCGAGACTTCAATATTCAGAGCTCAACCGCCCCGCCCAGATCTTTGAGATGAGCTGTCAAAGTTGATGGACATAATGCAACATATGCAGTGGCAGCAACAAGCTTACTGGAGATACTCAAAAATAAGGGATGACTCGATGAGAAGTGCTCTTACGAAAATTTACAATGACCCATTTATTTTTGTGCCTAAGTTTCCAGATTACATATTTGAACCATGGAGCCCATTATCGAAGAAGGAGCAAAGTGATTCATGCAAAGACAATTATGATGGAGCAAAAGATGAGTCGAATTCAGAAGGATCTGCAAATAAATAAAGGGGGGATCTTGACTTTATTTTATTTATGTTCTTAGGTTATTTTAGGATTAAGTTAATTAGGAATTTTTATTCTCGCATAATATAACAAGAGATGGAAATTATTAATAAAATTGAACAAGTCACAAAGTATAAAGTGTGGCAATAGATATATACATGTCTAGGATTGGATTTAGAAAGAGCTTGGTACTTAAGCAGTCAAATTGACTCACCTCCTCTTTTCTAGAATCCTACCTGGTGTATAGTATCTATTCACTTTAAACAATGAGGACATTGTTCATTTTAAGTAGGGGGGACCGAAAAATTGAAATTATTTCCACTCAGAATAAATAGTTTTTTTATTTATGATTAGGATATATTTTGTTCAATAATTTGAAATTTTGTTAAGTATGCTAAACTTCAGTATAAATAAAGTTCTATTGTAACACCCCACCCCCGGCCTAGACGTTATGACTGGATCTAGCGGGTCACATCAGGTGTTTGTTTGAAAACCTTGTGTTCGATGGAAAATGTATCTACGAGTCAAAACTCTCTACCGATTAAAAATCCTGATTTTCGTTGCTTATTAACAAAACCAATTTTAGTTGAAATCATTCCTTTTCAGAAATATTATTTTGCATCTATTAATTTGCTTTTGAAACCTTGTCTGTTACGGAAGTTTGGTTTAAACTGTTGAGGAAAAATGATATTTTAAAAACAACAGTTATTGTTTTAAAACCCGTGCTTAATAACTTAGCAGTTTGTAGAGAAATACCAAATAAAAGTTAAAACAATTCCAATGGCCTCATTACAAAAATTATTAACCCAAAAATTTAAGTAAAGTAAACTAAAATAAAGTAGCTAAATTAACCCCAAAAACATACAGGGCGTGTGGCCACCTCCGAGTCCCTCGCAGCTCAAAATCCTCTAAGGCTGGGGATTACCTGCACAGTTAAAGAGAAAGGGTGAGTTACGAGAACTCAGTGTGTAATCCCCTTACTACACCCACAATTTTGGGCCCAAGCCCATGCAAGATCGACCGGGCCTAAGCCCCAAAATCATGGTAATGCAAACAAAATGCAGCCCAACCCAGTCCAACCATCACACCACCCGTACCAACCCTACACACCATGTGGGGACCAAGTCGACCCACCCAGCCCTACACACCAATAACGCAGTCGAGCTGCTAATATCAACGCAGCAAAGCTGCCAGTAACAATATACGTGGCTGAGCCACTAAAATCAATATATCGTGGCAGAACCACTGAATCAGTATAACGTGGCATAGCCACCAGTACAGTACTTCCTCCAAATACATAACATAACCCAATGCAACATGTCGTGACATATTGAATAAATACATGCAATAAATTACCATCATAATCAATTAAACAGATTACACATACAACACTAGATCTACCACTAGGGGTATAATGGTCATTTGATCGGTTGGGTGTTAAACGATAATTTACCCCTCGAGGGTATTCCAATAATTTCACCCAATGAGGGCATTTTGGTAATTTTACCCACCAAAGGTATTTCAGTAATTTTTTACCCGCCGAGGGTATTTCGGTAATTCTACCCACTAAGGGTAATTCGGTAATTTACTCATTTACGGCCTTTCCGGAAGCCAACTGTCGCCTCGAGCGACACCGACTATAACACCCCTAACCCGTATCCGTCGCCGAATTAGGGTTACGAGGTATTACTTGACTAACCACAGTTCTGCACACTCATATAGATCACTTAACCAACAAAAGTCCAAGGATACTTCAAAATTCAAACATGTACATATCATTTATTTAATTAAATTTTGAACCAATTCACATGCATCAATGTTAAACTACTTATACTTAATAAACATGCTATTCGAAGTATACAACCATTATATGCATGTTATTCGAATACCTAGTTCATAAGCAAGCATATTTTGATTCATAAACCAAGCACATATTTTACGACATTCATTTATGAGTCATTTCAAACATTACCAAATCTTTACAAAGTTCACTTGACCAACATTGTCCATCTTTATATATATTAGCCGAAACAAGTCATACCCAAATTCATACGCTTTAAAACATGTTAAATTACATTCATACAACTAGGCTAACATACTAAAGGTTCGGTCATATACTTATTCCTCCATATAACACTCATTTAACCTACCTTTAAAACAGTTATCAAGCTCATCACCTAAGCCGAATTAAATCATTTCATAATGCAAACATATCAAATACACATCATTTATATATCTATATAAGTATAATACTCTATTCGAATATTCGTATGATTATATTTATTATTCATCAATCTTAAAAGTAAAATCTCCATAACATAGCATTATCCACACTGAACAATTATAACAAAATTGAATGTTAACATCTACTAGACATTTATATACATACATTACTACCGAATCACAAGGTAATTCATAATCATCAATTAAGACTCATGCATCAACCCTATCGAAATCATTGAATCAATAATTATATATCAAACCCTAATCGCATTTCATAACAACTTCCACTACTATATCATCATGCATATACCAACTATATTTCACATATATATACATACCATGATCGAAATCTTTGCATAAATTTAAATATCATATCTAGCCATTTTTGCATGGCTTAATAATTACAGCTTCAAAACGAACCCAAAACATAAGATAGCCTATACATGCCATAGTTTCAAAAATTTGGTTTATAAAATACCAAAATGAGTCGATAGTGTGGTAGACTTTGACGATGATCCCCAAGCTCATATTTAGACTTCAAAATATATAAAATAGACAATAAACACACATAGTAAGCCAACATAGCTTAGTAAGTTATAAGCAATTGTAAAAGTATACAATTTAGCATTATACCAATTAAATCAATTTATCATAATCAACAACAAAACTCATAACCATAGGTATAAATCATATCATCATTCATTAACTATTATATTTAGTAGTCTCAAGACTGAATACTCAAACATTCCTTCTTAGATTTCACTTAATTTATGAACCATTATCTCATCTTGAAACAAACTCACAAGCAAATAATTTCATCTCATTTCTTTAGTTTCATATGCAAATATCACTTACCGTATTTGTACTAAATTTCCGAACCATCATGAATCACATACCTGATCATTTCATTTTGTTTATCACAATTCACTAATTGATATCCTTGGAGGATCTGCAAATCCGCACACTCAGTGCAAAACCATGTAACGTATCGCACACTTAGTGCCGTTACCTTGACATAGCGCACACATAGTGCCAATTACTTGTAATGTATCACACACTTAGTGCCATTACATTATATTCCGCACACTTAGTGCCAAATGACCAATTTCGCACACACAGTGCTCGGTGTTTAGCTTCGCACACTTAGTACTTTACTTAAAGTTGTTATCCACTTCAATAAACACATATATACATATACATTCAATTTAGCTTATTACATCTATATTCCAACATCACGTTCGATTATACCAATAATATACAAATATACATCTCATTCCATCAATTTCATCTCTCAAATCAATATCTCACACAGCTATCATTATCATGTATGTACACATTTCATTCAACTAAATTCACCTTCCATCAATTATTACATTTGACATTACCATATAGTCCATATTTACCTCTATTAAATACCTATACATCATTATAGATAGAAATTCAATTCAACCCAATTGCTTAAAAACTTACCTCGAGTATCAACGGATTGGGTTTTTCGACTATTCAATTATCTTCGCTTTTCCCCGATCCAGTCCCGATCCTTTTTGTTCTTGATCTATTGAATTTCAAATTTAGCTCATTTAAACATATTTTCATTCAATTTATTCCAAAAACACATAAATGGGCAAATTACTATTTTACCCCTGACATTTACAATTTTTACAATTTAGTCCCTATTGCACCAAAACACAAAATACTCAAAATTTGGCTACACTTCTTTAGGGCCGAATTTTCATAGTCCTAATACAAGCTCATACATTTCATTTATTTTGCATTTTACTCCCTCAAAATTTTATTTTTTACAATTTAATCCAAATCATTCAATTTCATCAAAATTTCAAGAATAAAACTTGTTAATCTATCACACATAATCAATATTCCATCATCAAACCACAAAAACAACAAGCTTTCTTCAATGGCACCTCACAAAATACACAACAATTTCAAAAATTCAAGCATGGGCTTGCTAAATCACATAACAACGATCTCAAAAAACGTAAAAATTATCAAAAACCAAACTAAAAACTCACCTTAATCAAGCTTAATCAAAGCCGAACCCTATGGTGTGTTCTTCCTTTCTTTTTCTTTTAAGTTTCGGTAGGAGAAAGATGAATATACAAACTTTATTTTATGTTTTATCATAAATAACATATATATTAAAATATAACTTAATAACATAAAATATAATAAACATTTTTCAATCACTATTACATGTAAATCATGACCGGCCACTAAGCTTGATTTTAGCTAAATTATACTATTAATACCTCAATTTAAGAAGCCACCTTCAATTTAGTACTTACACATTCAACCACCAAATTTTCTTTTTATGCAATTAAGCCATTTTTTCAAAATTAAGCACCAAAACGATCAAATTTTAATACGAAATTTTCACACATACCAATTCACACATAATGAGCATAGAAAATAATATTAAAATATTTTTCTGACTCGGATTCGTGTTCCCAAAACCACCGTTCCGATTAGGGTCAAAATTGGGCTGTTACACCGGCTCCCTTTTTGGTCATTTCCGGTGCAATTGGGCCTAATATCCAGTTTCGGCCCAAACAGGCCCACACACTCGTGTGGCCCATTCAGCTCGTTTTTGGTCTCGGTTCTGCAGACTTCGCAGTCGCATCAATCATCCGGCACTTACCGGGGATTTTGCCCCTGTGGGCCCATTTGGCCCACCACGGCCCAACAAGGCCCGTTACGGCTTAAGCCTGCGAAAAAGATTGTGACACTCACAAAGGCCTATCATCAACGTTCGTGGCTCGGTTTATCACTACGAGAGCTCGCACGCTCGAGTGATCTCAGTTGTCGATATTCCGGCTATTCGGTATTTCAGCTTTTAGCTGATTCATAGATCATAGCATTAGCAGATTAAACGGAGGGGTGAGATTACACACCTTGATTACGAGTTGTGAATTCCACTGCTTCCAAGACACCAGAGAACGACAGACTCCTTGCTATGGGAGAGTATTCGGCTTACACCTCCTGATTAAAGAATCGAGTCCCAACAAACGAAAGAGATTCCGAAGCAGTTTGAACCAGTAAGAAGAAAGTATTCGTACCCTAGAGGATTCGGCCTACACAAAAAAGTCAAAGCTTACTACTTGATTAGCTTTGCAAGGCCAAGAGACAAACGGGAGAAAGGGAAATATTGGGTGTTCGACTAAAGAGAAACCGAAAAGAGAAAGTGAATGTTCGGCTTACAAGATTCGGCCGGCAAAAGGAGAACCACTCTTCAAGAAGAAACGTATCCGGCTTAAGGAGAAATCAAAAAGAGAAGTGTGAGCTCTACTGTAACACCCCAAACCCTACCGGAAGTTAGGCCCAAACGTGTGTGTCACATGGAAGTAAAAACTTGCTTGAGAAATACTGACCTCTTTGTTAAAACCCAAAACACTTAAGCAATTGGTGTCTACTTGAAAACGTAATTATCTTTAAAACCTTTTCGCTTATGGAAGCATATTTGAAATAAACAATTTATGAAAATGTGACGTTTATAAATAGAGTTGCGAAGCATTTTGAAAACGTTATGAAACGTAGATAAAATACAAGTATTTTTGAGAGGTTGTTTGATAAATCGATAATCAAACTAGTAATCTTTTAAAACCGTGACTTTTGAAAATGTCGTTGATAATTTGAAAGAAAATCCGAGTTAAAATTATTTGTAAAAGTTTGTTATGAAATTCTTTTGTTAATCAATTTTGGAAAATCTTTATTTAAGTTTTTAGAAAAATTCCCATTTAAAAACAATTCAAGCAAAATTAAAGTACGTCAACATAAAGCAAAAATAAATACTCCAAAGGCCTTATTACATCATAAAAAACCCCAAAATAGTAAAGTGAACGGAAATAGAAATCTAAAGTTCAAAATAAACACCATTTCTGAAGTATGGCCTCCACCGAGTCGTCCATGGCCCCAAGTCCTCGTCACGGAGCATTACCTACAAGGGTTAAGAAAAGGGCGAGTGAGTTGCAAGAACTCAGTGTATAATCCCCTTACCGTCATCCACTGGGCCTGAACCCATTTAGCAATATTTTGGGCCTAAGCCCCTTTTCACATAATAATGTATCAATTATATTGTATGAATGTAATGCAATCCCAAACCAACCTAATAATCCATCCGCTACACACCACCCGTACCATCCATCACACCTGTGGGGATCTTTTGTCAACCCACCCCGCCAACACACCAATCATAGGCATTTAGCCATTTATATCAAATTCGAATTGTGGACAAGCCACCAGAATAACAGAATATACGTGGCTTAGCCACTAGACAAAATGTGACAGAGTCACCAGAATATGTGGCAGAGCCACCAAATTTCACTTCCCCGATCATCAATATCCCAATCCCATGCAACTTATGTAAATGCAACATACATCGTAAATCATAATATTTACAATATAGCCACGATAATTTGGCCCATTAACACTTTACAAAATCGGCCCATTAGGGCATTATATCAAATCGGCCCATTAAGCCATATATCAGATCGGCCCATTTAGCAATATATCAGATCGGCCCATTAAGCAATATATCAAATCGGCCCATTATGGCTATATATATCAAATCGGCCCGTTAAGGCAATATATCAAATCGGCCGTTAAGGCAATATAACAAATCAGCCCGTTAAGGAAATATAACAATTAAGGCAGTATAACAAATTGGCCCGTTAAGGCAGTATAACAAATCGGCCCGTTAAGGCAGTATAACAAATCGACCCATTAAGGCAGTATAACAAATCGGCCCATTAGGGGCATTTTCGTAATTCGGCCCATAGGGCCATTTCCGTAATTCGGTAATCTTACCCACTAAGGGTAATTTGGTAATCTCGCAATCCAGGGGTATTTCGGTAATTTACCCTCTAAGGGTATTAATGTAATTCCGCAACCAAGACTTAACTACTAATGTGGGGCATAAAAATTAAAACTGTCCATCTGCGTCGTACTGACTAAATTGACTATAACTCGAGTTAGGAATCTCGAAATCTAAATCCGTAAATTTTCCTTGAAACTAGACTCATATATTTTCTTACTACTATTTTTCCAAAATTTTTGGCTTAACCATTTAGTACAGTTTATTCGTTAAATTTTCCCTTGTTTCACTGTCCAACGATTCTGACCTCTCTTAACCTAATTTCAATTATCTCACTGTACGGTTTTCATATACTGATCCAACTTGTTTCTATTGAAAATAGGCTCACTAAGGAATCTACACATATAAACTATAACTCATAATTCACTTTGTACAATTTTATATGATTTTTCCAAGACAGATCAGGGAACCACGAAGTTATTTAGAACCAGTCTCACTAAAATTAAAATATCACACACTTTAAAATTCCTTTTCCTTCTCCACTTCTTCCATATAAAAATAGACACAGTAAGATTTAATTCGATATATTATTCACTTATTAATCCATTTTATCCTATTTTACGTGATTTTTCAAAATCACGTCACTGTTGCTGACCAAAAACTGTTTCATTGCAAACTATGGTTACCACTACGAATATACGCACGCCCGAGTGGTCACGGATGCTGGTTTCTGGTTTTCCTTCGGTATTTCGACCGAATCAGAGAACATATCATGCAAACTTTCAGAGAGGTATGAGATTACACACCATTTCAAACATATATTCGGAAGGGTACGGGATTACACACCATTTCAAACATGTATTCGGAAAGTACGGGATTACACACCTTGATTACGAGTTGTGCTTTCTACCAATTTCAACACCTATAATGATAGTTGATAGAAGGTTAGTCTCAGCTTTGATAATCGTAACTAGAAACACTTTATTAGGCTAACTCCACTTACCACGAATGTGATCTCCCTCAGTGCACCAAGAATCGATCCTATCCTTTGACTACTGAAATCCCGTCCTAACAATATTTGGTGAGCGAAAGAGTTGTTAGCAATTATCCCACCTTTGGCCAAAACAAATCTCATAACAACGTTCTTACCCCACTTGCTTGACGAGTCGACGATAATGATTTGGTTAATACAAATCACTTGTGCTCCTTTACCTTGAAGATTTTTAGGACCGATTCCCAACGATTGTACGATAACTTCGGAAGATTCAAAGTTTCGGCCTTCCACTATATCACTACGAAGAAGGAAAATAATCTCGTTTGAGAGATAATAAGGTGATGGTTTCGGCCAATATGACCATCCCAAACCAAAACATAAATTCGGCATAAGATAAAGAAAAATAAAATGTTGAAAAAAACACTTACCGATTGATCAAGGAATGAGTGATAACTCGAATGAAAAAGAAAGAATAAAGAAGTGATGAAAGGTTTCGGCTATAGAGGAAAAAAATGGGGAAAATATTCGGCTATGGTGAAAAGGATTAGAAAAGAAGAGATGCTTTAAGGATTTTGTGAAAAAAGAAAAGAAAGAAGAAGAAAGATGTTTGACTAGCTTCGGTTTTCAAGAAAGATAAGTGAACAAATTTTTGGTCTCAATGGTTTGGGTACATTCGGCAACAAGAAGAAAAAAAAAGAGAGAATATGCACACTCAAAGCTTGAAGATTCGGCAAGAAGGAGAAGGAAATTTAGAGAGAAAAGAAAAATGTCACAAAAGTTGCAAATAGGAGTTTTTGGGCAAAACAACACCAAAACTTTTACCAATTGCCAAAGAAAATTCGGCTACCTCCCTCTACACCCCAAACCGTCCACATTCATGACCATAATGGTCAAAAATTGGCCAACCACACTTTCCATAACACTTCCCTTGAAAAAGGCCACATGTTCCCCTTACTTTCCCCTTTATCTTGATTTCTTTCCTCACCTTCATCCTTTCCTATTTTCCTTAGCCATCTTGCCAAAAATAAAAAGTCCACCTTGCCTTATTTACATGCTTGGCCGACACTTAGGGAAAGAATACAAAAATAATTGTCATAATTTTGCACTTGATGGGATTTGAACCTCCTCCCTCAAAGTCCTTCATGTGGCGCCATATCCCCTTTACCATAAGCTCCTTTGTGCTAGCAATATGCACAGTTATTTCCTTAAGCCTTGATGCCCCTTACCTTCTCTCCTTAAAGTGCTAAAATACCAAATTTTTACTAAGGCCGAATTAAACCCCGAACTTCCTAGAAACCTCGTAACCTTCCAAATTCACTTAACTAATAAGTCCAATTTGCAATAACACCATTCTCATATTCTCGAAAATTTTAAACATTCCTACACCCAAGGCCCATTGGGCCCAATTCTTCTAGGCCCAATTTCGGGATATTACAATTCTACCCTCCTTAAAGAAATTTCGTCCTCAAAATTTCCATCCTACTACTAAATGCATCGCTCAAATCACACCACTATGCTTCCGCTGCGCACTCTGATCTTAATAACCACAATGTACTTTTAACATAATCTTGAATCCTCTTTCACACAACCAAACACCTAACCACAGAAGCAAGCAGTTATCTACCACTTATTCCCAAAATTTTCTACATTAAATCATCACGTCCAACCATAACATACCTGACTTGATGGTGATGAAACAATCCCGAGCCTTATGCTCCTGAGACCCGCATCTCAAGCATGCTCCTGACCTCATCCAAAGATTCTCCGGATGACGCCTTCCGCAATAATCGCAAGCCGAAAAGTTTGGACGTGCCTTAACACGCGCTTTACGAACGCAGCTCGCGCCCTAGAGAACCGTGATCTAATTTATTCTTACCGCCCACGCCCAACTCAAGTGTTCGACCAATTTCTCTAACCTCCTCCACAAGCTCCCTAACTAGCCGAGTCACTCATCAATTCCAGCTCGGTCCGAAGACTCCGTCTCACCCACTGGAAATCCCAAACCCCCCCTTCGGAAACATGCCCCGATCTGTGAAGATCTAGCCCCTAGCACCTCGGCCTCTACCACGTCCACGTCTACCGCGTCCACGTCTTCTAGCGTTCATGTTTGCTAAATCTATTTAATCTTATTATGAGTCTTATGAATCAATATAATTATTCAATGTTTATTAAACAATGTTTTATGGAGTATAAGAAGTAAAATTGTTTTCGTAGTACGTATCTAAGGTCTCAATTTCTATAGTTTCAGCTCCTAAAGCTAAGAGTTCTAGAGTATTTCTACAGTCATACCACAATAATCATAAATTGAAAACATAAACTTACTTGACTTGGTGCCGGATACCCGTGGTGTCATACTTCCTTTAGAACATACATGTATAATTTAAAATTTTAAACGGCTTTGAAAACGTGTTTGAACCCAAACCACAGCCAAGTTTTGCAACCGGCCTCTGATACCATAAAATGTAACACCCCAAACCCGGCCTAGAAGTTAGGCCCAAATCTGGTGTGTCACATGGAAGTAAAAACTTGCTTGAGAAATACAACCTCTTTGTTAAAACCCAAAACACTTAAGCAATTGATGTCTACTTGAAAACGTAATTATCTTTAAAACCTTTTCGTTTATGAAGCATATTTGAAATAAACAATTTACAAAAATGTGATGTTTATAAATAGAGTTGCGAAGCATTTTGAAAACGCTATGAAACGTAGATAAAATACAAGTATTTTTGAGAGGTTGTTTGATAAATCGATAATCAAACTAGTAATCTTTTAAAACCGCGACTTTTGAAAATGTCGTTGATAATTTGAAAGAAAATCCGAGTTAAAATTATTTGTAAAAGTTTGTTATGAAATCCTTTTGTTAATCAATTTTGGAAAATCTTTATTTAAGTTTTTAGAAAAATTCCCATTTAAAAACAATTCAAGCAAAATTAAAGTATGTCAACATAAAGCAAAAATAAATACTCCAGAGGCATTATTACATCATAAAAAACCCCAAAATAGTAAAGTGAACGAAAATAGAAATCTAAAGTTCAAAATAAACACCATTTCTGAAGTATGGCCTCCACCGAGTCATCCATGGCCCCAAGTCCTCGTCACGGAGCATTACCTACAAGGGTTAAGAAAAGGGGGAGTGAGTTACAAGAACTCAGTGTATAATCCCCTTACCGTCGTCCACTGGGCCTGAACCCATTTAGCAATATTTTGGGCCTAAGCCCCTTTTCACATAATAATGTATCAATTATATTGTATGAATGTAATGCAATCCCAAACCAACCTAATAATCCATCCGCTACACACCACCCGTACCATCCATCACACCTGTGGGATCTTTTGTCAACCCACCCCGCCAACACACCAATCATAGGCATTTAGCCATTTATATCAAATTCAAATTGTGGACAAGCCACCAGAATAATAGAATATACGTGGCTTAGCCACCAGACAAAATGTGACAGAATCACCAGAATATGTGGCAGAGCCACCAAATTTCACTTCCCCGATCATCAATATCCCAATCCCATGCAACTTATGTAAACGCAACATACATCGTAAATCATAATATTTACAATATAACAACGATAATTAATAACTTAGAGATTTATTACAAACAATTTGGCCCATTAACACTTTACAAAATTTGCCTATTAGGGCATTATATCAAATCGGCCCATTAAGCCATATATCAGATCGGCCCATTTAGCAATATATCAGATCGGCCCATTAAGCAATATATCAAATCGGCCCATTATGGCTATATATATCAAATCGGCCCGTTAAGGCAATATATCAAATCGGCCCGTTAAGGCAATATAACAAATCAGCCCATTAAGGCAATATAACAAATCGGCCCGTTAAGGCAGTATAACAAATCGGCTCGTTAAGGCAGTATAACAAATCGGCCCGTTAAGGAAGTATAACAAATCGGCCCGTTAAGGCAGTATAACAAATCGACCCATTAGGGGCATTTCCGTAATTCGGCCCATAGGGGCATTTTCGTAATTTGGCCCATGGGGGCATTTTTGTAATTCGGTAATCTTACCCACTAAGGGTAATTTGGTAATCTCGCAATCTAGGGGTATTTTGATAATTTACCCTCTAAGGGTATTATGGTAATTCCGCAACCTAGACTTAACTACTAATGTGGGGCATAAAAATCGAAACTGTCCATCTGCGTCGTACTGACTAAATTGACTATAACTCGAGTTAGGAATCTCGAAATCTAAATCCGTAATTTTTTCTTGAAACTAGACTTATATATCTTCTTACTACTATTTTTCCAAAGTTTTTGGCTTAACCATTTAGTACAGTTTATTCCTTAAAGTTTCCCTTGTTTCACTGTCCAACGATTCTGATCTCTCTTACCTTAACTTCAAATATCTCACTGTATGGTTTTCATATACTGCTCCCACTTGTTTCTATTGAAAATAGGTTCACTAAGAAATCTATATATATAAACTATAACTCATAAGTCACTTTGTAAAATTTTATACAATTTTTCCAAGACAGATCAGGGAACCACGAAGTCATTCATAACTAGTCTCACTAAAATTAAAATATCACAGACTTTAAAATTCCTTTTCCTTCTCCGCTTCTTCCATATAAAAATAGACACAGTAATCTTTAATTCGATATCTTATTCACTTATTAATCCCTTTTCTCCTATTTTCCGTGATTTTTCAAAATCACGTCATCAAGCATCGACCAAAAAGCTGTTTCATTGCAAACTATGGTTACCACTACGAATATACGCACGCCCGAGTGGTCACGGATGCCGGTTTCTGGTTTTCCTTCAGTATTTCGACCGAATCATAGAACATATCATGCAAACATTCAGAGAGGTATGAGATTACATACCATTTCAAACATATATTCGGAAGGGTACGGGATTACACACCATTTCAAACATGTATTCGGAAAGTACGGGATTACACACCTTGATTACGAGTGCACCAAGAATCGATCCTATCCTTTGACTACTGAAATCCCGTCCTAACAATATTTGGTGAGCGAAAGAGTTGTTAGCAATTATCCCACCTTTGGCCAAAACAAATCTCATAACAACGTTCTTACCCCACTTGCTTGACGAGTCGACGATAATGATTTGGTTAATACAAATCACTTGTGCTCCTTTACCTTGAAGATTTTTAGGACCGATTCCCAACGATTGTACGATAACTTCAGAAGATTCAAAGTTTCGGCCTTCCACTATATCACTAAGAAGAAGGAAAATAATCTCGTTTGAGAGAGAATAAGGTGATGGTTTCGGCCAATATGACCATCCCAAACCAAAACATAAATTCGGCATAAGATAAAGAAAAATAAAATGTTGAAAAGAACACTTACCGATTGATCAAGGAATGAGTGATAACTTGAATGAAAAAGAAAGAATAAAGAAGAGATGAAAGGTTTCGGCTATAGAGGAAAAAAATGGGCAAAATATTCGGCTATGGTGAAAAGGATTAGAAAAGAAGAGATGCTTTAAGGATTTTGTGAAAAAAGAAAAGAAAGAAGAAGAAAAATGTTTGACTAGCTTCGGTTTTCAAGAAAGATAAGTGAACAAATTTTTGGTCTCAATGGTTTGGGTACATTCGGCAACAAGAAGAAAAGAAAGAGAGAATATGCACACTCAAAGCTTGAAGATTCGGCAAGAAGGAGAAGGAAATTTGGAGAGAAAAGAAAAATGACACAAAAGTTGCAAATAGGAGTTTTTGGCCAAAACAACACCAAAAATTTTACCAATTCGGCTACCTCCCTCTACACCCAAAACCGTCCACATTCATGACCATAATGGTAAAAAAATGGCCAACCACACTTTCCATAACACTTCCCTTGAAAAAGGCCACATGTTCCCCTTACTTTTCCCTTTCTCTTGATTTCTTTCCTCACCTTCATCCTTTCCTATTTTCCTTAGCCATCTTGCCAAAAATAAAAAGTCTACCTTGCCTTATTTACATGCTTGGCCGACACTTAGGGAAAGAATACAAAAATAATAGTCATAATTTTGCACTTGATGGGATTTGAACCTCCTCCCTCAAAGTCCTTCATGTGGCGCCATATCCCCTTTACCATAAGCTCCTTTGTGCTAGCAATATGCACAGTTATTTCCTTAAGCCTTGATGCCCCTTACCTTCTCTCCTTAAAGTGCTAAAATACCAAATTTTTACTAAGGCCGAATTAAACCCCGAACTTCCTAGAAACCTCGTAACCTTCCAAATTCAGTTAACTAATAAGTCCAATTTGCAATAACACCATTCTCATATTCTCAAAAATTTTAAACATTCCTACACCCAAGGCCCATTGGGCCCAATTCTTCTAGGCCCAATTTCGGGATATTACAACGGCTTAGAGGTAAAGAAAAGAAATAGACATTTAGGAAGAAGAGAAATGAGAAGAAGAAAGGAAATAGGATGAAAGAAAAGGCTTACTAATTCGGTACTTAGCAGGAAAATGAAGGAGGAAGAAAAATGAGAGCAAGGTGAAATCGACAAAAGTCAGAGAAGAGAGAAAATGACCCGAAATGTTGGTGAAGATAAAACCCAAAATGCAAAACTCTCAAAGGAAGACCAAAGAAATTCGGCACACTCTCCCTTCTCCAAACCGAATATGCACACTCACATGCCCAACCATAGCCAAAATTCCCTATCACCACTTCCCCACATTCGGCCAACACTAGCACACTCCTCCATCCCTTGATTCTCTCCACTCTTTCCTCCTAACGTTTCTCTCCTTCATCCATTTGAACTATTTGACCAAGTCTCCAACTCCCCTTGAAGAGTTTGATCCGAACTCTGCTTCCTCCACTCACCTGCCACAAAATAAAAGCTTCCATTTTGTAAACTGAGGGATTCGAACCCCTTCCCTCCTTGCTCTCTCATTGACGCCATAGCCACCTTGCCACATGCCCAACTTGTGTCTCCTAAATGCATATAATTATACTTAAGCCCTACTACCAACGGCCCTCTCCACTAAAGAGCCAAAAACTAAAATTTTTCCAAGGCTCAGACTCGAACCCAGGCCTCCCTAAAACCCCCAAATACACTCAATTAACCAGCTGAGCAAGCACAACATGAAAACATGCAAAAATTACAACCCCTAATTTTTTTGGGACGTTACAACTCTACCTCCCTTAAAGAAATTTCGGCTTCGAAATTTACCTGATCAAAAGAGATGAGGGTAGTGCTGTCGCATCGCCCCCTCAGGCTCCCATGTGGCTTCCTCCAAACTGTGATTACGCCACAGCACCTTGACTAATGGAACAGATTTCCTCCTCAGCACCTTAACATCACAATCCAAGATCTGGACCGGTTCTTCTTCAAATGTCAGATCAGGTCTTACCTCGATCTCCTCCACCGGAACTATATGAGAGGGATAAGAACGGTAGCGCTTCAGCATAGAAACGTGGAATACATTATGTATACGATCTAACTCAGGAGGCAATTCCTGTAACACCCCTTACCTGTAATCCCCGCCGAAACCGGGTCCGAGGCGTTACCGGATTAAAACTACTTGATCGCCACTTAGGCTCAACGTGACTACTCTCCTTAAGTCACCATGACAACCTTATTTTCGAGTTACGAGGCCTTACTCAAACACACGAGGGCTCTCGAAACCACATCAGAAACTCTTACTATATTAAAAATTTTCTCCATCTAGACAGGGACTACATGCCCGTGCTAGATGATACACGCCCGTGTGTAGTCACACACGCCCATGTCCACAACCCGTGCACAAAACTCAACCATTCTGCCAAAGTCCCACGGCTAGGTCACACGCCCGTGTTCACCACCCGTGGTGCACACTGACTACTTCACACAGCCTTAAAGTCTAGACATACGCCCGTGTGGCTAGCCCGTGGCCAACACTGAATAACTCACATGTCCTAGGCACACACCCGTGTGACTAGTCCGTGGTCTATTCTGACTTAAAATACTAACATGCAGGGGACACACGGCCAAGTCACACGCCCATGGGCTGACCGTGTGTCACACATGGTCTAGACACACGCCCATGTGTCTACCCACATGGACAAGAACAAAGCTATTTGTCATGCTCCTTCTCACCGCTCTAGCATACACAACATGTACTCATTCAACACATCCATAACCAACTCAATTTGAAACACAATCTTACATGGATAACTACATCTTTTCATATAATAAAATAGCCAACAACTATGGCATTGTACAAAATAGATTATCCATCTAAAGGCCAACATAACTTAGCCATTTACAACCAAAAATCACTAACTTGTCTAGACACTATACATGCCATATACAAAAAGTTTAATCCAATGTACCAGAGTGTGCTGATAGTGTGGGCGATCTTCCAATTGATCCACGTATCTCGATTCAACTCTATTACTCTATATGACAAGGGAAAAGAAAGGGAGTAAGCTTTGAGCTTAGTGAGTTTACACATAAACAATTAAGCATCATAATATAAGCTAAGAAGCAATTAGCATTATACTAACATAAGTAATTCACAACTATGCTTACTCTTTCTATCCCTTACCACATTTCCAACACATCATGAGTCACATACTCATAACCATTGACATGCACCCTTGCATTCAATATCGCATTTACACAATATACAACACATCATTATTTCACAATAACACATCCACACATCTACACTACTCACTAATACATCCACACAGCTACTCTCTCAGTGGTTTCGCACTTAGCCTACCACAATCGATACAATAAGGTAGTATCGCACTTAGCCTACCAATAAGGTAATCATAGTGGTCTCGCACTTAGCCCACTAAACAATATACTTAGCGATAGCCTCGCACATAGCCCAGCTCATCGTTGCTAAGTGTTGGGGTAGCATCGCACTTAGCTTACCATCAAGCATTATCACTACACATTCACATATCTACTTTGTAGTTCATTCATTCATTCGTTCACTATAACTAACTCATTCATTCCACATGAACCATATAGGTTCTCAACCATGCTATACTCTAGCTAGCATTTACAAAGCATACGCATAATGCATCGTTTATACGTAAACTTACCTCGGTACTCAAAAGTATAGAGATGTGCAGTTTAGTCCACGACCTTGCCCTTGCCTCGGTTTCAATCCGGGCTTCGTCTTTCTTTATCTATAATGACAAATCAACACATTCAATACACACATTGACTAAATTTACCTTTATCTCATACTTTAGCAAAATCCCCATTTTGCGCCTAATCTTTCTCATATTTACACTTTTGCCCCAAGGCCCGGAAAGTGATTTTTATTCAACTTTCTAGCCTTTCATGCTTAGTCGAATCACTCACTCAATTAAAGCTATCATCAATTCTCACTAATTCTCACATGTATGACCAAACTCAAGACTTTTACAAACTAGTCCCTACATGCATTTTTCATGGAATTCACTTAGTAAAAGATGTTTCTACAACATCAAGCTTTCATATTCTTCCATAAAACATCAAAATACATGCATCATACATGGTTACATTTTTGAACATCCATTTTAGCTCATCATATAGCTAAAAATAGCTTACTCATGCTACTAGGACTTCAAAAATACGAAGAATATAAAAAACGGGCTAGAATACACTTACTAGCTAGCTTGAAAAGTTGAAGAGCCCTAACAATGGCTTCTCTCAAATTTTCGGCAGACTTGGAGAAGAAGATGAATGAATTTTGTCATCTTTTCTCCTATTTTAATCATTTAATTTTCAAATGACAAAAATACCCTTTTGACAAACTTCCTAATTTAACTCATCCATGCCCAAATTTGTCCAAAAATTAGAAATTGTGAAAATTACTCATTAAGGACTTCTAATTGATATTCTAAAGCAATTTCACACAAATAGCTTCTAGAATCTCACATTTTTGCAACTTTTTCAATTTAGTCCTTTTGGACAGTTCAACCGCAATTTAACAAAATTGCTTCATAAAACTTTCACACTAGCATGCAAACATGGCATAGACCTCAAAAACTCATACTTATGCCTCAGATTTGTGGTCTCGCACAACTATTCTGACTAGGCCCTAAATTGGGATGTTACAGTTCCAGCTGGTATGCGACCGGTCCCACACGCTTTACTATTCGGTATGGTCCGATAAATCTAGGGCTCAGCTTGCCCTTCCGCCCAAATCCCAGAATCTTCTTCCAAGGTGAGACTTTCAAAAAGACAAAATCTCCCACCGAGTACTCAATCTCTTTGCGCTTTAAATCAGCGTATGACTTCTGCCTATCAGATGCTTCTTTTAATCGAACCCGGATCAATTTCACTTTCTCCTCAGTTTTAGAAACCAGCCCTGGACCCAACAGTCGCCGCTCACCCAATTCTATCCAACAAGTAGGGGTACGACACCTACGACCATATAACACTTCGTACGGTGCCATCTGAATACTAGATTGGTAGCTATTGTTATAAGCAAATTCTGCCAACGGCAAATAGTCTTCCCAACTACCTTTGAAATCAATCACACAGCTCCTTAACATGTCTTCCAAAATCTGAATTACTCTCTCCGACTGACCATCAGTCTGCGGATGGAACGCTGTGCTGAAATCCAACCTCGTACCTAAAGCTTCATGTAACACTCTCTAGAATCGAGATGTGAATCTAGGGTCTCTGTCTGAAATGATAGACACTGGTACCCTATGTAACCTTACAATCTCTGCCACATACAACTTTGCCAACTTCTGCAACGAGTAATTGGTGCGAACCGGTATGAAATAGGTTGATTTAGTCAGTCGATCAACAATTACCCATACCTAATCTTTCTTAGTAGGCGTCAGGGGTAACCCACTAACAAAATCCATGGTTATCCTCTCCCACTTCTAGAGTGGAATTTTAACAGGTTGCAGCAGTCTCGAAGGTAGTTGATGCTCATCCTTTACTTGCTGGCATGTCAAAAACTTACTTACAAAATCGGTAACCTCACGCTTAAGCCCTGGCCACCAGTACAGTTCACGTAGATCTCCGTAAAGCTTGTTTCCACCAGGATGCATAGCGTATGGGCTACTATGTGCCTCTCGTAGAATCAATTGCCTTAACTCTCGAGTCCCCAGACACAAAACTCTTCCACGTACATAATACTCCTTCACTATTCAGCCCAAAATCCTCAGTCTCTCCCTTCTTCACCTGTTGGAACCGAGGAACCAATGACTTATCCAGCATCTGTTTCTCTTTAATTTGAACTACCCACGACGGTTTCACTTGAAGTTCAGCCAATAGACTCCCATCCTCAAACAGGCTGAGACGAGCGAACATTGCTCTTAAATCAGACACAACCTTACGGCCAAAGGCATCCGCTACCACGTTAGCTTTCCCGGATGGTACTCAATCGAGCAATCGTAATCCTTAAGCAACTCTGTCCATCTTCGTTGCCTAAGGTTCAACTCCTTCTGGGTAAGGAGGTACTTGAGACTTTTATGGTCGGTATAAACTATTGACTTCTCCCCGTACAAGTAGCGTCTCCAAATCTTTAGTGCGAATACCACCGTAGCTAATTCCAGGTCATGAGTAGGATAATTCACCTTGTGCGGCCTAAGCTGACGGGACGTATAAGCCACCACTTTACCCTCTTGCATCAGCACACAACCCAAACCCGTGTGCGACGCATCACAGTAAACAACGAATTCTTTTCCAGCCTCTTGCTAAATTAGCACCGGGGCTTCAGTCAGAATCTTCTTCAGTTTCTCAAAACTCTCCTGCTGTTTATCAGCCCAAACAAACGATACTCCTTTACGCAGTAACATAGTTAGGGGTGCAGCAATCAGTGAGAACCCCTCAACAAACCATCTGTAATACCCGGCCAGACCCAAAAAACTTCGAATCTCAGATACTGACTTCGGTGGTTTCCAATCTAATACAGCCTCAACTTTCCGGGGATCAACCCTAATTCCCTCGGCAGACACGACATGACCCAAAAATGTCACCTATCGCAGCCAAAACTCGCACTTGCTAAATTTGGCATAAAGCTGCCTTTCTCTCAATATTTGTAGGACAACCCGGAGATGGGCATCATGCTCCTTCTCAGTTCGTGAATACACCATAATATCATCTATAAACACCACCACGAACCGGTCTAAGTAGGGCTGGAAGACTCGGTTCATCATATCCATGAAAGTCGCTGGTGCATTCGTTAGCCCAAACGGCATGACCAAAAACTCGTAGTGTCCATAACGAGTTCGGAATGCAGTCTTGTACACATCTACCTCCTTAACCCTTAATTGATGGTATCCCAATATAAGATCTATCTTGGAGAAAATTGTGACTCCTCGTAGCTGATCAAACAGATCGTCTATTCTTGGTAAAGGGTACTTATTCTTAATCGTTAGTTTATTCAATTGACGATAATCGACACACATGCGCATTGAACCTTCCTTTTTCTTTACGAACAGTACCGGTGCTCCCCATGATGACACACTCAGTCGGATGAATCCTCGATCCAGTAGCTCTTGGATTTGGGCCTTTAATTCTACCAGCTCTTTCGGTGCCATTCTATAAGGGGCGATGGACACCGGAGCCGTTCTCGGTAGGAGCTCAATACCGAATTTGACCTCACAGCTTGGTGGCAACCCCAGAAGCTCTTCAAAAAATACATCTGAAAACTCCTTTACTGTCCTGACATTCCCAACAGACAAACCCTTAGTATCAGATGTGCTGACATAAGCTAGAAACGCCTCGCAACCTTTACGAACCAACTTCTCGGCCCTTAACGCTGAGATTATATTGGATAGATAATCCCTTCGCTCCTCTATCACAATCACCTCCTTATCCCCCGAAGTCCTTAATACCATACGCTTAGAAGCGCAATCCAAATCCGCACGGTGTTTCACTAACCAGTCCATGCGCAAAATGAGATCCAACTCGCCAAACGGCAGTTCTATCAAATCCGCCGGAAAGACAACCCCTTGAACCTCTAGGGGCACATCTCTAAATAGTTTATTCACCCTAACCGACTGTCCCAGTGGACTAATCACTAACAGTTCCCTATCAGCAAGTTCAAACTGTATACCCAATGTTCCTGACACAGTACATGCAACATACGAGTGTGTAGACCCAATGTCAATTAAAGTCAGAAATGGCACGCCATGAATAAGAAACGCACAAGTTATGACGCCAAAAGGCCGCCATCCTCTCGACGCCGAAAGCAAAGATAAACCAACCCTAGCCGTCTCGCCTCAGATACTGCAAAGACTCTACCCGGTGCTCCTCGACCTCGTCCAAACCCATTTCCCCCTCGAGCTGGACCACGGCCTCTCGGTGGCTGCTGACCACCTCTCCCTGGCTGAACATGTCCTTGACCCACGCCTTGCATCGACCCGACCCTCCGCAGATACGCTTCTCTAACCCTGCGATCCCTAGACCCACATCTCAAGCACGCCCCAGTTCTCTTCCAACATTCACCCTGATGGGATAACCCGCACACAGCGCAAGGCTGAGGTCTGCCAGCAACAATCGAAACTCCAGTTCAGATCGGCCCATCAAATCTAGGCCTTTTCCTAGGCCCACCAGAAGAACTTGAAGGCCTAAAATTCCTCTTGCTTCTGCCCCTATCCTGCTCACGATTCTGACACTTTGAGCGTTTCACATCTTCAGCAATCTTAGCCTTCTCAACCAGGGCAGCGAAGTCTCTTTCCCTCTGCGGGGCTATCAGTACCCGCAACTCATCCCGAAGACCATCCTCAAACCGCACGCAGCGCTCATATTTAGTCCGACTATGCCTCGAGCGTACCGGCTCAAGCACAAAAACTCTACCTCATACTCTGCTACGGACTTATTCCCCTGGACCAGATTCAAAAATTCCTTTCTACGGGCATCCACATAACATGCCCCAACATATTTTCCCTAGAAGGCCGCCTTAAAGAAATCCCATGTCACACGGTCAGCCTGCGTGCCTTCCCTCACTGTAAGCTACCATTGGTATGCCTCATCTCGCAGTAAAGACACTGCTCCTTTCAGTTTTTATTCCATTGTACAATCAAGGTCATCCATGATTCGCTCAACCGCCTCCAACCAATATTCTGCTACGTTCGGGGCTACACCAGAGATGCCCCTAAAGATTTCTGCCCTGTTTGACTGGAGTCGCTCAGAAATTGACCATCGGGCCACTGACCCAGTACACGCTCCAGCCACCCTTTCCAGAACCCGTAGCATCACTTGGGACAAAGCATCATCCCCTCCGACTCGGTCATGAGACCCCGTTTCAGTCACTGGTGATGCCGGTGCTTCCCTTTCAGGCATATGTCCTGATGCTGAGGACCCAGCCCTAGCACCTTGGCCTCTACCACGACCACGTGTACCCCTTCCGTAACCTCTTGAACTCATATCGTTGTAGCGTACTTATCTGATTAAAAAATTTATGAATTAGCTTATAGTTCATTAACAGATATCTTATGAAAAGCAGTAATTAGGGTTGTTCTCGCAGATCGCATTTTCTACAGTTTCAGTCTCATATAATCTCGGTTTCTACCACTAAGTAATTTCAGTATGCTACTTAGTAGTTTATTAGTACAGACATTCTAGCAAATAAAGTATAGAGTAAAGAAACTTACAGATTTGGTGCCGGAGACTCGGTGTGCCACACGTTCAGTGATATCACTACTTTTTAAACCAGAACCTAAACAAATTTTGGAAAATTTTCAAAACCCATTACACGGCCGAGTTTTGTAACCTGGCTCTGATACCACTAAATGTAACACCCCACACACAGCCTATACGTTATGACCGGATCTAGCGTGTCACATCAGGTGTTTTTTTAAAAACCTTGTGTTCGATGGAAAACGTATCTACGAGTTAAAACTCTCTACCGATTAAAAATCTCGATTTTCGCTGCTTATTAACAAAATGAGTTTTAGTTGAAATCATACCTTTTCAGAAATATTGTTTTGCATCTATTAATTTGCTATTGAAACCTTGTCTGTTACAGAAGTTTGGTTAAAACTGTTGAGAAAACACGATATTTTAAAAACAGTAGTTATTATTTTAAAACCCGTGTTCAATAACTTAGTAGTTTGTAGAGAAATACCAAATAAAAGTTAAAACAAGTCCAATGGCCTTATTACAAAAATTATTAACCCAAAAAATTAAGTAAAGTAAACTAAAATAAAGTAGCTAAATTAACCCCAAAAACATACAGGGCGTGTGGCCACCTCCGAGTCCCTCACAGCTCCAAATCCTCTAAGGCTGGGGATTACCTGCACAGTTAAAGAGAAAGGGTGAGTTACGAGAACTCAGTGTGTAGTGCCCTTACTACACCCACGGTTTGGGCCCAAGCCCATGTAGTATCAGTTCGGGCCTAAGCCCCAAAATCATGGTAATGTGAACAAAATGCAGCCCAACCCAGTCCAACTATCACACCACCCGTACCAACCCTACACACCATGTGGGGACCAAGTCGACCCACCCAGCCCTACACACCAATAACGCAATGAGTCGCTAATATCAACGCAAAGAAAGCTACCAAAGAATGAGATATGTAATATCCCGGGTTAGGGGCTGTTTTGTTGTTGCATGATATTGCATGTGTCTAGTGTGCTGCGTGGCTATTTCTATGTTTTGGGGGGGCTTAATTGAAGTCTAAATGTATGCCTGAGTGAATGGGAAAATTTTGATTTTTGGGTGTTAAGCCAGGGAGCTGTTGAGCTGGGTATAAGAGTTTTATTTGGTGTTCTTGAGCACAAAAGAAAAGCTAGTGGAGTGGCAAGGCATGCGTCACTTGGGGGCTTGAGTGTGGCGTCATCTACATGGAGTGGAGGTCTAGTGTTCGAGCTGCGAAGTCCCCATTTTGGTTTCTTTTTTGGACGGCAAGGGAGGGAGGAGTTGGATGGAGTTCAAATTCCTCCTTGGACTTGGTCAAGTGGTGACTTGGTTGGTGGAGAGCAAAAAGTGGAGGGTGACTTGTTCAAACTTATTTGAATTTGTGGTTGGGAGTGAATTAGGGGATATGGCCGAATGTTGGTGAGGTTTGGGGGGGAGTGTGGACGGTTTGGTGATGGGAAGTGTGGTGTGCCGAAATGCACTTCTCACTTTGTGCATTTTCGGCCAAAAGGCATTTTGAAGCCAACATTTTCTTCTTTTGTCAAAACAACCCCAAGCAACTCTATTTGCCGAATTTTGTAATTGGTTTTTTTTACATTTTGTGTTGTTGGCCGAAGGCTCTTCTAGTTTCTTTCTTCTTTTCATTTGTGTAAATCGAAAGTTATCTCCCAAAATATTCCCATCATTTCATTTCTTCCCAAAATCTTAAGCCGAACCTCTCTTCTATTGTTGCCGATTTTTCTTTCTCTTAAACCATCTTGCCGTAAATTCGATTCTCACTCTACTCTCATCTCACATTTGTTTTCTCTCTTCTCTCATTCAGAACCGAACACGGGTGTGTTAAACATCTAAAGACAATTCTCTTTTCTTTCTTTTAAGGTGTTGGCCGAATCTTTTCTCCCTTCTAATAGCTCCCTCTCTTGGCCGAATATTAGTGAAGGGTGATCTTGTTGGTTGATCGATCTTGGGTGTTGGGTAAGTGTTTGGCCGTATGGCCATTTCTTTTCTCTTTCTGTTCTTAATCGATTCGGGTTTGATTAAGAGCCGAATATGGTAACTTTGGAAGAGTGTTAATCGTTTGTGAATCATCTCGTTATAGGATCCTTGGATTTTGGAAGCAAACAAGAGAAGTCTCCTATTTCGTTAATGATTGGTAAGGGTTGGTATTGTTGTTAGTTTATTCTCTTAGTTCTCGTTTAGTCAAAGCTTCAAGAGATTAATACTTTCTTCTTTATAGGTTGGCCGATTATCAAAGGAACCACTATTTGGTTGGATTTGGTAGGAAACCAAATCGTGAAGGGTAAGGGCTTTTGATAAACCCTTTTGGATTAAATGGTTATGGCCGAATGGTCTTAGTACCTAACCCCTAAGTTTGGCCGATTCTAGGGAGCAAGGAGTTTAAAGATTGTAGATCGTTTCTTTGGGATTAAGGCCTTCGTTATACCATGTGTGTAAACTAACACACTATACTTAGTAATATTGTTATTAAACCTGTTTGCCTATTCAAAACCATGACAGTATGATGGATTATTGGATACCCAAACGGGGTATGTGTACGTATCCGGGTAAGTCTAATTTATTACAAGTTCTATTATGGATACCTTGGGTATTATGATCTATGATATGTATGCTATGAGAGGTAATGCTAGACATGTTGGCATGATATGCATGACTTGTATGATATGCATGATTACATGAGTATGGTATGTTGATGGGTGATATGAGTGGAGGGAGCATGATATTTTGTGCTGACGAGCACCAGTGTTTTGGTAACACACCTTGTGACTTTGGGTCACCAGTGCTTTGGTAGCACATTTGTGTCTTTGGGACACCAGAGGTTGGGCACCTCATTGCGACTTGTCCCTGTGGTTAACACCACCGTGGGTTGGCCCCACATGAGATATGGGATCGTCTGCTAGTGATTGGGTATCACACGATGGGTTGGCCCCATCAATCGATTATTGTGACTACGGCCACCAAAGTGCTTTGGTAGCACATTTGTGTCTTTGGGACACCAGAGGTTGGGCACCTCATTACGACTTGTCCCCGTGGTTAACACCACTGTGGGTTGGCCCCACATGAGATATGGGATCGTCTCGCTAGTGATTGGGTATCACACGATGGGTTGGCCCCATCAATCGATTATTGTGACTACGGCCACCAAGTGCTTTGGTAGCACATTTGTGTCTTTGGGACACCAGAGGTTGGGCACCTCATTGCGACTTGTCCTCGTGGTTAACACCACCTTGGGTTGGCCCCAAATGAGATATGGGATCGTCGCTAGTGATTTGGTATCACACGATGGGTTGGCCCCATCATTGGATTATCGTGACTACGGTCACCAAAGTGCTTAGGTAGCACATTGTGTCTTTGGGACACTGTGGTTTTGGTAACACATTGTGACTATAAGTCACCAGTGGTTTGGCACCACCAGTGGTTTGGTACCACACGGGGTAGAAAAGGCGATACGGATGGTTAGGATCGGGTTGCATTAATTATGTTGCTATGTATGATGTGTGTTAGCATGTTGTTTCATCGGGAGCGGGATTTATGCACTGAGTCACTCGACTCACCCTCTCCTTTGACATTTCAGGTGATTCGTAGGCGCGGACATGGAGCCGGGATGGACTCGGGGTGCTCATGCCATGCTTTAATAAAAGTTTTACTCCAACTCTATCATTTGGGTACTTTAGTTTAATTACTGTTATTTGGGTTTTAATTTGGATTTGTAAAAGGCCTTTAAATTATGTTTTATGATGGGTATGTTTTAATTAGATTCTCAACCTGCTTAACAAATAACTTGGCATGAAATTTTACTAAAACTTGGAAAGACAACGTTTTCAAAATTATATCGCAATGTGTTTTAAACTATACCATCGGGTATCTCGCTATGTTTTGCTATACAATAAACTCAAATGATTTCCAAATCAAACTCGATTTTCTACTAAGTCTAAAATGTTTCAAAATGGCACTAAGAAACTATTGGAAGTGCTAAATGAAATCAACTCGCTTTAACTATATACTTGGATAAGTTTTCAAAATCTAATCAAACAAGCCTACTCAAATTTTCCTCAAATTCACTATGTTTTCACCCCACTTCTAAACGAAAAAAATCTGATCACTCAAAGACGTTTTCCCCGTAACATACCAGATTCGGGCGTGGTGTCTTGTCCGGGTTTGGGGTGTTACAATTGTGGTATCAGAGCTAAGTTCAAAGGCTCGGCTGTGGGCCTGAGGCCCAAAATGTTTTCAAAAGATTGTTTTGTTAGTCTTTATTCGTAAAGTATGGTTTGAAAGGCATGGCACCGAGTCTCCGGCACCAGTTCGCCCAGGTGAGTACCCTTACTATTGCTTGTGAATTGATTGGATGTGATATGATTTGATGAATAGCAATAGTATACTACTTTAGAGATTGAAACTGATAGGATTTTGTGAACTCGCGAGAACAAATCCTCTTAAAATATTCATAAGACTTGCTTTTAAACAAGTGGAATAAATACTGATGCATAAAAATTCTTAATCAGATACGTAGGAAGTTTAGTCATGAGCGCTAGAGGTGGACGTGGTCGCGGACGAGGTCGTGGTAGGATGACAGTTTCTGAGCCCGTAGGATCTGGTCAGGGTTCAGAAAATGAGATACCGGTTCCGCCACCAGCTGGAGGTGGTGAGTTCCAAGATCAGACTGGGGACGACGCAGTGTCACAGGCGATGCTGCGAGTGTTGGAAAGAGTAGCTGGTGTTGGTGGTAACGCAGGAGTTAGGAAATCGGTTCCTGAGCGACTTCGGGCAAATGGGGCCGAATTCTTCCGAGGTGTTTCTGGTGTTGCTCCCAAAGATCTGGCGAACATCGCTAGAGGCAATCGAGCGGATCATGGACGATCCGACTTGATCGGCCAAGAGAAGTGAAGGGCATCGACGCTTCTCCGGGATGAGTCATATCAGTGGTGGCTCACGGTTCGAGACAGTGTGGCAGCAGAGGATCTAACATGGGATTATTTCAGGGCTGCATATCAAAAGAAGTACATCGGAGCTAGTTATGTTGACTCCCAACGGAAGGCATTTCTGAGGCTTGTTCAGGGGAGTAAATCTGTTTCTGAGTACGAGGCTGAGTTCCCCGGCCGAGTAGGTATGCCGGGGGCATTGTGGCCACCGAGCATGAGAGGTGTGTTCGTTTCGAGGATGGTCCGCGAGACGACTTGAGGTCGCTGATTGCTCCTCGCCAGAGCGCGAGTTTCTTTGTCTTAGTTGAGAAGGCTAAGGTAGCCGAGGGTGTTAAGGAGTCAGTGAGGCAGGGCATGGACAGAAATAGACATAAGAGGAGCTTTGGGTCCTCTGGGTCGTCGGGTAATCCGCAGAAGAGGGCTAGACCGAGTGGGCCGAATCACCGCTAGGTTTGTTGTTTGAAAGGTGGACCGCCGCAGCGGTGATCGGTGTGGGAAATCTCATTGGGGTGGTGGCTGGATCGAGGAAAAGGTTGCTTCGAGTGTGGTTCTCTCGGAGCATCGTGTGAGGGATTGTCCGCGTAGGTTGGCTAGGATTCAGTCTGAGAGGCAGGGCCGTAATCAGCTCAGAGGTAATGGACCGCCACCGCAGAGGGGCCGTGGTAATGGCAGAGGTGGTAATGGTTCTGGTCGGGGCCGTGGAGCAAGGCAGAGGTGCGAGTAGTTCGATGCTAGACACCTGGATTAGTGTATGCCGCGAGGCGCCGAGAGAGAGGGCGACGACCGGACGTCATAACCGTGACGTTTTTGATTTTGGTTCTCCTTATACCGCTTTGATTGATGTGGGTTCAACGCACTCTTATGTTGCCGTGAGTATAGTAGAGACCATGGATTTAGACTCGAGATATCTTCTAGGCAGATGACCGTGATTAGCCCTCTAGGTCACTCTATAGTAGTAGATAAACTGTTTGAGAGAGGTACCCTAGAACTCCAAGGGGTAGTGTTCGTTGCTGATCTGATGGAGCTGCCGTTTGGGGAGTTCGATCTGATTCTTGGGATGGATTGGTTGGTCAAGTACCATGCGAGGTTGGATTGCGCGGCCAAGCGCATGGTTCTTAAGACGGTCGAGGGTGAAGAGGTGGCTATGATAGGTAATAGGAGAGATTACTTATCAAATGTGGTATCTGCTTTGAAAGCGGAGAAGATGGTCAGGAAGGGCTGTGAAGCGTATGTGGTTCATGTGTATGCCTTGGAGGCTAAAGAGTCTGCTGTGGAGAAGGTTCGTACCGTTAAGGAGTTTGCTGATGTTTTTCCTGAGGAGCTTCCAGGTTTGCCGCCAGATCGCGAGGTGGAGTTCGGGATTGATCTATTACCCGGAACTGCGCCAGTGTCTATTGCTCCGTATAGGATGGCGCCAAAGGAATTGGTGGAGCTTAAGGCTCAGATCCAGGAGTTATTGGATCGAGGTTTTATTAGGCCTAGTGTTTCGCCGTGGGGTGCGCCGGTACTCTTTGTCAAGAAGAAAGATGGCTCGATGCGGATGTGTATAGACTACCGCCAGTTGAACAAGCTGACGATTAAAAACAAGTATCCGTTGCCACGGATAGATGACTTGTTTGATCAGCTGAAGGGTGCTGCGGTATTCTCGAAGATCGACTTGAGATCTGGGTATCATCAGTTGAAGGTTAAGGAGGCCGATATCCATAAAACAGCGTTTCGGACTCGGTATGGGCACTACGAATTTCTGGTAATGCCGTTCGGGTTGACTAACGCACCGGCAGCGTTTATGGACATGATGAATAGGGTGTTTCAACAGTATCTGGATCAGTTCGTCGTGGTTTTCATAGACGACATCTTAGTGTACTCAAGGACAGAGGAAGAGCATGATAAGCATTTGCGAGTGGTGTTGCAGATTTTGAGGGAAAAGCAGCTCTATGCTAAGTTGGTGAAGTGTGAGTTCGCTTAGGAAGTGACTTTCTTGGGTCATGTAGTGTCGGCCGAGGGGATTCGAGTAGATCCTCGTAAGATTGAGGCGCTTTTGGATTGGAAGCCACCTAAGCCGAGTGGTCGAGATTCGAGTTTTCTCGGATTTGGCCGGATACTACCGAAGGTTCGTTGAGGGTTTCTCGTTGATAGCGGCGCCGATGACCAAGTTGCTGAGGAAAGAAGTTCCGTTTGTATGGACTGAGAAGCAGCAGGAAAGCTTCGACAAGTTAAAGAAGATTTTGACCGAGGCTCGGTTCTAATTCAACCCGAGGTTTGGTAAGGAGTACACAGCCTTTGCGACGCATCACATACGGGCTTGGGTTGTGTGTTGATGCAAGAAGGTAAGGTTGTGGCTTACGCTTCTCGACACCGAGGCCACATGAGGTCAATTATCCGACGCACGATTTGGAGCTAGCACCGTAGTCTTCGCTTTAAAGATTTGGAGGCACTACTTGTACGAGAGAGATCGATAGTCTACACAGATCACAAGAGTCCAAGTATCTACCGACTCGAAGGATTTGAATTTGAGGCAGCATTGGATGGGTCGAGTTCTTTGAAAGATTACGATCGCTCGATTGAGTATCATCCGGCAAGGCTAACGTGGTGGCCGACGCGTTGAGTCGCAAGGTTGTTTCGGACTTAAGAGCATTGTTTGCCCACTTGAGTTTGTATGACGATGGGAGTATTCTGGCAGAGTTGCAAAGTTAAGCCTACTTGGGTTGAGAGCAGATCGTAGAGAAACAGCTTATTGGATGAGGTTCTGAGTGCGCGAAGGTTGCAGTGCAGGATGGTGGTTTGGAGGGTTACAGACTTGTCCGTGATGGGGTTCTGTGTTTTCAAGGTAAGGCTTGTATGCCTAAAGATGTTGAGCCGAGGCGTAAGATTCTTCAGACGCACATAGCGTATCCATATGCTATGCATCCCGGAGGTAGTAAGATGTATAGGGATCTTAGAGAGCGCTTTGGTGGCCTGGCTATAAGAAGGAGGTGACAGAGTTTGTTGGGAAGTGTCCGACTTGTCGCCAGTCAAGGCCGAACATCGCTTGCCGTCGGGGTTGCTTCACCGTGATGATTCCTCTCGGTGGATGTGGGAAAGGATAACCATGGATTTCGTCGCTGGGTTACCGCTACGCCAAGCAAGAAAGATTCAGTTTGGGTAGTGGTAGATCGATCGACTAAATCACTCACTTTATTCCAGGTGAGGTTGACTACTCACTTCGAAGCTAGCGGCCGTATGTTTCGAGAGATAGTGAGGTTGCACGGTGTGCCGCTTTCGATCATCTCGGATAGGGATCCTAGATTCACGCCAAGGTTCGAAAGCGTTGCATCAAGCTCGGGTACTCGTTTGGATTTCAAAGACGCTTTTCACCGCAAATCGACGGTCAATCCGGAAAGGGTTATTCGTGTCTTAGAGGATATGCCGAGAGGTTGTATCTTGGATTTCGTGAGGTAGTTGGGAGGAGTTTCTACCATTATGAGTTTGCCTACAACAACAGCTACCAAGCGAGCATCAAGCTGGCACCGTATGAGGCGTTGTATGGTAGGAAGTGTCGCTCACCCACGTGTTGGACCCGGAGTTAGGTGAACGCCGATTGTTAGGACCCGAGTTGGTTCTTTGAGACCAAGACAAGGTTAAGTTGATTCGGTCTCGATTGAAGGAAGCTTCGACCGGCAGAAGTCTTATGCCAATCTTAAGCGAAGAGATATAGAGTTTCTTTGTGGGGATCGAGTGTTTTTGAAGGTCTCACCTTGGAAGAAGGTGTTGAGGTTCGGGAAGAAAGGCAAGCTAAGTCCGAGGTTTATTGGGCCGTATAAGGTATTGAGACGAGTTGGACCAATGAGCGTATCAACTTGAGTTGCCACAGAGTGAGTCGATTCATGACGTTTTTCACGCTTTCGATGCTTCGACGTTATCGCTCGATCCATCGCATGTAGTAGCAAAGGAAGAGATCGAGGTAAATCCAGATTTGACCATGGAGGAGGAACCCGTGCGATTCTTGATCGAGATGTGAAGGTCTCGCGTAAGAAGTCTGTGCCTTTGGTTAAGGTTCTTTGGCGGAATCATGGCGTAGAAGAAGCTACGTGGGAACTCGAGGATATGATGAGACAAAGAATACCCGCAACTCTTTCGATCGTAATTTCGAGGTCGAAATTATTTTTAAGGGGGTAGAACCGTAATATCCGGGTTAGGGGCTGCTTTGTTGTTGCATGATATTGCATGTGTCTAGTGTGTCTTTGCGTGGCTATTTCTATGTTTTGGGGGCTTAATTGAAGTCTAAATGTATGCCTGAGTGAATGGGAAAATTTTGATTTTTGGGTGTTAAGCTAGGGGAGCTGTTGGAGCTGGGGTATAAGAGTTTTATTTGGTGTTCTTGAGCACAAAAGAAAAGCTAGTGGAGTGGCAAGGCATGCGTCACTTGGGGCTTGAGTGTGGCGTCATCTACATGGAGTGGAGGTCTAGTGTTCGAGCCGCTAAGTCCCCATTTTGGTTTCTTTTTTGGACGGCAAGGGAGGGAGGAGTTGGATGGAGTTCAAATTCCTCCTTGGACTTGGTCAAGTGGTGACTTGGTTGGTGGAGAGCAAAAAGTGGAGGGTGACTTGTTCAAACTTATTTGAATTTGTGGTTGGGAGTGAATTAGGGATATGGCCGAATGTTGGTGAGGTTTGGGGAGTGTGGACGGTTTGGTGATGGGAAGTGTGGTGTGCCGAAATGCACTTCTCACTTTGTGCATTTTCGGCCAAAAGGCATTTTGAAGCCAACATTTTCTTCTTTTGTCAAAACAACCCCAAGCAACTCTATTTGCCGAATTTTGTAATTGGTTTTTTTTACATTTTGTGTTGTTGGCCGAAGGCTCTTCTAGTTTCTTTCTTCTTTTCATTTGTGTAAATCGAAAGTTATCTCCCAAAATATTCCCATCATTTCATTTCTTCCCAAAATCTTAAGCCGAACCTCTCTTCTATTGTTGCCAATTTTTCTCTTTCTCTTAAACCATCTTGCCGAAATTCGATTCTCACTCTACTCTCATCTCACATTTGTTTTCTCTCTTCTCTCATTCGGGAACCGAACACGAGTGTGTTAAACATCTAAAGACAATTCTCTTTTCTTTCTTTTTAAGGTGTTGGCGAATCTTTTCTCCCTTCTAATAGCTCCCTCTCTTGGCCGAATATTAGTGAAGGGTGATCTTGTTGGTTGATCGATCTTGGGTGTTGGGTAAGTGTTTGGCCGTATGGCCATTTCTTTTCTCTTTCTGTTCTTAATCGATTCGGGTTTGATTAAGAGCCGAATATGGTAACTTTGGAAGAGTGTTAATCGTTTGTGAATCATCTCGTTATAGGATCCTTGGATTTTGGAAGCAAACAAGAGAAGTCTCCTATTTCTGTTAGCTGATTGGTAAGGGTTGGTATTGTTGTTAGTTTATTCTCTTAGTTCTCGTTTAGTCAAAGCTTCAAGAGATTAATACTTTCTTCTTTATAGGTTGGCCGATTATCAAAGGGAACCACTATTTGGTTCGGGATTTGGTAGGAAACCAAATCAGGTGAAGGGTAAGGGCTTTTGATAAACCCTTTTGGATTAAATGGTTATGGCCGAATGGTCTTAGTACCTAACCCCTAAGTTTGGCCGATTCTAGGAGCAAGGAGTTTAAAGATTGTAGATCGTTTCTTTGGGATTAAGGCCTTCGTTATACCAGGTGTGTAAACTAACACACTATACTTAGTAATATTGTTATTAAACCTGTTTGCCTATTCAAAACCATGACAGTATGATGGATTATTGGATACCCAAACGGGGTATGTGTACGATCCAGGGTAAGTCTAATTTATTACAAGTTCTATTATGGATACCTTGGGTATTATGATCTATGATATGTATGCTATGAGAGGTAATGCTAGACATGTTGGCATGATATGCATGACTTGTATGATATGCATGATTACATGAGTATGGTATGTTGATGGGTGATATGAGTGGAGGGAGCATGATATTTTGTGCTGACGAGCACCAGTGTTTTGGTAACACACCTTGTGACTTTGGGTCACCAGTGCTTTGGTAGCACATTTGTGTCTTTGGGACACCAGAGGTTGGGCACCTCATTGCGACTTGTCCCTGTGGTTAACACCACCGTGGGTTGGCCCCACAAGAGATATGGGATCGCCTCGCTAGTGATTGGGTATCACACGATGGGTTGGCCCCATCAATCGATTATTGTGACTACGGTCACCAGTGCTTTGGTAGCACATTTGTGTCTTTGGGACACCAAAGGTTGGGCACCTCATTGCGACTTGTCCCTGTGGTTAACACCACCGTGGGTTGGCCCCACATGAGATATGGGATCGTCCGCTAGTGATTGGTATCACACGATGGGTTGGCCCCATCAATCGATTATTGTGACTACGGTCACCGGTGCTTTGGTAGCACATTTATGTCTTTGGGACACGTGAGGTTGGGCACCTCATTGCGACTTGTCCCCGTGGTTAACACCACCGTGGGTTGGCCCCACATGAGATATGGGATCGTCGCTAGTGATTGGGTATCACACGATGGGTTGGCCCCATCATTGGATTATCGTGACTACGGTCACCGGTGCTTAGGTAGCACATTGTGTCTTTGGGACACCAGGTTTTTGTAACACATTGTGACTATAAGTCACCAGTGGTTTGGCACCACCAGTGGTTTGGTACCACACGGGGTAGAAAAGGCGATACGGATGGTTAGGATCGGGTTGCATTAATTATGTTGCTATGTATGATGTGTGTTAGCATGTTGTTTCATCGGGAGCGGATTTATGCATCGAGTCACTCGACTCACCCTCTCCTTTGACATTTCAGGTGATTCAGAGGCGCGGACATGGGAGCCGGATGGACTCGGGGTGCTCATGCCATGCTTTAATAAAAGTTTTACTCCAACTCTATCATTTGGGTACTTTAGTTTAATTCATGTGTTATTTGGGTTTTAATTTGGATTTGTAAAAGGCCTTTAAATTATGTTTTATGATGGGTATGTTTTAATTAGATTCTCAACCTGCTTAACAAATAACTTGGCATGAAATTTTACTAAAACTTGGAAAGACAACGTTTTCAAAATTATATCGCAATGTGTTTTAAACTATACCATCGGGTATCTCGCTATGTTTTGCTATACAATAAACTCAAATGATTTCCAAATCAAACTCGATTTTCTACTAAGTCTAAAATGTTTCAAAATGGCACTAAGAAACTATTGGAAGTGCTAAATGAAATCAACTCGCTTTAACTATATACTTGGATAAGTTTTCAAAATCTAATCAAACAAGCCTACTCAAATTTTCCTCAAATTCACTATGTTTTCACCCCACTTCTAAACAAAAAAAAAATCTGATCACTCAAAGACGTTTTTCCCCGTAACATACCAGATTCGGGCGTGGTGTCTTGTCCGGGTTTAGGGTGTTACAGTATACGTGGCTGAGCCACTAAAATCAATATATCGTGGCAGAGCCACTGAATCAGTATAACGTGGCATAGCCACCAGTACAGTACTTCCTCCAAATACATAACCCAACCCAATGCAACATGTCGTGACATATTGAATCAATACATGCAATAAATTACCATCATAATCAATTCAACAGATTACACATACAACACTAGATCTACCACTAGGGGTATAATAGTCATTTGATCGGTTGGGGGTAAAACGATAATTTACCCCTCGAGGGTATTCCAATAATTTCACCCAACGAGGGCATTTCGGTAATTTACCCACCAAGGGTATTTTAGTAATTTTTTACCCACCGAGGGTACTTCGGTAATTCTACCCACTAAGGGTAATTCGGTAATTTACTCATTTACGACCTTTTCGAAAGCCAACTGTCGCCTCGAGCGATACTGGCTCCCTTTTTGGTCATTTCTGGTGCAATTGGGCCTAATATCCAGTTTCGGAGCAAACGGGCCCACACCATCGTGTGGCCCATTCAGCTCGTTTTCGGTCTCGGTTCTGTAAACTTCGCAGTCGCATCAATCATCTGGCACTTACTGGGGATTTCACCCCTGTGGGCTCATTAGCCCACTGGGCCCATTTGGCCCACAACGGCCCAACATGGCCCGTTACGGCCTAAGCCCGCAAAAAAGATCGTGACACTCCCAAAGGCCTATCGTCAACGTTCGTGGCTTGGTTTATCACTACGAGCGATCGTACGCTCGAGTGATCTCAGTTGCCGATATTCTGGCTATTCAGTATTTCGGCTTTTAGCCGATTCATAGATCATAGCATTAGCAGATTAAATGGAGGTGTGAGATTACACACCTTGATTATGAGTTGTGATTTCCACTGCTTCCAAGACACCAGAGAACGACAAACTCCTTGCTATGGGAGAGTATTCGGCTTACACCTCCTGATTAAAGAACCGAGTCCCAACAAACGGAAGAGATTCTAAAGTAGTTTGAACCAACAAGAAGAAAGTATTCGTACACTAGAGGATTCGGCCTACACAAAAAAGTCAAAGCTTACTACTTGATTAGCTTTGCAAGGCCAAGAGAAAAACGGGAGAAAGGGAAAGGTTGGGTGTTCGGCTAAAAAGATATCGAAAAGAGAAAGTGAATGTTCGGCTTACAAGATTCGGCCGGCAAAAGGAGAACCACTCTTCAAGATGAAACGTATCTGGCTTAAGGAAAAATTGGAAAGAGAGAAGTGTGGCTACGACTTAGAGGTAAAGAAAAGAAATGGGCGTTTAGGAAGAAGAGAAATGAGAAGAAGAAAGGAAAGAGGATGAAAGAAAAGGCTTACTAATTCGACACTTAGCAGGAAAATGAAGGAGGAAGAAAAATGGGAGCAAGGTGAAATCGGCAAAAGTCAGAGAAGAGAGAAAATGACCCGAAATGTTGGTGAAGATAAAACCCAAAATGTAAAACTCTCAAAGGAAGACCAAAGAAATTAGGCACACTCTCCCCTCTCCAATCCGAATATGCACACTCACATGCCCAACCATAGCCGAAATTCCCTATCACCACTTCCCCACATTCGGCCAACATTAGCACACTCCTCCATCCCTTGATTCTCTCCAACATTTCCTCCTAACTTTGCTCTCCTTCATCCATTTGAACTATTTAACCAAGTCTCCAACTCCCATTGAAGATTTTGATCCGAACTCTGCTTCCTCCACTCACCTGCCACAAAATAAAAGCTTCCATTTTGTAAACTGAGGGATTTGAACCCCTTCCTTCCTTGCTCTCTCATTGACGCCACAGCCACCTTGCCACATGCCCAACTTGTGTCTCCTAAATGCACATAATTATACTTAAGCCCTATTGCCAACGGCCCTCTCCACTAAAGAGCCAAAAACTAAAATTTTTCCAAGGCTCAGACTCGAACCCAGGCCTCCCTAAAACCCCCAAATACACTCAATTAACCAGCTGAGCAAGCACAACATGAAAACATGCAAAAATTACAACCCCTAATTTTTTTGGGACGCTACATCTATTATTTCAATAAATTGTTATGTTAGCTTAATAATGATATCAATGTATTTTTAATAAAGCATTCAAATTGTACCATAAAATTTTTAGTTCCTTAGGAAAGTTATACGTGCATGAAACTTTAAGTCTTTAGAATTGACTTAGTAGTTTCTTGAGGCGAAATCCTAGGAAGCATGGAATGTTGAAAATGATTTAGGAAACTTTTGTTGGGACCGTTTGAGCCTTTTAAGCCAACCATAATGAAATTTTATCCCTTGAAACCCAACTTTGAGACTATATGGCCTAATTTTATTTGAACCTTTGCAATATTTAGCCATCACTTTTCTCTTAATTATCTTTAAATTGTCCCAAACGCTAGACTCAGTACTATTCAGAGTATCCTTTGAAAATAAGTTTGGGGGAGTTGAAAGAAGTATCAAATGCTCTAAAAATTGTAGTACATACAGTAAAATGCTCGTGTTAATTAAAAAAAAAGAGCACATGTACTTGAAAGAAAATAGATGTCCAAAAGAGCATGTGAAAGCAAAGTAAGTTGGTGTATTGAGGGAAATTATTCCAAAGGTCCGATTGAAGCTGAGTCTAATGTTTTAAGCCTAAATTTATCTATCTTTTAGCTACCCCTAGCCTAGCCACGTTACAACCTTTTTAAAGACCTATTGATTCAAGTTTTCTATGCTACCTACATTAGTGGAGAGAAATTGCTATGTTCAACATATGAAGGCATAAGTTAAACTTAATGATTGCAGCTTAATCTTGAATAAGGAAATAAAATCAAATTGGTAAGGGTTAACATATCTTTGTTAAGGAAGCATTTAGTCTAATTTTGCTATTATAAAAGTTGTTGAGATTAATTTGAACGATATGTATACTTAAGTAGCATAACTATCAAATTTCTTGTGTTTGAGCATAAGTATATTAAATTATAATTCTGGGAAGAATGTTGTTCTGAAAGAGTAATTCAAACGTGTTTCCGAGAAATTATTTTCAAATTTATGCATTACTCGGGATGAGTAATGAATTAAGTTTTAGGGTGTGGAAACGCAAAAATATACACACTTTTTCATGCCCTTTTTAACTTAAATTCATGCAGTTTTGATAAAATTCTTATCGAAAAATAATTAATTTTTATAAAAGAATTAAATTGCACTTAAATTATGAACATGTTTAATTTTAATTAATTTTATAATTATTTTTTATTAAATTTGATCATTTTTCGACAGATTTGAACAAAGGGCAAAAAATCGACTCAGCAGACACTACTAGAAGTTCAAAACCGAGAAGCAATTTGAAGTATCAAGGCAAATTAATTTTCAGCCTAAGTCGGTCCAATTATGTGTATTAATTCATGATATAATTAATTCTAATTTATATCGAATTTAATTTGAATTAAATAAATTATTATTAATTAATTATTAAAAAGTGATCTAGTTGAGCCGAACCGAGTGAACCGAACCGACCAAGAAGTGGACAGCCCAAAACCGTCCATATGCTGACCCAAATAAGCTTATTGACTGATTATTTAGCTTGCAAAGAGACCCTTGAAGACTTGTTCAAGTTGCAAACAAACCCCTCCACAATTGGTGGCTTTATAGATTTGCCCCAAGCCTAAATTAGCAAAGTTGAAACTATCAACCTTGCCACATGTGTGGCCGGCCAAGGGAGGGCTCTTTTGCTGGTAATTTTAGCTATTTTTAGCAGCCCTCTTCAGCTATAAAAACCCCCTTAGGCTGGTAATTTGAAAAACATATCAAGCATTCATATCTTTTCTCTCTTCTCTCCACCCTGTCTCTTCTTTTCCATTCCAAATTCTCTTGCTCTCTTGTCGATTTCTCCTCTTGGAAAAGGGGCATTCATCAGCCATTTGGAGCAGCAATTAAGTGTTCATAGAAGCCTTGGTCGATGAGGACAACGGAAAAGGAAGAACGGAGCAAACTAGTCAAGCCACGGAAAAATACCGGATTTGATTCTTGTTCCCTATCTCCTTAATTTCTGTTGTTGTTATGATGAACATATATATGAATATTTATGTTGTTGGAATGGTTAATTTAATCAATTTAGCTTGAATTTAATTTGTGTTAGGTTGATTGCATTTCGTATGCTAAAATTGTTAAAATTGTGTTTATGTTGTTATAGGCCTCGGTAAGATGCTTGATTAAGTAAAATCATGACTAAGTTATTCTTACATTACAATTGTGAGGTAGCTAATGAATTAATTATTTAAATGGATTGAAATTGTAATTAATGGATCAGTACTTAATTAGTGCATGTTTAATCATCTATGGTAGCCGAGGGTTAAATTAGCAACGGTATCTGACGATACATTTGCCTTGCATAACTTGCAAGATTATTGTGATTAAACTGTTTCAAGGTAGGGATACTTTGTTACCTGACGTAGTCTTTTATGTGCTTATGAGATTTAATTAATCGTTTGAATTGACATAGGGATATGTACAAGAGATTATTTTGATTTAATATGTATGTATGTGAAATAACATACTTTCCTATTAAGATTTGTTTAATCGGTTGAATTGACATAGGGATATAGTCAAGAGATGAATGGATTTTGGTAGGTGAGTATGTTCATAAGTTAGCAACTTACCGAGTTGCCGTGAATTTATTCGTAACAATATAAACATGAGTTTAATAATTCTAAGTTAAGAAATGTAATTAATCTAACACAATTATGTCATTTTGATTAAAATCGTATTTTGAAATCGTGCATTTGAGATTTATTTATTTAGCTTACTTAGTTTAAAATCTTAGTTTTTAATCACCCTCTTCAAACAAAATATTTTTCTTCACCAAAGTGTTTTAAATAGCATTCATAAATAATTCTTTCCACAGTCCCTGTGGGTACGATAACTTGACATTTACTTGTCACTTTATTACTTGTTGCGACTGTGTACACTTGAACATTTTCGTCATTCCAGCTATGTCACGACACTGAAGGCATTCTCGAAATTCTTGTACTCCACTCCCTATGTTACGACATTAAACTCAATGTGTTGCGACGCAACGACCAGTATTGAGTGTTTACACCCTCTAATTGTCTCCTGCATACTCACTAAGCATATTAGCTCACCATTAGGCCTCATTCGACCCCTAAAGTTAATAAAAAACTCAAATTACTATTTTTATTGAATTTAAACGAAACTATGGAAACTTAATTAAAACATAATAAAAGTGCTTGGATTTAAGATCCTCAAGTGCAAAAATTAGTTTAATCTGTTACACCGAATTACAGTAGATCAAACTCCCCCACACTTAAGTCATTGCTTATCCTAAGCAAGTCAAACAAAGACAACAAATTAAAAGATGACCCTTGAGAAAATATAGTACGAAAGTTGGTTTTGGAGCATATAACTAGACATTTCATATTTACACATAATCTTGACATGATATATAGTTGACTTACCACTGTTGATATCAAACATGTAAGTTCAGTATATTACAAATCAAACAAACATTAAGGTTTTCAAATGTATGGGTCCATCAATAAATTATACAGGTAATTTGATTATCCTAGCATAATATAAATAGCCGTAAATGTCATTATTTAATATGATGTCAATTCGTTAAGAAGTCTACCTAGGTCACATAGGGCTTTTTAGCTTGTAACGTTATGATAAACCGTAAAAGTAACATATTTTAATCCCACATTTAGCATACTATTGGACGATTTATCCCTTGATTTATGTAAAAAGGTGCTCTTAATCCTTTTTTTTCATGTTTTATACTCAAGAAAGCACCGAATGATGAAAGAACGAGAAACGGGCTCAAAACGGACCAAATTGGGCCAAAGTGAAAATCGACACGGCCTGGACTTGAGCCAACACGGCCATGTCTCCTTGATAGACTAGAGCACGGCCTGATCACGATTTACACGGGCGTGTCACCTCATTAAAAGTCTGAACACGGCCTAAAGACAATTCACACGGGCGTGTTGCATGACCATACCCATGCCGCAGAGAAGAGCAATTTCACTCAGAAAAGGATACTTAGGGGCAAAGAAACCTATTTCAAAAGCCTATATAAACACCCTAAGTATAACCTAGAAGAGGGCGGTGAGCTAGGCCAAGGAGCAGAGCCAAAAAGGTCAGATTTGTGGGAAACACTCGAAGATAGCCAGTTGATCCATCTCAAGAAGCCAGAATTCTACTCAAGACGGCGGATCTCTCCTTCAATTCCTTTAGGGGGTTTTAGGGATTTCTTATGTTTTGTTTTATCTTTTCTTCTGAGATGTTTCCCTTTATTGTTATGAACTAAACCCTTCAGATACCTGAAGGGGACGAAACTTAGATTAATCTTGTTATCGTTTGCTGAACTATATGATAAATATTTGACTTGTTCTTAATCATGTGTTCTTAATTCTTGTGTTAATATTTCTGGGATATTGATTCAAGTTTGATGTGCTTAGGTGGAGGAGCAAAAGTCCCTGCTTAAGAGTAGATCTAGCATAATTAAGCGGAGTTGATCGCGCACCTAGAGATAGGGTGACGAGATTTTGCCGGATTAGGGTGAAACCTAATATGGGAGTCCATAGATCGAGTTAATGCAATTCTAGGGGTTTTAATTAGAAAGAGATTTCAATTAATCAACCTAGGGTTAGATGTTATTCGCTTCGAGAGAGGGTTTAATATACATTAGGGATTCTTACGGATCAAGTCAAGTGAATAAATCGTCTAGTTCAGAGTTAGATAACAAGTGAAATCTAGGTGGATTCTTCCTAAGGGTATCGTCTTAATCAACTAAGTTTTTCCAACAGTATTTCCCCAATTCATTCTTTTTATCTTTGCGTCTTTAGATTAGTAGTTAGTTAAATTTAGATTAAATAACAACTTCACTTATTTTAGGCTAGATAATAAAAAGAAAGTTAGTATTAGTAGTTTTGGTTCCTTTGGGTTCGACAATCCGGTCTTGCCTGAGCTATACTACTGTTCGATAGGTGCGCTTGCCTCAAATCGTTGTCATAGTTAGTTTCCAGGTTCGATCATTCTTTTTATAAATTTAAAACTCTGAAATCACAACGATCAAGTTTTTGGCGCCGTTGACGGGGAACTAAAATATTAAGAAAGCTCTATTTTTATTACTTTAGCCATTATTTTCCGCAATTTACTTTTATTTTTATTTTTGTTTTTGTTTTGTTTTTAACTTTGCTAAATTTTCTTTCTTTCTTTTCCTAGCAGGTACCTCTAGTTTATGACGAGAAGGAACCCGAGAGGACCACTAGTATACGACAGTGATATTGAAGCTACCACTCGCAAGAATCGCAGAGAAATTAGGTGAGCCCTAAATTACACAGAAAAAGAGCGAGAAGGAAGATCCAATCCTACTAAAGGGATGGACAAGAATAATCTACCACCACAAGATGTGGCAGAAAATAATGCTCCGCGTACTATGTATGATTATGCTAAACCTCATTTAACAGGAGCAAAATCAAGTATTGTTAGGCCTGCTATAGCTGCTAATAATTTTGAATTAAAGCCTAACACTATACAAATGATTCAACAATTTGTTCAATTTGATGGTTACTGGGACGAAGACCCAAATACTCATATAGCTAATTTTTTAGAGTTCTGTGATACCTTCAAAATAAATGGCGTTTCTGATGATGCCATCCGTCTTCGGTTATTTCCCTTTTCATTAAAGAATAAAGCCAAATAGTGGTTAAACTCGTTACCACGAGGGTCAATCACTACATGGGATCAAATGACCGAAAAATTTTTATTAAAATATTTCCCACCGGCCAAAACGGCCAAATTACGGAATGATATCTCTTCTTTTGTGCAGATGGATTTAGAGACATTATACGACGCATGGGAAAGATACAAGGATCTCTTGAGAAGGTGTCCGCACCATGGTTTACCCTTGTGGCTCCAAGTCCAAACTTTCTATAACGGTGTAAACCCCTCAATGAGGCAACTAATTGATTGACGCGGTGGAACCCGAACAATGAGAACTCCCGGGCAAACCTACGAGTTTATTGAAGAGATGTCACTGAATAACTATCAGTGGCAGGTTACAAGGACAAAATTAGCTGGAGTTTTCAACCTCGATGCAGTAACCATGCTATCAACACAGGTAGAGATGATGACTAAAAAGCTTGATATTTTGTGTTCTTCGCAGGTACAACCAGTAATGCAGTGCGACGCAAGTGGAACTGTGGCAAATCCTGAGTACCCACCCTACCAACTGGGCACAGAAAGCGAACAGATGAACTATATAGGTAATAATTTAAGATCTAATAATAACTCTTATAGTAATACTTATAATCCAGGTTGGAGGAACCACCCAAATTTTTCATGGGGAGGTCAAGGAAATCCAGGAATTCAAAGACAACAACCTTCTCAAAATTTCCAAAATCAGCCCTATCCACAGGAAAAGAGGCCGAACCTTGAAGAGATGCTGACAAAATTCATGGCAGCCACAGATAACCGTGTCCAAGACACTAAAACCACCCATAAGAATCAACAGGCATCAATTAAAGGGATCGAAAGTCAAGTTGGGAAACTTACTAAGTCAGTTGGACAACTTACTAAGATGGTTTCTGAAATTCGATCAGAGATTTTTTCTAAAGGAACAGAACATGTAAAGGCGGTTACACTAAGAAGTGGAAAGGAGTTAGTCAAACCAAAGAAAAAAATACCACATGAAGATGACAAAGCAAAGGATGAGGGAGTTGAGGATGTAACTCTAGTGCGTAAAGAAAGTAAACCACCAATCCCATACCCAGTAAAGTTGAAGAAAGACCGATTAGATGCCCAATACGGTAAATTTCTTGAAAATTTTAAACAAATTCATATTAACTTACCTTTTGTTGAAGCCATTTCACAGATGCCGACGTACACAAAATTCTTAAAAGAACTCCTGACGAATAAAAGGAAGCTTGAAGAAGTATCAACAGTGGAGCTTAATGAAGAATGTTCAGCCATCCTTCAAAACAAGTTACCAACCAAATTAAAAGATCCAGGAAGTTTTACTATTCCCTGTTTAATTGGTAATTTAAATATTAAGAAAGCATTAGCTGATCTAGGAGCCAGTATTAATTTAATGCCTTACAAAATGTTTAAACAACTAGATCTTGGGGAACCAAAACCCACTAGGATGAGTATTCAGTTAGCTGATAGATCTATTAAATATCCTAGAGAGTTATCGAAGATGTCTCGGTAAAAATTGGTAAATTTATTTTCCCTGTTGATTTTGTTGTGCTTGACATGGATGAGGACATTGAGGTTCCCTTAATTTTAGGGCGCCCTTTTTTTGCTACTGCTAGGGCTGTTATCGATGTAGGTGACGGTAAACTTGCATTAAGGATAGGCGATGAGGAAATCATTTTTCAAATTTATGATGCCAGGTGATATTCTAGAGAACAAGATGATTCCAGTTATTTTGTTGATACCACTGATCATATCATTCAAAACTCATTACAGGAAATTATACATGATGATATGATGGAACTGTGCCTGACTCAAGAAGAGGGGGAAGAAGATGAAGTTGACGAACTAAATTTGAATACATCTTCATCTAGACATATGAAAGAAGAGAGCATTAAAGTCAATAACGAACTTAAACAAAAACCCTCCATTGATGAGCCGCCCAAATTAGAATTAAAACAGTTGCCGAAACACTTAGAATATGCATTCCTCGGGGACAATTCTACGCTACCAGTAATTATCTCTTTAGAATTAGAACCCAAGGAAAAAGAGGAGTTGATACAGGTACTAAGAGAACATAAAAGAGCCATAGCTTGGAAAATCTCTGACATTAAGGGAATAAGCCCATCGTTTTGCACCCACAAAATTTTAATGGAAGAGGAATACAAGCCATGTGTGCAACCTCAAAGACGATTGAATCCCAACGTAAAAGAAGTTGTGAAAGCTAAGGTAATTAAACTTCTAGATGCTGGAATAATTTATCCTATTTTTGACAGCAATTGGGTAAGTCCTGTGCAGGTAGTTCCAAAGAAAGGAGGCATGACGGTGGTAGCCAACGAAAAGAATGAACTAATTCCCACTAGAACAGTCACAAGTTGGAGAGTTTGCATTGATTACAGGAAGCTGAATGACGCCACTAGAAAAGATCACTTTCCTTTACCCTTCATTGATCAAATGTTAGAAAGGTTATCTGGGCATATGTATTACTGCTTCCTAGATGGACTCTCCGGCTATTTCCAAATCCCAATAGCACCTGAAGATCAAGAGAAGATAATATTCACATGGCCATACGATACGTTTGCTTATCGTAGAATGCCTTTTTGATTATGTAATGCTCCTGCTACTTTTCAGCGTTGCATGTTGGCAATCTTTGACGAACTTGTAAAAGACATTATGGAGGTATTTATGGACGATTTTTTGGTATTCGGTAATTCTTTCCATCTTTGCCTTAAAAAATTAAAATGAGTTATAATGAGATGTGAAGAAACAAACCTTGTTTTAAATTGGGAAAAATGCCACTTTATGGTACAAGAGGGAATTGTATTGGGACATAAAATTTCTAGTAAGGGAATCGAGGTAGATAAAGCAAAGGTCGAAACCATAGAAAAATTACCTCCCCCTAGTTTAGTTAAGGCTATTAGAAGCTTCTTAGGACATGCAGGATTTTACAGAAGATTTATTAAAGATTTTTCTAAAATAGCTAATCCTTTAATGAAATTGCTAGAAAAAGATGTACCTTTTAATTTTAATCAGGAATGTTTAGATGCATTTAATATTCTTAAAGAGAAATTAATAAACGCCCCAATTATAATTGCCCCGATTGGAATCTCCTTTTGAACTAATGTGTGATGCGAGTGACTTTGCAAAGAGGTGCGGTTTTAGGACAAGGCAGAGATAAGCACTTCCAATCGATCTATTACGCCAAAGAAGAAATTAAATACGCACAAGAAAATTATACCACCACCTCAAAAAGAATTACTAGTTGTGGTCTTTGCATTTGATAAATTCGCACAATATTTAGTATTATCTAAAGTTGTCGTTTACACTAACCACTCCGCTCTTCGTTATCTTTTAACTAAACTTGATGCAAAACCTCGACTCATAACATGGATTTTACTTTTACAGAATTTGATTTGCAAATACAGATAAGAAGGAGCTGAAAACCTTGCGGCAGATCACCTCTCCAGCTTGAGAACCCACATATCGAAGAGCTCGATTTAAAGAGAGATAAACGACTCGTTCTCAAGAACAACTCTTTTCTATAACCAAATTCGAGGTACCATGGTTTGCAGATATTGCGTAATTATTTAGCGGCTAACATCTTACCAAAAAGGTTAACACATCATCAAAAGAAACGATTCTTTCTTTGTCGATGAAAAACTATTTTTGTGGAAGATCCTTTTCTTTTCCGCATATGTGCAGATCAAGTAATTCGGAGATGCGTTATAGAGGCGAAGCAAGCAAAATCTCGAACATTGCCATTCAGACCTTCAGGAGGGCACTACAGTGGCATTAAGACAGCACATAAAATACTCGTATCAGGTTTTTATTGGCCCACTGATAAACTGAAATAGTAACATATTTTAATCCCACATTTAGTATGCTTTTGGATGATTTATCCCTTGATTTATGTAAAAAGGTGCTCTTAATCCTTTCTTTTCATGTCTTATACCCAGGAAAGCACCCAAGGATAAAAAGAACGAGAGACGGGCTCAAAACGGACCAAAATGGGCCAAAGAAGAAATCGACACGGCCGTGCCTCACTGATCATCTAGAACACGGTCTTCCCTCGATTTACACGGCCGTGCCTCATTAAAGAAGTCTGAGCACGGCCTTGCCACGATCCATACGGGCGTGTGCCATGACCATGTCCCTGTCGCTGGAAAGAGCAATTTCACTCGGATTTGGATACTTAGGGAGAAAGAAACGTATTCCAAGAGCCTATATAAACCCCCTAAGGGTCAGCTGAAAAAGGGGCGGTTAGCTAGGCCAAGGAGCCAAGCCGAAAAGGTTAGAGTTGTGGGAATCACTCGAAGGTAGCCAGTTGATCCATCTCAAGAAGCTGAGATTCTACTCAAGACGATGAATCTCTCCTTCAATTTCTTCAGGGAGTTTTAGGGATTTCTTATGTTTTGTTTTATCTTTTCTCTTGAGATGTTTTCTTATTTAGTTATGAACTAATTCCTTCAGATACCTGAAGGGGATGAAACCTATGATGAATCTTGTTATTATTTTCTAAATTATATGATAAATACTTAGTTTGTTCTTAATTATGTGAGCTTTATCCAAATTTAATGTGCTTAGGTGGAGGAGGAATAGACCCTGCCTAAGAGGAGATCTAGCATAATTAAGCGGAGTTGATCGCACGCCTAGAGATAGGGTGACGAGATTTTTCCAGATTAGGGTGAAACCTAATATGGGAGTCCATAGATCGATTTACTGCTATTCTAGGGGGTTATTATAAGAGAACGAGAGTTCCACTATATAACCTAGGGTTAGACGTTATTCGCCTCGAGAGATGGTTTAATATACGTTAGGGAGTCTTACGGATCAAACTAAGTAAATAAAATCATATGGTTCAATGATAGATAATAAGTGAAGTCTAGGTGGATTCTTCCTGAGGGTATCATCTAAATCAACTGAGTTTGTCTAAAAGTTATCTCCCCAATTTTAGTCTTTTTTTTTTCGTCTTTGTGTCCTTAGCTTTGTTGTTCGTTAATTTTAGATTAAAAGCAACTTTACTTATTTTAGGTTAAATAATAAAAAGAAAGTTAGTATTAGTACTTTTAGTTCCTTTGGGTTAGATAATCCGGTCTTGCCTAAGCTATACTACTGTTCGATAGGTACACTTGCCTTTAATCGTTGTTAGAGTTAGTTTCCAGGTTCGATCGTTCTTTTTATAAATTTTAAAGCTCTGATTCACAGCGATCAAGTTTTTGGCGTCGTTGTCGGGGAACTAAAATATTAAGAAAGCTCTATTTTTATTACTTTAGCCATTATTTGTTTTATTTTCTGCAATTTATTTTATTTTTTGTTTTGCTAAATTCTCTGTCTTTCTTTTCCTAGCAGGTACCTCTAGTTTATGACTAGAAGGAACCCGAGAGGACCTTTAGTATACGACAGTGATATTGAAGCGACCACTCGCAGGAATCGCTGAGAAATCAAAGTGAGCCCTAAACTACACGTAAAGAGAGAAAGAGCAGAGATCCAATCCTATCAAGGGATGGACGAAAATAACCCACCACCACAAGATGTGGGAGAAAATAATGCTCCTCGTACTATGTTTGATTATGCTAAACCTCATTGAACAGGAGCCGAATCAAGTATTGTTAGGCCTGCTATAGCCGCTAATAATTTTGAATTATAGCCTAACACTATTCAAATGATTCAACAGTTTGTTCAATTTGATGGTTTACAGGACGAAGATCCAAATACTCATATAGCCAACTTTTTAGAGTTCTGTGATACCTTTAAAATAAATGGCGTTTCTGATGATGCCATACGTCTTTGGTTATTTCCCTTTTCATTAAGGAATAAATCCAAACAGTGGTTAAACTCGTTACCGCGAGGGTCAATCACTGAATGGGATCAAATGACCGAAAAATTCTTATTAAAATATTTCCCACCGGCTAAAACGGCCAAATTACGCAATGATATATCTTCTTTTGTGCAGATGGATTTAGAGACATTATACGATGCATGGGAGAGATATAAGGATCTCTTGAGAAGGTGTCTGCACCATGGTTTACGCTTGTGGCTCCAAGTCCAAACTTTCTATAACGGTGTAAACCCCTCAACGAGGTAACTAATCGACTCAGCCGTCGGTGGAACTCTGAATAATAAAACTCCTAAAGCAGCCTACGAATTTATAGAAGAGATGTCGCTGAATAACTATCAGTGGCAAGTTACAAGAACAAGGCCAACAAAAACAGCCAGAGTTTACAACCTCGACACAGTAACCATGCTATCAAATCAGGTAGAGTTGATGAATAAAAAGCTTGATAGTTTGTGTTCTTCGCAGGTAGATTCAGTCATGCAGTGCGACGCAAGTGGAACTGTGGCGAATCCTGAGTACCCACCCTACCAACCGGGCACAGAGAGCGAACAAATGAACTATATAGGTAATAATTTCAGAACAAATAATAACCCTTATAGTAACAGTTATAATCCAGGTTGGAGGAACCACCCAAATTTTTCATGGGGAGGACAAGGAAATCAAGGAAATCAAAGACAACAGCCTCCTCAAAATTTCCAAAATCAGCCTTATCCTCAAGAGAAGAAGACGAACCTTGAAGAGATGTTGGCAAAATTCATGGCAGCCACTGAAGCCCGTTGCCAAAAAACTGAGACAACACTTATTGACCAACAAGCATCGATCAAAGCAATCGAGAATCAAGTAGGGGAAGTCACTAAGTCAGTGGGACAGCTTGCCAAACTAATGTCCGAATGACCACTAGGGCGTCTACCAAGCAACATTGAGATTAATCCAAATGAGCAAATCCAAGCCATAACAGCTCAAGAAAGTGAAGGATTAGACGAACCCAGCCCAATACAAGGAAACGAGGTAGAAAAAGGTAAAGTTGAGGTAACACAAGAAAAACCAAATCGGTAATCAAGGAGTACCAACCTCGTATACCATATCCCAAAGCATTAACAAGAGACGACACAGAGGAACAGTTCGTTAAGTTTCTTAAATTTTTAAAGAAATTACATATTAACTTACCGTTACTTGAAGCTTTGTCACAGATGCCGGATTCTAGAAAATTTTTAAGAGAACTTTTGACGAACAAGTGAAGGATAGACGAGGCATCACACGTGGAACTAAACGTAATGTGCTCAGCAATGTTGCAAAATAAACTACCACGAAAATTAAAAGATCTAGGAAGTTTTACAATTCCATGCTTAATTGGTAGTTTATCTATTGATAATGCGTTAGCTGATCTAGGGGCAAGCATAAATGTCATGCCTTAGAAATTGTTTAAACAACTAGGTCTAGGGAAACCCAAGCAAACTAGGATGAGCATTCAATTAGCTGATAAAACTGTTAGAATTCCTAGGGGTATTATCGAAGATATTCTTGTAAAAATTGACAAATTTGTTTTCCCAGTAGATTTTGTTGTCTTAGACATGGATGAGGATAATTCGATCCCCTTAATTTTAGGAAGACCGTTTTTAGCAACTGCCAGAACTAAAATTGATATTGATGCAGGAGAACTCTTACTTCGTGTAGGTAATGAGACAGTCACCCTCAAGGCTCTCGACTCAGCTAGAACATCGAGTAATCAAGGTGAGAACGTAAATTCTACTAATAACCATTCGGTTAATCCTTATTTTCAGGAAGCACCAAAGAATACAACTGAACCCGATCCTAAAACCCATGCCGACAAGGAAGTAGTTCATGAAGAACAAAGGATTCAGATCGATGATCTAGACGAGTGGAAAACACACTTCAAGGAAAAATTAGGGTTACACGACAAAGAACCGAAACCACACAAGGTAAAACCGAAGGAGCCCCCAGAAGAGCTCATAGGAACAACAAACCACTTCAAAATAGGAGATCAAGTACTGTTAGATAAGGTAGATCCTGGAATATCTCCTCCAGACCATAACACCAATAAAGAAATACCTTTTAGGGTAACCAGTGTTTTCCCACACGGAACAGTCGAGGTAAGTAATCCTATTTTTCATACTTTTACTATAAACGAATCTCGACTTACACTCTTTCACGAGGAAACAAATGATAGCATGAGGAAGGACTTCCAACTCCTCAAACCACCCTGATGATGCAAATGAGAGGAGAGTCTAGCTTAATACTATAAACAAGCGCTTCTCGGGAGGCAACCCGAGCACTAACCCCATTAACTTTTATATTTCTTATTTATTCTATTTTACCCTTTCTTTATAGTATCTAGCTTTAAACTAACCAAAAAGTGCAGATTTCCAGGCCACACGGCCTAGCACACGGCCGTGGCCATGGCCATGTGGAAGTACAGAATCATCGTACTGAAAATAGCAGAGAGGGTACAAGTCAGACAAGATCAAAACTGCGAGTCATGGACTCCAACCACCCCTACGGGCACCGACAGAATGCCACGGCCGTGCGACGCGGCCGTGGACGACACTGACTTATCACCAACGGGCATGGCAATCTGTAAAACGGGCGTGGGTGAACCAACACACCTAGACACACGGTCGTGCGAGGCGGCCGTGTGAATCGACACGCCCGTGGTACACGGGCGTGTGAATGTACCTAATTTGAAAATCTATTTAAACCACCCACCCCTCCCTCTCCTCACTTATATTCCCACCCTTCTTCCTCCCTTACACCATTCTACACTCTTTATACTTTCTTTTCATTTTCCTTTTCTCTATACCCTTGAGCTACACCAAAACAATGCCAAAGAAGCGGAAGAATCCAAGGACAGTCTCCCTCACGGAGACCGATCTACATAAGTTCATGCCGGCCGCTTCAATCACTCGCCAAGCCAAGGGACTTTGAGACCAATTATCTGTTCTTTTATTTTTATCTTCTCCTTTATTTTCCTTCTCTTTAACAATCTTAGGCTCAATTCAGTTTATTTTATCTTAGTTTTTTGATTTTAGGTTCTAAAGGCTGCTAGGGAATCACGCCACGACCACCACCATATCCTCAGCCTTAGAAATCACATCCAATAATAAGGACTCTACGGTCCATCCGTCTTTTCTTTTAATTTTAGTTTCATCTTTATTTTGCTCCACTTTAGCTTGCTTTTCCTTAAGTATTTAATTAGCATAGTTTTAATTATTATTAGTATATCCTAGCTAATCCTGCATGAGATACCCAATTTCTTCATCTAGCACAGGATCGTCATCCAGATCGGCCCCGCCAACGTATTTTCCACATTCTCCAAGGAATCCATCCAAAATTATGGAAGTATTCTTTATCCCCATATCTTCTGATCTGAACATTACATTTATATTATCTATTTTTGTACATTGAGGGCAATGTGCATCTTAAGTGTGGGGGGTGAATAACCTAAAAAGGTGCCTAACTTTTTTCATTATTCTCAAATTTCTGAAATTAGGTACCAAACTTTTTGCATTGTTCTCAAAATCCTAAATTTAGTCTTGTTTTTAAGTAATTTTCTCATATTACTAATTAGGATGAAATTTCCATGATTTATGATTTTTATTGATATGTTTTAGAGTAAGTCGTTGATAATTGTGCATTGATGATTAAAATTGAAGAATACTAGAGAATCAAGCATGATAAGTCTATTTTTCAAAATTAAAATTTTCTAGGTTGTTGAACTAAATCTGAATATTATCTTGAAGTTTAAAATTTACGAGGTTGATGTCAAAAATACCCATAATTTTTGTGAGATTTTGAGCCTTATAGAGCATATATTCTTTTTCTTGCTCACTTTTTGATTATGAGTGTCTCAACATTGATTTGTTATTCTAGAACTTGCCTCGTTTATGCATATCGAGACCACACCTATGATTTGATATACAGAGATGATTAAGGCATTTAGGTTTTAACCCACTAACTCTATTAAAAAGCCTACATTCATAATTAACCCCTAGTGAACCCCTTTTAATCCTAACAACCCTTTTTATTGATATAACCACTAATATTAACCCAAAAACCTTTGTATTTGTTATCACCATTCCTTTTGACTACCTTTTTGTCGAGACTTGATTTTGAGCAGTTACCTAACTATGTTCTATATTTCAGTTGTAAAAAGTTCTTTCTTATTATTATTTAGTTTGTTCTTAAAAAAAATCAATCAAAGAATATTCAGTGTTAGTACGATGAAAGGCGAGCTTGTACAATTAAAGTCTATTTATTGAAGAAGAAGCTCGTATTATTAGTTTAAAAGTTTCAATCCATTTTGTAATTATTCAGTTTACTGTTTCTAGTTAGGTAATTTATCAATTCAATCTCGATTCTAACCTTTTAATTCAGCCTTTATCCAAACCTTAACCCTAGCCCCGTTACAACCCTGTCAAAGACCTTTTGATTTGTACATCATCTCATATTATAGTGGTGGAGACTTGATTTTCAGGCAAGCCTATGGGATTAACTTTTCATGTTCGACTTTTAAGTGCCTAAATTTTGAACCTTAAACACTTTGAGTGATTTGAGTGGATCTTTTGTGAGGATGTCAAACCTTGTCGATTTCGAATTAAAGGTAATTATTTAGATAAGGGGAGACACTTATATTTTCGAGCTACAAAATCTATGACTTAGATTGTTTGAATTTTTAGAACTCTTTAAGTTAAATTATCCATGTATAAATTATCTATGAATTATGATAAAACATTTTTGATAGGAATTATGAATTATAGAAAGTTCATTTTAATTGTAAGTTGAGAATTTTGCTTGCGGACAAGCAAAATCTTAAGTGTGGGGGTATTTGATAAACCGAAATAGTAACATATTTTAATCCCACATTTAGTATGATTTTGGATGATTTATCCCTTGATTTATGTAAAAAGGTGCTCTTAATCCTTTATATTCATGTCTTATACCCAGGAAAGCACCCAAGGATAAAAACAATGAGAGACGGGCTCAAAACGGACCAAAATGGGCCAAAGAAGAAATCGACACAGCCTGGACCTTAGCCCACACGGCCGTGCCTTACTGATCATCTAGAACACGGTCTTCCCTTGATTCACACGGCCGTGCCTCATTAAAGAAGTCCGAGCACGGCCTGGCCAAGATCCACACGGGCGTGTGCCATGACCGTGTCCCTGTCGCTAGAAAGAGCAATTCCACTCAGATTTGGATACTTAGGAAGAAAGAAACGTATTCCAAGAGCCTATATAAACCCTCTAAGGGTCAGCTGAAAAGGGGGCGGTTAGCTAGGCCAAGGAGCCAAGCCGAAAAGGTCAGAGTTGTGGGAATCACTCGAAGGTAGCCAGTTGATCCATCTCAAGAAGCCGGGATTCTACTCAAGACGGCGGATCTCTCCTTCAATTCCTTCAGGGAGTTCTAGGGATTTCTTATGTTTTGTTTTATCTTTTCTCTTGAGATGTTTTCTTATTTAGTTATGAACTAATTCCTTCAGATACCTGAAGGGGATGAAACCTATGATGAATCTTGTTATTATTTTCTAAATTATATGATAAATACTTAGTTTGTTCTTAATTATGTAAGCTTTATCCAAATTTAATGTGCTTAGGTGGAGGAGGAATAGACCCTGCCTAAGAGGAGATCTAGCATAATTAAGCGGAGTTGATCGCACGCCTAGAGATAGGGTGGCGAGATTTTTGCGGATTAGGTGAAACCTAATATGGGAGTCCATAGATCGATTTCATCGCTATTCTAGGGGTTATTATAAGAGAACGAGAGTTCCACTAATTAACCTAAGGTTAGACGTTATTCGCCTCGAGAGAGGGTTTAATATACGTTAGGGACTCTTACGGATCAAACTAAGTAAATAAAATCATATGGTTCAGTGATAGATAACAAGTGAAGTCTAGGTGGATTCTTCCTGATGGTATCATCTAAATCAACTGAGTTTTTCTAAAAGTTATCTCCCCAATTTTAGTCTTTTTTTTTCATCTTTGTGTCCTTAGCTTAGTTGTTCGTTAATTTTAGATTAAAAGCAACTTTACTTATTTTAGGTTAAATAATAAAAAGAAAGTTAGTATTAGTACTTTTAGTTCCTTTAGGTTCGATAATCCGGTCTTGCCTAAGCTATACTACTGTTCGATAGGTACACTTGCCTTTAATCGTTGTCAGAGTTAGTTTCCAGGTTCGATCGTTCTTTTTATAAATTTTAAAGCTCTAATTCACAGCGATCACCCACTCTATTCAAAGATGTCAACAGGTATGTCGTTTCGTGTGATAAATGCCAAAGAACAGGTAATGCTTCTAAACATGATGAAATGCCTCAAACATATATACTATCATGTGAAATATTTGATGTATGGGGTATTGATTTTATGGGTCCATTCCCTAGTTCATTTGGAAATAAATACATACTAGTGGCAGTTGATTACATGTCAAAATGGGTGGAAGCTGAAGCTTTACCTACCAATGATGCTAGAGTAGTAGTTAAGTTTCTCAAGAAACTGTTCTCTCGATTTGGAACACCTAGAGTTATCATTAGTGATAGGGGCATTCATTTCTGTAATACTCAATTTGACAAAGTATTAAAAAAATATGGAGTACACCACAGGATAGCCACCCCATATCACCCTCAAACCAATGGGCAAGTTTAAGTAGCAAACCAAGAACTTAAACGCATCCTAGAAAAAATGGTTGAATCAAAACGAAAATATTGGGTAATAAAAGTAGATGACGCTTTATGGGCCTATAGAACAACCTTTAAAGCTGCAGGAAAGAAAATAATGATGTAGATGAACGAGCTAAACAAATGGAGAGCTGATGCCTACGAGAACTCGAAGCTATACAATGAGGCAACAAAGCGACGCCATGATGCTCGTCTAAAGAAATCGAAACAATTCGAAGTAGGGGACTTGGTCCTGCTATACAACTCAAGGCTTAAATTGTTTCTTGGGAAACTGAAATCAAGATGGTCAGGCCCATTCATGATTAAACAATCTTTCTCTATGGCACAATCGAGGTAACTCATCCCACTCAAGGCACATTCAAGGTAAATGGTCACCGACTCAAAATCTATAATGGTGAAGATTTTAGGGATATGAGAGAGGAGCTTCAGCTCCGTGAACTTTCTTCTAGAAATGAAAACAGGGTAAGTCTAGCTTAAGACTTTAAACAAGCACTTCTCGGGAGGCAACTCGAGCACTAACCTCACTAACATTAGATTCTTAATTTTTATCATTTAATCCCATACTAATTAATCCAATAAAGCGCAGGTTTTAGACCACACGGCTTTGCACATGGGCGTGGCCGTGGCCATGTGGAAGCCAGGGGACAAACCACGGGCGTGCTAGTAGCAATGCACGACAAGGAAGAAATTTTTTCCCAACACGGGCTGCGATAATAGTCTACGCCCGTGCTGAATTTCCGTGGACTATACTGACTTACCAAACACGAGCAAGACACGCCCGTGCTGAGCAACCGTAGACTATACTGACTTGTCGAACACGGGCTAAACACACCCATTCTAAACAACCGTGTGAAGAAGAACACGGGCATGGCACCTTGACCACGGCCGTGGCTAAACACCCTGAACGCGCCCAAAATTAAAAATCACGAAAAACACGGGCTGATTAAAATCGAACACAGGCGTGGCCCCTGCCCGTGCTCTCACCCCTATTTAAGGAACATAAACTCTCATCTTCCCCAAACCCCAACCCTAACCGATTCTCTCAACACTCTCCCTCCCTAATCTGGCCACCACAAAGAAATGACCACCATTTTGACCCCCATAACTCCTCCACCCCCTCCTCTCAAATACCCATACAAAAACTCAGCCACGCCCGTGTCAAAATGGAGCCCACGCCCTCGCCACTGCCGTGCGTATCCAGAAATTTCACAGCACACGATCGTGCACCACCGTCCATGACCTAGCTCCGCCGTTCACGTTGCCACACACCCCAAAACACTGCTGGTCACCCTTCAATATTTCATTTTCTATCTATTTAACGATTGTTTGATTAAATTTTCATATTATTTAGTTTCTTTTTACTATTAGTATTTTTTATTTTTTTTAGAATAATTCCTTGAATTTTAGAACTAATTAACTATTTAAAATTTCATGTTATTTAGTTTCCTTTTCCTATTATTGTTATTTACTCTTAAGTTTAATTCCTTACAATTTTAGAATTCATTCGATTGCTATTTTTCTTAAGATATTAGAATTAGATAGAATTAATAATTGACGAATTGGTTGCCCATGGTTAAAATAGTCGTATTTAGCCTTTGAATATTTCAGGTTTAGATAAAAGTACTTGAAAAAAAAAATTACTTGAATATTACTTATTTTCAGGTACAATGTCATCATCAATAGGAAAGCGAACCGCAGTCGCCACTTCCAAGAAACGAAAGGGACCCGGCTCGTCCTCCGCCAGTGCCTCGTCTGAAGTGCACCACCGATTCATTCAATTTACTCAAGAGGCACGAGAAGAACGATATAAGACACTATGGGCACGACCTCTCGGCACCGGTAGATGCATTGATTGGGCCGCGTTAGAGCAGGTCCGGCTCGCAGACGATGTCCGAGCACTTCTTACAACCGAGCCGTGGGACCAATTCTTAACCATCATCGAGCCCACATACTTGGAACTTACCTTAGAGTTTTGCGCTACTTTTCAACTACAGACGGTGATGGCGCAATACGATGATCCGGGCACGATTCAATTTCGTCTAGGAGGCACTGTACGACGACTAAACGTACCACAATTTGGTGCCGCACTCGGACTGTATACGGATGCCTTCGTAGTAGAGAATGATCTCTCCGAGCTACACCGCCACATCCACCGTACCCCCGTCAGCTGTTGGTATGACTTAGCCCCCCACAAGGCCAACTACGATCCTAGTCGCTCCAAGGCGACAACCCTTGTCTCGTCCTTGCGGTACATCCATGCCATTTTGGCCCACACTATTATAGGACGATGCGAGAGCACGGGCATGGTGAATACTCACGACGTCTACTACCTGTGGTGCATGTAGAACGAGCACATTTTTGATCTTGCATATTTCATAGCCCGTGCGATTTAGCACCAGACGAAGCCACACAGGAGGGGGATTCTATCGATGGGTCCATACATCACACGGTTGGCTCGATACTTTGGCCTCCTCAACACTGACGCCCAGAGTTCCTCCCTCACACTGATTGGGCAGATGGCACCCCAGGGCATCCAGACGATGCTGCACATGAGGATGATAAAATATCATCGTGGGACCGATCCTCCTCAATACCGATTAGCCCTCCCCACTGACGAGGAGGAACCCGAGGACATTAGTGATGATGTCCCACCACCACAGGAGGCACCACTCCCGAGCCAGTGGCCCTCCCATACAACAGCTTCACTTACGGACATTTTTGCACGCCTTACTCAGTTCGACCAGTACTGTACTCAGCAATTCACTGACACAGCTCGACGTTTTGACGGCATCGAGGCCACCCTCCAGCATATTTGTAATCACTTCCACATTTTTTCACCGACACCACCGCAGGACCCAGCTGATGATGAAGACCTCTGAGTCCTTTTATTTTCCTTATTTTTAGCTTTCTTTTCTTTTTAGTTATTTTGTTTTAATTTTTATTTGTCTTAATTTAAACTCTTTTGCCTTTTATGTTTCATACCTTTATTTTATTCATGTTATCATTGGCTATCTAACCTTAGAGTATTACTAACAAACACTTGTTTAATTCTGCCCCCGAGACATATAACTGATGACTTCGCAGTTTCAATTGTACACTCAAAAATAATGAACAAATCACTAGGAGTAAATCACTACTACATAAGTCATCTGTCACCTCCGACTCAAGGAATCCATCCAAAATTCAGGAAGTGTCACTTCTACTCTCTTTTGGTTTAAGTGTTACATGCTTATTTATCTATCTTTGTACATTGAGGGCAATGTACATCTTAAGTGTGGGGGGGTGAATAACCTAAAAAGGTGCCTAAACTTTTTGCATTATTCTCAAATCCCTGAATTATGCTTTGTCTTAAAGTAAATTTCTCATATTATCATTAGAATGAAATTTCCATGATTTATGATTTTTATTGATATGTTTTAGATTAAGTCATTGATAATGGTGCATTGATAATTAAATTCTAAGATACTAGAGAATCAAGCATGATAAGTCTATTTTTCAGAAATTAAAACTTTTTTCTAGGTTGTTAACCTGAATTTGAATATTACTTTGAAGTTTTAAATTTACGAGGTTGACATAAAAATACCCATAATTTTTGTGAGATTTTGAGCCTTATAGAGCATATATTATTTTTCTTGCTCACTTTTTGATTATGAGTGTGTCAACATTGATTAGTTATTCTAGAACTTGCATCGATTATATATGTCGAGACCACACCTTTGATTTGATATATAGAGATGATGAAGGCACCTAGGATTTAACCCACTTACTCCACTAAAAAGCATACCTTCATAATTAACCCCTAGTGAACCCCTTTTAATCCTAACAACCCTATTTATTGACTCACCCACTAATATTAACCAAAAACCCAGTCTGTATTTATTATCACCATTCCTCTTGACTACCCTTTTTGTCGAGATTTGATTTTGAGCAGTTACCTAACTATGTTCTATATTTCAGTTGTTAAAGTTCTTTATTATTATTTGTAACTTGTTCTTAAAAAAAATTGAAGTATATTCATTATTAGTTTTGAGATTAGGTGAGCTTATACGTTAAATTCCAATTATTGAAGAAGAAGCTCGTATTATTAGTTTTCAATTGATGTAATTACTTTTATTCAGTTCATTGTTTCTAGTTAGGTAATTTGTCAATTCAATCTCGATTCTAACCCTCTAATTCAGCCTTTATCCACACCTTAACCCAAGCCCAGTTACAACCCTTTCAAAGACCTTTTGATTTGTGCATCATCTCATATTACAGATGGTGGAGATTTGATTTTCATGCAAGCCTATGGGATTAACTTTTTCAGTTTGACATTTGAGTGCTTAATTTTGAACCTTAAACACTTGAGTGATTTGAGTGAATATTTTGTGAGGATGTCAATCCTTGTAGGTTTTGGATCGAGGTAATTATTTAGATGAGGGGAAACACCTATGTTTTGTGCTACAAATGTATGACTTATATTGTTTGAATCTTTAGGATTCTTTGAGTAAATTATCCATGTATAAATTATCTATGAATTATGATGAGACATTGTTGATAGGAATATTGAATCATGGAAAGTTCGTTTTAATTGTAAGTTGAGAATTTTGCTTGAGGACAAGCAAAAGCTTAAGTGTGGGGGTATGTGATAAACCATAAAAGTAACATATTTTAATCCCACATTTAGCATACTTTTGGACGATTTATCCCTTGATTTATGTAAAAAGGTGCTCTTAATCCTTTCTTTTCATGTTTTATACTTAGGAAAGCACCGGAGGATGGAAAGAACGAGAAACAGGCTCAAAACAGACCAAATTGGGCCAAAGTGAAAATCGACATGGCCTGGACTTGAGACAACACGGTCGTGTCTCCTTGATAGACTAGAACACGACCTGATCACGATTTACACGGGTGTGTCATAAAGATGATTCACATGGGCGTGTGCCATGGCCGTGCCCCTGCCGCGGAGAAGAGCAATTTCACTCGAAAAAGGATACTCAGGGGCAAAGAAACCTATTTCAAAAGCCTATATAAACACCCTAAGTATAACCTAGAAGAGGGCGGTGAGCTAGGCCAAGGAGTCGAGCCGAAAAGGTCAGATTTGTGGAAACACTCGAAGATAACCAGTTGATCCATCTCAAGAAGCCGGAACTCTACTCAAGATGGTGGATCTCTCCTTCAATTCCTTCAGGGGGTTTTAGGGATTTCTTATGTTTTGTTTTATCTTTTCTTCTGAGATGTTTTCTTTTATTGTTATGAACTAAACCCTTTAGATACCTGAAGGGGATGAAACTTAGATGAATCTTGTTATCGTTTGCTGAACTATATGATAAATATTTGACTTGTTCTTAATCATGTGTTCTTAATTCTTGTGTTAATATTTCCGGGATATTGATTCAAGTTTGATGTGCTTAGGTGGAGGAGCAAAAGTCCCTGCTTAAGAGTAGATCTAGCCTAATTAAGCGGAGTTGATCGCGCGCCTAGAGATAGGGTGACGAGATTTTTCCGAATTAGGGTGAAACCTAATATGGGAGTCCATAGATCGAGTTAATGCAATTCTAGGGTTTTAATTAGAAAGAGATTTCAAATAATCAACCTAGGGTTAGACGTTATTCGCTTCGAGAGAGGGTTTAATATACATTAGGTAGTCTTACGGATCAAGTCAAGTGAATAAATTGTCTGGTTCAGAGTTAGATAACAAGTGAAGTCTAGGTGGATTCTTCCTAAGGGTATCGTCTTAATCAACTGAGCTTTTCCAATAGTATTTCCCCAATTCATTCTTTTTGTCTTTGCGTCTTTAGCTTATAGTTAGTTAAATTTAGATTAAATAACAACTTCACTTATTTTAGGCTAGATAAAAAAAAGAAATTTAGTATTAGTACTTTTGGTTCCTTTGGGTTCGACAATCCGGTCTTGCCTAAGCTATACTACTGTTCGATAGGTGCGCTTGCCTCAAATCATTGTCATAGTTAGTTTCCAGGTTCGATCATTCTTTTTATAAATTTAAAACTCTGAAATCACAGCGATCATGTTATGAGGATTAGGATAGTTATGGAATTCAAGAATTGTAAGCATCAAAATGGTTTCAAGCACGAAAATAGTTTGGCACATCATATTGTTCCCTATTCTCCCCCTCAGTGACCCTAACCTGCTCACCTCCTTAGTTATCCTTATTTCACCTTCCTTTTTTCTCCACATAGGAAATCAAAGCATAATACAACAACTATGTCTATCTCATGAGTATTTGTGCACTAATAAACGAGTTTTTCTACTTTTGTGACTTTGTCACATTTTTTCTTCAATATATTTCTCATCCATGAATGCTTTTACTTTTCAAGAACTTTTTCTACTCGTTTTGATTTTCTTTTTGATATTTTCTTTTGTTTTGCACTTTCTAGGCTAACTTATAATTACTATGTCATACCGATCTTTCCTATTTTACTCAGTTTTTACAAAATCTACCGTGATGTATCTACTTAACCCTCGATATGTATGGTCAGACGTCTACAGTCGTGCATTTCAGGACCAAAGAAAAGGAAAAATACAAATTAATGTTCTTGGCTCAAGTTTTGTATGAAGGTTCATCAAGATGTGTTTTCTGGCTCAAATATGGGTACTAAGGATGAATAAACAAGGTTAAATTTTTGGCTCTGGGTGTATACCATCATCCCTAAATATCTCAATATTCACAAATTTAATCAACGAACAATCACAAGTTCAACAATTTATCATACATACTAGAATGCTCGTTTCCCTATATTCTCTATATCATTTAGTACATTCAATTGCTCAATGCCTATTTACAGTGTAATATATAGAACTTAGTAGTCTAATAATAAAAAATTTTAAAATAATCTATTATCATGCAAAATTTATAGTAAATACAATCAACCTTTATACATGCTCCTAACCAATCACTTGTATTTCAACAAGCTCAAGCACACAATTGGGAATAAAAATTTAAAAGAAAAAACATAAAAATTGAAACAAATTTTCTATGTTACCCCCCACACTTTAGAGAACACATTGTCCTCAATGTGTAGCCTTGCAAAGATAAAGGAAGAACTTACCCGATTGATTGTGGAAGTTCCATCGTCTAATGGTGGGTACTTCGTTCTTTGTTTGTTGTGAGTTCTAAATTGTTGTGTTTCTTTCGTATGGATTTTCTTCATAAAAAAATTAAAACAAAGAGAGAAAAAATAACTATTTACTATTAATTCTTCTCCTAAAAAAATTAAATTTATCCCACAATTAATTACAGTCTTAATAAAATAGAATTAACATATCAATCATTTTCCTCCTCTTCAAAATCCATCCCCTCTCCTTCCTCACCTTCGCTATCTTCGTCTTCATCACTTTCTTGCTCCTCTTCTTCCTGCTTAGGATGCCCTTGGTTGAACATATCTGGCAAATAATGTAACACCCCAAACCCGGCCTAGACGTTATGGCCAAATCTGGGGATGTCACTATGAATGGGTTTTGAAAACAGAGTTGTCTCGTTAAAGCAATCACAAGTTTCACTGAAAACATCGTTTAATTAATTCATTTGTTAAAACATGTTACAACGGAAGTTGGAAAACAATCGTTATGTTTTTGAAATGCAGTCGCGTTTTTAGGAAAACCTTTGTTTGCGTAAAAGCCGTCGTTTTCAACAAACATTTTGTCAAAGCATGCATACCATTAACAAATTAAATCAAAGCAAACGGTTTAACAATCCAAAACAGTCCAGAGAGTCCCAAAATTTACAAACTCTCAATAAATCCAAAATTTGATATAAAACCATAAACTAATAACTGAAAATCATTTATTGTCTTGTGGTCACTGCTAAGTCTCCTACCACACTGATCCGCCTAAGTCTGTGGATTACCTGACAGAATAGAAAAATAGAGGTGAGTTTACGTAAACTCAGTGTGTAACCCAGCAGAATTAAGCATGCAATCAAACAGAATCATATACACAGTGAGAAACAGATGCAGATACAAAATCGAGCTCAAGCCCATTTCAGATTCAGATACAGTAAACAGAATCAGAATCCTACCCCTATCCTCTACACACCATCTTCGACCATCCCAACACACCATGTGGGGTTAAAAACACCCACCCATCCCTACACACCATATTTTACCATTACGACACGTATCAGAAATAGTGCAGTCAGGCTGCCAAAAATTAGGCGATGATCACCGTACAAAGCACTTCCTCTATCAATTCAAACCCACACCATAATCAGATGCAGAAATCAAATACAGATATAACAGATTCAACATGCTCATCATGCATATATATAGAAATCAGATATACGTATAGCAGTACAATCAGACATACATTCAATATCCTACTCAGATCAGTCTATCAGGATAACATAGCATACAAGTTAGAGTCTAATTAGCCCTTACCGACCCTATAGTAGGCCCACAGTCGATTGGGACGACCCGTGTGACCTTAGGAGAAATTTCAAAATTTTGGACCCATATGCTCGTGTGGGCCCACGTGCCCAGATTGGCCTTTGCCCGTGTGGCCCACATGGCCTGGCCCAAAAACCTATACACCCGTGTGGAATGCTCATGTGGGGCCACACGCCCAACTCAGTCAAGCCCGTATGGCCCACACGGCCACACTTGGACCACCACATGGTCGTGCGTTGCGCACGGCCATGCCTTCGTCGATCACATGGTCGTGTTCTCGCACACGGCCTACTGATAAACCGTAAAAGTAACATATTTTAATCCCACATTTAGCATACTTTTGTATAATTTATCCCTTGATTTATGTAAAAAGGTGCTCTTAATCCTTTCTTTTCATGTTCTATACTCAGGAAAGCACCGAAGGATGGAAAGAACGAGAAACGGGCTCAAAACGGACCAAACTGGGCCAAAGTGAAAATCGACACGGCCTGGACTTGGGCCAACACGGCCGTGTCTCCTTGATAGACTAGAACACGGCCTGATCACGATTTACACGGGCGTGTCACCTCATTAAAAGTCCGAACACGGCCTAAAGACGATTCACACGGGCGTGTGCCATGGCCGTGTCCCTGTCGTCGAGAAGAGCAATTTCACTCGGAAAAGGATACTTAGGGGCAAAGAAACCTATTTCAAAAGCCTATATAAACACCCTAGGTATAACCTAGAAGAGGGCGGTGAGCTAGTCCAAGTAGCCGAAATTTGAAAAGGTCGATTTGTGGGAAACACTCAAGATAGCAGTTGATCCATCTCAAGAAGCGTAATTCTACTCAAGACGGCGGATCTCTCCTTCAATTCCTTCAGGGGGTTTTAGGGATTTCTTATGTTTTGTTTTATCTTTTCTTCTGAGATGTTTTCTTTTGTTATTATGAACTAAACCCTTCAGATACCTGAAGGGGATGACACTTAGATGAATCTTGTTATCATTTGCTGAACTATATGATAAATACATGATTTGTTCTTAATTATGTGTTCTTAATTCTTGTGTTAATATTTCCGAGATATTGATTCAAGTTTGATGTGCTTAGGTGGAGGAGCAAAAGTCCCTGCTTAAGAGTAGATCTAGCATAATTAAGTGGAGTTGATCGCGCACCTAGAGATAGGGTGACGAGATTTTGCCGGATTAGGGTGAAACCTAATATGGGAGTCCATAGATCGAGTTAATGCAATTCTAGGGGTTTTAATTAGAAAGAGATTTCAATTAATCAACCTAGGGTTAGACGTTATTCGCTTTGATAGAGGGTTTAATATACATCAGGGAGTCGTACAGATCAAGTCAAGTGAATAAATTGTCTGGTTCAGAGTTAGATAACAAGTGAAGTCTAGGTGGATTCTTCCTAAGGGTATCGTCTTAATTAACTGAGTTTCTTCAACAGTATTTCCATTCATTCTTTTTTTCTTTGCGTCTTTAGCTTAGTAGTTAGTTAAATTTAGATTAAATAACAACTTCACTTATTTTGGGCTAGATAATAAAAAGAAAGTTAGTATTAGTACTTTTGGTTCCTATGGGTTCGACAATCCGGTCTTGCCTAAGCTATACTACTGTTCGATAGGTGCACTTGCCTCAATCATTGTTATAGTTAGTTCTAGGTTCGATCATTATAAATTTAAAACTCTGAAATCAATGATCACTTACCACACGGGTGACCACACGCCCGTGTGGCATCGACAACAAGGTTTTTGGGCTTTTTCCGAAGCCTCGTTTTCTACATTTTAGGTACACACCTGGTATCAATTTTGGAGCACTTGCAAACCCGAGACCGCTAGAACCTAATTAACCGATTGAAAACACTAAACAACACGAAGAATGTTTGAAATCACTAAAACCCCCAATTCACCAAAGTGCTCACCTTTGCCAAAATAGGCTTCTCAAACAAAAATTGCTGACGAATCGATCATTTCCAAAACCCCTCCTACACAACTAGCCAAAACCAAACATTGAACTCCATAATCATGAAAAATTGCAACCTAAAGCTCATAACAGAAAACCCTAACGCACCACGAAAAAGAAAGGGTACTTAAAAAGAACTCGACTGCAGAGTCAGCAGTTAGAAACACTTGAACGATTGATCAAAATCGAAGACTACCACTCTAACGATTGACCACACGTAAGAAACAAGAAGAAGAGAGAAAAAGAAAATACAAAGAGAGAGATGGGGAAAATAACCCACAATATTAGCCATATCCCTAAAATCTCTCTAACTCCCCACCAACCCGAACCTACCATTATTAGAATTCCAACTCCACCCAAACACTCTCAGACCAGCGGAGCAAAAACAACATCCACGCTCGCGCAAAGACTCGAACCCAGGACCTCCAACACACTGACTCCCTTACCACTCGAACCAGCATGCTCATTTTGATATGAGTTTGCAGGTAATTAAATATAAGCCCGCTGACCAAGGATAAATCTTTGATTCAAAAATAACCAAAATTTGCTAAAGGTAAAGCTTGAACTTGGGACCTCATACACACACCCAGAACACTTAACCATTGAAGTAGATAGATATTTGTGTCACATTTTCACAGAAACAAAAATATAAAATTGAGGGTGTTACAACTCTACCCCCTAAAAGAAATTTCAACCTCGAAATTTACCTGATTAGAACAAATGAAAATACTATTGACGCATCGAGTCCTTAGGTTCCCTCGTGGATTCCTCAGTGCCATGATTCCGCCACAGAACCTTCACCAATAGTATAGACTTCCTCCTCAGCACCTTAAAATCTTGATCCAGAATTTGAACCGGCTCCTCCTCAAAAGTCAAGTCCGGCCTAACCTCGATCTCCTCAATAGAGACAATATGAGATGGATCAGACCGGTATCGCCTCAACATCGAGATGTGAAACACATCGTGGATACTGTCCAACTCTAGAGGTAGCTCCAACTGATAAGTAACTGGTCCTACACGCTTCAGAATCCGATACGGCCCAATGAACTAAGGGCTCAACTTGCCCTTACGACCGAATCTCAGAACTTTCTTCCACGGAGAAACCTTAAGAAAGATGAAGTCCCCCACAGAGTACTCAATATCTCTCCTCTTTAGATCCGTATAAGACTTCTGTCTATCAGAAGTCGCTTTCAGACGATCCCAAATCGGTCAAACCATATCCTCAGTCTCAGAAACCAACTCCGGACCCAAAACCTGACGTTCACCCAACTCAGTCCAACATAGCGGAGTACGACAATTACGACCATACAGAGCCTCGTAAGTTGCCATCTGAATGCTAGGCTGGAAACTGTTATTATAGGCGAACTCAACTAGCTGCAAATAATCCTCTCAACTACCTCGGAAATCAATCACACAGCTCTGAAGCATATCCTCCGGTATCTGAATCACCCTCTCAGATTGACCATCGGTCTGATGGAACGCAGTACTAAAGTCCAATCTCGAACCCAGAGCCTCGCGTAATTTCTTCTGAAACTGAGAAGTGAAGCAAGGATCTCTATCAGAAATAATCGAGACAAGAACCCCATGCAATCTTACAATCTCAGAGATATAGATCTTTGCTAACTTCTGCAGAGAATAGTCCGTCCGAACCGGGATGAAGTGAGCAGACTTGGTCAACCGATCCACGATGACCCAAACATAATCCTTCATAATGAGTGTCAAGGGCAACCTACTAACGAAGTCAATCGTCACACGCTCCCATTTCTATAGGGGAATCTTAACGGGTTGTAGTAACCCCGAATACAACTGATGCTCAGCCTTAACTTGCTGACACATCAGACATCGAGCAACAAAATCAGTAACCTCACGCTTCAAACCCGACCACCAGTACAGTTCATAGTGATCCTGATACATCTTATTACCACCGGGATGCACAGCATAAGGGCTACTATACGCCTCCCTCAGAATTGACTGTCTCAGATCAGAATCACTTCACACACAGATCCGCCCTCGAAAACACAGAACCCCATCATTATTAAACCCAAACTTAGAAGTAGTACCATTCTCAACCTGACAGAACCGCACACCCAAAGTCTCATCCACTAACTGTCTATCTCGAATCTGATCAATCTCATCCACTCTCAACCAGTACTGTTTCCTACGTGGCACCTTCAAACCTTTTAGACTCTTTGTCCCAAAGAGATGCATAGAATTCCTAAACAATGGGGACCATAGCAGAGTCTTTTGGGATCACACAGAAGCGTTCCCATCTATGGTATCGGACCAAGGGCCAAATTTCTTAACACAATGTCATCGACGATTCAAATCCCAGTTTTTGAGTGAATGTTTTTCCTTGAATCTCTAAAATGGATTTGAAACCGCTGATGACTATGGTTCATTAGTTTTTCTAACTTTTCTTATCGGTATATTAAATACTAATTTATGCAAGAAGCTAATGAAATATCAAACAATATTTCTAATGGAATAGTAAAAATTAGATTATGAACCCTTAACTTTGAGTGTAGATGTGTTAGATCCCTCGTAGAACGGTCGTCCCGTGAATGCTTTGTCTTGGTTCCTACACTATCAAAAAGGATTTTATTTTAATTTGAGAAAAAAAAGTTTTAGGGCTTAGAAATTTAAAGTTTTTGAAAGGTTTTTAGAGGGTTTTAGAGTTTAAAAGAGTTGATAATATGTTTTATGGTTGAAATAAGGGTTATATTAGTGTTAAAAATGGGTTAAAATATGGTCGACCTTGCAGAAAATTGTAGCAATGTCGCGACAAAGGGGTTTCATGTCTCGACATCCCTAGTAGGATACCGATGTCGTGACATCGGTGTTCGATGTTGCAACACACTCTAAAATTTTGGAACCCTGGCTGAACTGTCTTCTTTGTCGCGACACAAAGGTACTGTGTTGGGACATCAAGATGATTTTTCTCAATTTATCAATTTTGGACGCGGTGTTGCAACATGGGGGTTCCATGTTGCAACACTAACTCTATTTTAACCCAAATTCCCAATTTCCAACGTGCATCGGATTCTGTTTAATAAAAAATATAATAATAGTTATGTTCTAAATTAATTGGTTAGTTGAAAATACAATATTATACATAAATTTAACATTTAATTTTATGTTATAAAGTTTTATTGCTGGTTTCATTCGTCAGCACAATTAATGTATTCAAAGACGCTTCTTCGATTTTATTAGTGTTTTTCTACCGTCTATCGTGCCATTCTACTTTCTTTCGCTTATCCCGCTCTCGACATTTGTTTGTCCAACCTACACTAATCACAAAGAACACTTTCCCTGGCTCAAGATAGTTAGGTTTTTGAATGATTATTCTATAAGAGGGCTTTCCAAACTTTTCCTTATCTTTCTCAATCTTTTTTTGACCACATTTAAATGTTTTTGTCTCACCATTGATCTTCATTGTTACTTCATTATTTTCTAGATCAATGGTCGATCGTGAAGTCGCTAGAAATGGTCTACCCAACAAAATGGGTATTTCACGGTCTTTCTCAAAGTCTAAAATTACAAAATCCATACATTTTCAAGTACTCCCTTAGGCTGTACTTAAGATCTATTGGCTAATTGTAGTGTGATTTGTGTATTTTTAAGATCCCTTAACCCGAGTTTTTTCATAAATAGATAGGGGCATTAAATTAATGTTGGCTCATAAATCACATAAAGCCTTACTAAAATAAATGTCCCCTATCTATAGGTATTATAAAACTCCCCGGGTCTTTTAGTTTTGAGGGAATGTATGTTGACATAATCACACTACATGAGGCGCTTATGTTAACTTGCTCTCATATTTTTACTTTCCTACGCCTAAACATGATTTCTTTCAAATACTTGGTGTACTTAGGAACTTTTTCAATCATATCAATTAAAGGAAAGTTAACATTAAGAGATTTAAATAAGTTGAAAAAACTTACAAATTCATCCTCATACCTTCTTTGCTTTTCTTCCAACCATGAAGGGAATGGTATCCTTGTCATTGCAAATTATTCTATGGACTTATCTTTCGGCTCAGCTACCAGTTTAGCTACCTTTTTGGGTTCTGGTTCAACATCAACTCCTTGAGAGTTTTCTTGAAGATCTTCAGAATCCTCCTAATTTTCTTCTCGAGGGAGTTTTTCTGGGCTACTTAATGCTTTACCCGAACGAAGCGCTATTGCCTTCACGTGCTTCTTCCCCTCTTTTCGAGAAATATTTTTTGTATTACTCGGGATTCCTATGCCAATTTTCCTTTAGATATCTTCCATCATGCTCATCAAATGACTCATTTAATCTTCGAGTTTAGTTAATGCCTTCGTTGCACTGATACACTTAGACTGTACATGTTTCACTTCTTTCCTCTTTGACTGCATTAAACGCTCAACTCGATCTAGGCGTTGACGACATACAATATGGTAATTCGAGTTGACCCTTTCCTGAGGTTTTTGTAAATAAGGAGGTTGATAATTAGCATTTTTAACTTGGTTAGAATTATTGCCTTCTCCCTAGTTTTCGTCTCATCTCAAGTTTGGGTGATCCCTCCATCCGAGATTATAAGTATTTGAATAAGGGTTTCCACCACTATTCCAGATGTAGTTCACATTCTCGGTACGATTATTAATGTAATGGAAGAGAGGTTTATCTCCTTCATATACTGATGACGCACTGGATGAGGATTTTATATGGTTTAACCTGTCCACTATCTATTGGTATCTATCATCCTCTTGGATAGCTTTGACCATAGATGGCTTCTGGCCGTTTATGTAGGGCTCTTTTGACCACTGGCAGGAATTAATCGCCATACTCTCTATTAATTCATACGTATCATCATATTTCCTGTTCATTAGGGCTCCTTTTGCGGCTCCATCTAGTCCTGAATGTGCAGGTGCATCCAACCTGCTGTAAAACATTTGCAGTCTAAGCAACTTGGGTAGTCAATTGTGTGGGCATCTCTGAATCAACATTTTAAGACATTCCTAGGCTTCATGAAAAATTTCTCCTTCTAATTGTTTGAACCTCTCAATCTCCCTCCTTAGTTGAACCGTTTTGCTAATAGGGAAGAACTTTTGCAGGAATTTTCTTGTGAGTTCATCCCATGTCATGATAGATCTTGGTGCATGTCGCATGTGAATATGATATGCGAGTTGTGCAAGTATACACATCTAATCAAGTAATAAAGTGATAAGTGAGATCGTCTCCACGGGGATCGGATTAGATATAGAAATGATCAAGTTATGATAATGATTAATGTTATGGCAAAACTGAGTTAAGTACGCAGTGGTAAATTAAAATAATAAGAATAACTACAAAATGTATACTGACTAATATTTAAAAATGTTAAGGCAAAGCAAGAGGAAAAATGCAATGGCAACTGCGAGAATAATTACATGAAGAAAATGCTAGCGAATAAAAAAATAACTAAGAATGTTATGGCAAAGATATTACAGCAATGGATTGAAGGTCTACGGTGTCGATTTGGAAAGTTGGGATTACTAAGAATCTGCCCTACTATCAGTAATGCCTCAACATAATTGTACTTAATCTACTACTCAGAAGAGACCTAAAATGTCCTGCTTCTTTCGAGAGCAAGATCTCAAGCTACCTGGCCCATGTCTACAGGCCTTAGCACGACACGCTGCACTACTTTGTCTTCATTCTATACAAATGCTGGTTTATGTCTAGAGTCTGTTACAAGTATTTGTTCGAATACCCACTTGTACCATTGAACTTTAGTCCAACTAATCCAACCTTTTCAGAATTAGGTTCAGTTTATGGGCATACTGCACAGTCATCTATGTCTAAAGAATGTATGCTTACAATTGGGAAATAAAAACAATTGAATGAAACCGTAGATTAAATCAAATATATGCTTCAACCATTAAAGAAAATAAAAGTTTTCTTCATGTAATCGCAACCCTATGAAGATTTAGTTCATGGGTTGGTAATTAAAATTAAAGTTCGAAATAACACCCAACACCATTTCGATTAATTCAATTCACAGGAGAACAAAATAAGAAATAATAGAAGAACTTAGGAAGACGGTTGCCGCCAAACCAGTCCTCAATCCAACAGCACAGTGTCCTATGGTGGCTGAGAGGGATTGCCTTTGGTTTCCTCTTTCTGTCTCTAGTCAGCCACTACCCTCCATTCTTGCCTCCTAATCTCTCCACTTAGGGCTTCCTCCTTTGGATTTTTATAAGCATTTTTCCTAGGGTAACTCCAATAGCCCACGATATCTTCTCCTCTTTTATAGGTAGATTTTCTGGTACAAGTAGAGTTGGGCTGAAACTGGTATGCGTTGAGTGTTGACTCGGTCATCTTCCTGAAATTCCCACGGCATATTAGGTGGCAAACCTCCACTCTGTTACTTCTTTCTCCACATCCTGCACCTGCCCAACCACCAAAACACAACCCTTTCACACGCAATTCAAAGAATCTAACATGAAAACACAGTCCAAGCTCCTAATGCAAATGATAAAAATGCTAATAAAATGTCTTAAAATGACACTAAATGTACCTAATTACAAGCAATCAGCTAGGTCTAAAGGAATGAAATATAACTCTTTTCAAGGGGTATCAGTGCATGCGAGTCTAACCAAGAGAAAGCGTTATCTATTAAGGAGAAGGGGAATAATCAAAGATGAATAGCATCATCAGTGACCCCATTATATTTAAAAGTATTACAAAGTTGAAGAATCCGTTCTAGATGCTGATTTGTGTCCTCCATCATTGTGCCTTTGGACTGTAAATTATTCTGAATCATTTGGATCATTGCTAGTTTAATCTCAAAATTGTTAGCCGTGATGGCTGGCCTTGTTTTACATCCTTGAACCATCTCAAGACTTGGTAGCACATAGTCCTTTATAGTTATTTTGTTGCGTGCCATATGTATATTTGCGGGTAGTTGTTATGGTGGCGGTAGGTCTTCTGGGTTATTATTGTTAATTTCTTTGAACAACGAGTTGTCTCGTGGTGGTAAATTGCCTGCAACAGGTGGTGGCTTCTGCATCTACTGTTGCTGTTGTTATTGTCGATGATTTCTATGGGTTATTTTTTCTTGATCTGTGGTTGGCTCTATAGGCGTTCCCCTACTACGAGTCATACACTGAAACCAAAAAGAAAATAAGAGATGTTAACAAAAATAGAAAAGAAAATCATATCTATAATTTTTTAGTTTCCTAATTAGTTCGTTAAATGTAAAAATTAAAATTAATCTAGTGGCGTTGCCTCCCCAGCAATGACGCCAACAACTTGACCACCTCCTGACGTACCAACATCCAGAGTAAGAAACATGCACAGAAGATATGAAATAAGTGGTATCCATAAGTATACCAGTCAGGTTGTAATATAGTTACAACAAAGTGACTGAATACTCCGGGGATCATAACCAAGGGAGGCGAGTACTAAATTAATCCTAATCTAAACAAAAAAATAATCTAATTAGTACTTTAAATAAATTATATTACGAATAAACATAAAGAGAGGTTTTTGGGGTTTTAATAATAATAAAGAAAATAACATAAATAAAAATACTTTAGGAAGCGAAAGATGTAAACTGAACCAAATCTATGCATGAGCGATTAGCTTGCTTTGGTAATCATAACCAACTGATGCTTTGGGTTTTTATTCAATCAGCTAGTCGTCACCCTAGAAGCATATCTCGATCTTCCACTAAACTGACAAGTCAGCAAGAACTACTTATCTCTCGACCTCACAGTCCAGACCAGTTCTAGGCTAAGGTATTCACGGATAGGCCATACCAATTTTGGGTTAATTTTCACCTAAATGGCTTCCTAAGTTTGTCAAGCCTAGGGTTTAAATTATTCATCTCCCAAATAGCTGATCTACTAAGAAATCCCTACAAAACAATTAATTAGTCATACCTCTACTCACTAATCCCCTATTAGAGGATTAGTTCCTCATAGATTTCATAAACAAAATAAATTTTCTGTGAAAGATAATCATGAATAATAAATCAAGAGAAAAGGTTTAAGAGAATCCTAAATTGTATTGAATGAAGTTTAGAATCCACAAAGAGTTGATTGAGTCTACAAATCAAATCTCCCGGCACACACAAAGATAGATATTATAAATAACCTAAAACCTAAGAAATAGGAAAAACTGAAAATTGAAATTACAAAGAAAATTCTTTAAGTCTGAAAGCTATCCATAATCAGTGTTGAATGAGCCTATTAATAGATTTGAGGTTGTCGTTTCCTCATCCCTAGGTCAGCTAACGTTCTCATATTAAATATTTTATTGTGCAGACTGAAACGCCCATGGCTCGTAAGTGTTTTTCGTACAGGATCGATGTTGTGACACCCTAGTGCTTGTGTCACAACATCGAAGGCAGTATGCTCAGCCTCAGGGTGGTTTCAGGTGTGTGTCGCGACATCCCTTGGCTATGTCACGACACCAAAGGTAGTCTCGGAATTCCTGTACTCTGATCACTATGTTGCGACAACAAAGTCCTCGTGTTGCAACACAACGACCAGTATTGAGTTTTTATGCCTTCTAATGGTCTCCTACACACGCACAATGCATATTAGCTCAGCCTTATGCTTCATTCGGTCCCTAAGGTCAATAAAACACTCAAATTACACTTTTTATTTAATGTAAACGAAACTATGAAAACTGAATTAAAACATAATAAAAGTTCTTGCATTTAAGATCCTCAAGTGCAAAAAACTAGTTTAATCTTCTACACCAAATTATAGTAGATAAGTCCTTCAGCAAGGACACAACACCCTTAAGTTTTTATTATGGAGTGTAGTCCATATCCTCTAGAATCCTTTTTGTAGTTTTCATCCAGTACTCAACCACTATAAGGGTTGTTCTAGCAACACCCCTAAAAAAATTGGTTCCATTAGATTGAAGCCTCTTAGTAACGGGCCCATGATTTCTAGTTTCGATTTGGGCCCTAATGACCCTATGTAAAACCTTCAACATAGCTTGGGACACAACATCATCCCCAAGTTCTTGATTATTGTCTTTAGTGGAAAGCATTTCAACAGCTTCATTAGTCTCTAGGTCGGGCATACGTCCCAGAAAAGGTGACTCAGCTTGAGCCACTCGATGACGCCCTCCACGGGTTTGCATACCAAGAGCTCATGTTCCACAGGTACTTAGTATGTTACCATGGTTTTTTATGTTTTTAAGTCTTATCTACAGTCCCAAAAATAAAAACCAAAATAAATAAAGTAAAATTAAAAATATTTTATTAACTAAAAACTTGAGAAGACACATCTGTATGCCAAATTCGATCTTAACCTTGAGGGTTATTGATCGCTGTGATTTTAGAGTTTTAAATTTATAAAAAGAATGATTGAACCTGGAAACTAACTATGACAACGATTTGAGGCAAGCGCACCTATCGAACAGTAGTATAGCTTAGGCAAGACCGGATTGTCGAACCCAAAGGAACCAAAAGTACTAATACTAACTTTCTTTTTATTATATAGCCTAAAATAAGTGAATTTGTTATTTAATCTAAATTTAACTAACTACTAAGCTAAAGACGCAAAGACAAAAAGAATGAATTGGGGAAATACTGTTGGAAAAACTCAGTTGATTAAGACGATACCCTTAGGAAGAATCCACCTAGACTTCACTTGTTATCTAACTCTGAACCAGACGATTTATTCACTTGACTTGATCCGTAAGACTCCCTAATGTATATTAAACCCTCTTTCGAAGCGAATAACGTCTAACCCTAGGTTGTTTAATTGAAATCTCTTTCTAATTAAAACCCTTAGAATTGCATTAACTCAATCTATGGACTCCCATATTAGGTTTCACCCTAATCCGGTAAAATCTCGTCACCCTATCTCTAGGCACGCGATCAACTCTGCTTAATTATGCTAGATCTACTCTTAAGCAGGGACTTTTGCTCCTCCACCTAAGCACATCAAACTTGAATCAATATCCCGGAAATATTAACACAAGAATTAAGAACACATAATTAAGAACAAATCAAGTATTTATCATATAGTTCAGCCAACGATAACAAGATTCATCTAAGTTTCATCCCCTTCAGGTATCTGAAGGGTTTAGTTCATAATGATAAAAGAAAACATCCCAGAAGAAAAGATAAAACAAAACATAAGAAATCCCTAAAACCCCCTGAAGGAATTGAAGGAGAGATCCGCCGTCTTGAGTAGAATTCTGGGTTCTTAAGATGGATCAACTGGCTATCTTCGAGTGTTTCTCACAAATCTGACCTTTTTGGCTCGGCTCCTTGGCCTAGCTCACCGCCCTTTCTAGGTTATACTTAGGGTGTTTATATAGGCTTTTGAAATAGGTTTCTTTTCCCCTAAGTATCCTTTTTCGAGTGAAATTGCTCTTCTCTGCGGTAGGGGCACGGGCATGGCACACGCCCGTGTGAATCGTTTTAGGCCATGTTCAGACTTTTAATGAGGTGACACACCCGTGTAAATCATGATCAGGCCGTGTTCTAGTCTATCAAGGAGACACGCTCGTGTTGGCTCAAGTCTAGGCCATGTCGACTTTCACTTCGGCCCAATTTGGTTTGTTTTGAGCCCGTTTCTTATTCTGTCCATCCTCCGGTGCTTTCATGAGTATAAAACATTAAAAGAAAGGATTAAGAGCACCTTTTTACATAAATCAAGGGATAAATCATCCAAAAGTATGCTAAATGTGGGATTAAAATATGTTACTTTTACGGTTTATCACATACCCCCACACTTAAGCTTTTGCTTGTCTTCAAGAAAAATTCTCAACTTACAATTAAAACAAATTTTCCATGATTCAATATTCCTATCAACAATGTCTCATCATAATTCATAGATAATTTATACATGGATAATTTAACTCAAAGAGTCCTCAAGATTCAAACAATATAAGTCATACATTTGTAGCACAAAACATAGGTGTTTCCCCTCATCTAAATAATTACCTCTGATCCAAAACCTACAAGGATTGACATCCTCACAAAAGATTCACTCAAATCACTCGAAGTGTTTAAGGTCCAAAATTAAGTACTCAAATGTCAAACCTGAAAAGTTAATCCCATAGGCTTGTATGAAAATCAAATCTCCACCACTGTAATATGAAATGATGCACAAATCAAAAGGTCTTTGTCAGGGTTGTAACGGGGCTTGGGTTAAGGTGTGGATAAAGGCTGAATTAGAGGGTTAGAATCGAGATTGAATTGACAAATTACCTAACTAGAAACAATAAACTGAATAAAAGTAATTACATCAATTGAAAACGAATAATACGAGCTTCTTCTTCAATAATTGGAATTTAACGTATAAGCTCACCTAATCTCAAAACTAATAATGAATATACTTTGATTTTTTTTAAGAACAAATCACAAATATTTATAATAAGAAAGTACTTTAACAACTGAATATAGAACATAGTTAGGCAACTGCTCAAAATCAAATCTCGACAAGAAAGGGTAGTCAAGAAAAATGGTGATAACAAATACAAAGGGTTTTGGGTTAATATTAGTGGGTGAGTCAATAAAAAGGGTTGTTAGGATCAAAGGGGTTCACTAGGGGTTAATTATGAAGGTAGGCTTTTTATGGAGTAAGTGGGTTAAATCCTAGGTGCCTTTATCATTTTTGTATATCAAATCAAAGATGTGGTCTCAACATGTATAATCGAGGCAAGTTCTAGAATAACAGTTCAATGTTGACACACTCATAATCAAAATGTGAGCATGAAAAAAGGATATATTCTCTTATAAGGCTCAAAATCTCACAAAAATTATGGGTATTTTGATATCAACCTCGTAAATTTCAAATTTCAAAGTAATATTCAAATCTAGGTAGAAAACCTAGAAAAAAATTTAATACCAAAAATAGACTTATCATGCTTGATTCTCTAGTATTCTTTAGAATTTAATTATCAATGCACAATTATCAATGACTTAATCTAAGACATATCAATAAAAATCATAAATCATGGAGATTTCATTCTAATGATAATATGAGAAATTTACTTTAAGACAAGGCATAATTCAGGGATTTGAGAACAATGCAAAAAGTTTGGCACCTAATTTCAGGAATTTGAGAATAATGAAAAAAGTTAGGCACCTTTTTAGGTTGTTCACCCCTTACACTTAAGATGTACATTGCCCTCAATGTACAAAGATATATATATACAATTAAGTATAAATTCAAAAGATATGGAGAGAGGTGAAACTCCCTGAATTGTGGATGAAATCCTTGCGTTGGAGGTGAAAGATAAGTTGGAGGGGTCGTTCTTGATGATGATCCTGCGCTAGATGAAGAAATTGGGTAGCTCATGGAGGATTAGCCAGGATATAATGATAATAATTAAAACTATACTAATTAAATAATTAAAGAAAAGCAAGCTAAAGTGAAAAAATAAAAAGTGAACTAAAATTAAAAGAAAAGATAAATGGACCGTAGAGTCCTTATTATTGGGTGTGATTTCTAAGGCTGTGGATATGGTGGTGGTCGTGGTGTGATTCCCAAGCAGCCTGAAGAACCTAAAACCAAGAAACTAAAATAAAATAAGCTAAATTAAGCAGAAGAGAAGTAAAGATAAGGAAATTGAAGCAAAAGAGAAAAATGAAATAAAAACGAAATGGCCTCAAATATCCTTGGCTCGTTGAATGATTGAAGCGGCCGGCATGAACTTATATAGATCGGTCTCCCTTTGGGAGACTATGCTTGATTCCTTCCGCTTCTTCGGCATTTGGTGTAGCTCAAGGGTTTTGGGAATGTATTGGAGAAGAAAAGTAGGGAGAGGGTTGAGAAAGAAAAGAAAAACTGAATAGGCTGAATGGGTGAGGAGAGGGAGGGGTGGGTGGTTTAAATAGAATTCTCAAGTCAGGCACATTCCCACGCCCGTGTACCATGGGCGTGTTGATTCATACGGCCGCCTCGCACGACCGTGTTATGCATCGTATCATTTCTCCCACGCATATTTTCTGGTTACCACGCCCGTGTGTAAACTACCAGTGTCGACCACGGCCGCATCGCACGGTCGTGTTTGAGCGTCATTCATGTCTCCCACGCCCATTTTACAAATTGCCATGCCCATTGGTGATAAGTCAGTGTCGTCCACGGCCGCGTCACACGGTCGTGGCATTTTGTCGGTGCCCGTGGGGTGGTTGTTGGAGTCCGTGACTTGAAGATTTGATTCTTTCTGACTTGTACCTCTTCTGCTATTGTCAGTATGGAGATTCTGTACCTCCACACGGCCACGGCCACGACCATGTGCAAGGCCATGTGGGCTGGAAATCTGCACTTTTGGTTAGTTTAAAACTATGTGTTTAAGACTAAGAGAAGAGAAGAAAATAAAATGAAAACAAATATGAAAGTAATTAGGGTTAGTGATCGAGTTGCCTCCCGAGAAGCGCTAGTTTAAAGTCTTAAGCTAGACTTTCCTCGTATTCTTAAAAATTAGGGTAGTTTAAAATTTTGAATATCTTCCCTCATGCTATCAGTTCTATTTTCTTGATAAAGTTTAAGTCGAGAAGCGTTTATATTGGAAGTACCAAAAATAGGATTACATACCTCGACTGTTCCGTATGGGAAAATATTGTGTACCTCAAGAGGAATTTCTTCGTTTGTGTTCAGGTCTGATGTGATGAGGCGAGGATCTAATTTATCTAACAGTACCTGGTCTCCTATTTTGAAGTGGTTTGTTGTTCCTATGAGCTCTTCTGGGGGCTCCTTTGGTTTTACTTCATGTGGTTCCGGTTCTTCTTTAAATTGTGTTTTCCACTCTTCTAATTTGTCAACCCTTAGGCTTTGTTCCTTATGTAATTCTTCCTTGTTGTCATGTGGTCCATGATTCGGCTCAGGTTTGTAACCTTGTGGTGTTTGTGGTGAGAGTTGAACAACTTGGTTATCAACTGAATTTACTTTCTCACATTCATCAATTATTGTCATGGCCGAGTTAAGAGCTTGTAAACTGATCGATTCGTCACCTACACAAAGTATGAGTTCTCCTCTACCAACATCAATTTTTGTTCTAGCAGTTGCTAAAAAGGGTCTTCCTAAAATTAAGGGAATCGAATTATCCTCATCCATGTCTAAGACAACAAAATCTACTGGGAAAACGAATTTATCAATTTTTACAAGAACATCTTCGATAATACCCCTAGGAATTCTAACAGTTTTATTAGCTAGTTGAATGCTCATCCTAGTTTGTTTGGGTTTCCCTAGACCTAGTTGTTTAAACAATTTATAAGGCATGACATTTATGCTTGCCCCTAAATCAGCTAACGCATTATCAATAGGTAAACTACCAATTAAACATGGAATCGTAAAACTCCCTGGATCTTTTAATTTCTGTGGTAGTTTATTTTGCAAGATTGCCGAGCACATTGCGTTTAGTTCCACGTGTGATGCCTCTTCTATCCTTCGCTTGTTCGTCAAAAGCTCTTTTAAATTTTTTTTAGAATCTGGCATCTGTGAAAGGGCTTCAAGTAGCGGTAAGTTAATATGTAATTTCTTTAAAAGTTTAATAAACTTACCGAACTCTTCCTCTATATTGTCTCTCTTCATCGCTTCGGGATAAAGAATGCGAGGTTGGTACTTTTTGATTACCAGTTTTGGCTTTTCTTGTGTTACCTCAACTTTACCTTTCTCTACCTCGTTTTCTTGTATTATATTGGGTTCATCTAACCCTATACTATCATGAGCTGTGATAGCTTGGATTTGCTCCTTTGGGTTAATAATCTCAGTGTTTCTTGGTAGACGCCCTTACGGTCGTTCGAAAATGATCTTTGCAAGTTGTCCAACTGTCTTAGTAAGTTCCCCAACTTGACTTTCAATCCTCTTAATTGATGCCTGTTGAATCTTAAAGGCGTTTTCAGTGTCTTGGAGACGATTATATATGGCTGCCATGAATTTTGTCAGCATCTCTTCAAGGTTTGGCCTCTTTTCCGGTGGATAGGGCTGATTTTGGAAATTTTGAGGATGTTGTTGTCTTTGAATTCCTTGATTTCCTTGACCTCCCCATGAAATATTTGGGTGGTTCCTCCAACTTGGATTATAAGTATTACTATAAGAGTTATTATTAGATCTGAAATTATTACCTATATAGTTCATCTCTTCGCTTTCTGTGCCCGGTTGGTAGGGTGGGTACTCAGGATTCGCCACAGTTCCACTTGCATCGCACTGCATTACTGGACGTACCTGTGAAGAACACAAACTATCAAGCTTTTTATTCATCATCTCTACCTGTGTTAGCATGGTTACTGCGTCGAGGTTAAAAACTCCGGCTGATTTTGTTGGTTTTGTCCTTGTAACTTGCCACTGATAGTTATTCAGTGACATTTCTTCAATAAACTCGTAGGCTGCTTCAAAATTTCTATTGTTCAGGGTTCCACCGGCGGCTGAATCAATTAGTTGCCTCATTGAAGGGTTTACACCGTTATAGAAAGTTTGGACTTGGAGCCACAAGGGTAAACCATGGTGCGGACACCTTCTCAAGAGATCCTTGTATCTCTCCCATGCATCGTATAATGTTTCTAAATCCATCTGCAAAAAAGAAGAGATATCATTCCGTAATTTGGCCGTTTTGGCCGGTGGAAAATATTTTAATAAAAAATTTTCGGTCATTTGATCCCATGTAGTGATTGACCCCGTGGTAACGAGTTTAACCAACGTTTGGCTTTATTCTTTAATGAAAAGGAAATAGCAGAAGACGGATGGCTTCATCGAAATGCCATTTATTTTGAAGGTATCACGAGAACTCTAAAAAAATTAGCTATATGAGTATTTGGGTCTTCGCCCCAAGAAACCATCAAATTGAACAAATTGTTGAATCATTTGTATAGTGTTAGGCTTTAATTCAAAATTATTAGCAGCTATAGCAGGCCTAACAATACTTGATTCTGCTCCTGTTAAATGAGGTTTAGCATAATCATACATAGTACGCGGAGCATTATTTTCTGCCACATCTTGTGGTGGTGGATTATTCTCGTTCATCCCTTCAGTAGGATTGGATCTTCCTTCTCGCTCTTTTTCTGTGTAATTTAGGGCTCGCCTAATTTCTCTTTGATTCCTACGAGCGGTAGCTTCAATATCACTGTCGTATACTAGTGGTCCTCTCAGGTTCCTTCTAGTCATAAACTAGAGGTACCTGCTAGGAAAAAAAAGAAATAAAATTTAGCAAAGTTAAAAACAAAACAAAAATAAAAATAAAAGTAAATTACGGAAAATAATGGCTAAAGTAATAAAAATAGAGCTTTCTTAATATTTTAGTTCCCGACAACGGCGCCAAAAACTTGATTGCTGTGATTTCAGAGTTTTAAATTTATAAAAAGAATGATCGCACCTGGAAACTAACTATGACAACGATTTGAGGCAAGCGCACCTATCGAACAGTAGTATAGCTTAGGCAAGACCGGATTGTCGAACCCAAAGGAACCAAAAGTACTAATACTAATTTTCTTTTTATTATCTAGCCTAAAATAAGTGAAGTTGTTATTTAATCTAAATTTAACTAACTACTAAGCTAAAGACGCAAAGAAAAAACAAATGAATTGGGGAAATACTGTTGGAAAAACTCAGTTGATTAAGACGATACCCTTAGGAAGAATCCACCTAGGCTTCACTTATTATCTAACTCGAACTGCATTTATTTATTCACTTGACTTGATCCGTAAGACTCCTAATGTATATTAAACCCTCTCTCGAAGTGAACAAAGTCTAACCCTAGGTTGTTTAATTGAAATCTCTTTCTAATTAAAACCCCTAGAATTGTATTAACTCGATCTATGGACTCCCATATTAGGTTTCACCCTAATCCGGCAAAATCTCGTCACCCTATCTCTAGGCGCGCGATCAACTCCGCTTAATTATGCTAGATCTACTCTTAAGCAGAGACTTTTGTTCCTCCACCTAAACACATCAAACTTGAATCAATATCCCGGAAATATTAGCACAAGAATTAAGAACACATAATTAAGAATAAATCAAGTATTTATCATATAGTTCAGCCAACGATAACAAGAGTCATCTATGTTTCGTCCCCTTCAGGTATCTGAAGGGTTTAGTTCATAATGATAAAAGAAAACATCACAGAAGAAAAGATAAAACAAAACATAAGAAATCCCTAAAACCCTTTGAAGGAATTGAAGGAGAGATCCGCCGTCTTGAGTAGAATTCCGGGTTCTTGAGATGGATCAACTGGCTATCTTCGAGTGTTTCCCACAAATCTAACATTTTCGGCTCGGCTCCTTGGCCTAGCTCACCGCCCTTTCTAGGTTATACTTAGGGTGTTTATATAGGCTTTTGAAATAGGTTTCTTTGCCCCTAAGTATCCTTTTCCGAGTGAAATTGCTCTTCTCCGCGGCAGGGGCACGGCCATGGAACACGCCCGTGTGAATCATCTTTAGGCCGTGTTTAGAATTTTAATGAGGTGACACGCCCGTGTAAATCGTGATCAGGCTGTGTTCTAGTCTATCAAGGAGACACGCCCGTGTTGGCTCAAGTCCAGGCCGTGTTGACTTTCACTTTGGCCCAATTTGGTTCATTTTGAGCCCGTTTCTCATTCTGTCCATCCTCTGGTGCTTTCCTGAGTATAAAACATGAAAAGAAAGGATTAAGAGCACCTTTTTACATAAATCAAGGGATAAATCATCCAAAAGTATGCTAAATGTGGGATTAAAATATGTTACTTTTACGGTTTATCAGTTATTGATCTACAGTAATTTGGTGTAGCAGATTAAACTAGTTTTCGCATTTAAGGAGCTTGAATACAAGCATTTTTGTTATGTTTTAGTTAAGTTTTTTTTAGTTTTATTTACATTTAATAAAATATGCAAATTGAGTCTTTTATTGACCTTATGGGTCGAATGAGGCATAAGGGGGAGCTAACGCACTTTGTGAGTGTACAAGAGACGTTTAAAAGGCATACTAAACTGATATTGGCTGCTATGTCGCAACACGGGATGTTCGATGTGGTAACATAGGAAGTAGAATGGAGAAAGCTCAAGATTGCCTCCGATTTCGCGACATAGATTGAGGATGTCACGACATACCCCTGAAGATAGCCCAATAGGAGTATACTGATTGCCATGTCGTGACAAAGGTCCTGGTGTGTCGCGACATCGACTCTATGACAGAAATTAAACACGAAGCATACGCGTTTTGTTCTGCACAATCAAACTTAAAGCTCGAGAACATTAGCAAACCTAGGGTTAAGGACGACGACCACTTAGAATCTATAAATAGGCTCGTTTTGCACATATGATAGACTTCATTCCTTTAGCCTAAATTCTCTTTGTAAAATTTAGTTTAGTTTTCTTTCGTTCTTAGGTTTTAGATTTCTTTCAGTTGTTCTTGTTGATTTCAAGAGATCTAGATTGTGGAAGCATTCAAACTTTGTGGATTCACAATTAATCTCAATACAATCAGGCTCTTTCATTTACTTTATCTTGTCAATTTAATTAGCATGTTTTCTCCTTATATCGATTTCATATTGTCCATGAAAGCCATGAGGAACTAATCCCTCTATTGGGGATTAACGAATAGAGGTATGATCTATTAGCTATTTTATAGGGTTACTCAACGGATCAACTATTTGAGAAAGGAAGAATGTGAAAAAAACCCTAGGCTTGACAACCTAGGAAAGTCATCAAGGTGGAAATTAACCCAAAATTTGTATTGCCCATTCATGAACATCTTCACCCCAAGCCAGTCTGGACTATGAGGTCAGAAGATAAGTAGTTCTTGCCGACTTGTTATGTTAGTGGAAGATCGGGAGATCATGCTAGGGTAGCGACTAGTTGATTGACGAGGACACCGAAATGATAGTGGATGGGGATTACCGAAGCAGGCTAATCACCTATGATCAAGATTTGATTTACTCTACTCTTCTATCTCCTAAATTTTATTTCTTTTATGTTATTTTATTTTATTATTATAAAAACCTTAAGAAACCCTTGTTATGTTCTCGTACTATAATTTATTTAAAGTACTAATTAGATCTTTTAGTGTTTAGGTTAGAATTGATCTGTAATATCCGGGATTTAGGGGTCTCGCATTTTGCATATATGTATGTGTGTGTGTGTGTGGGTATGCTCTGTGTGCTGTTTGATTGTGTTTGGGGGCTCCGGGAAACCTTGGGGTTAGGTGGAAGCCTTAGTGAAACTTTTTGGTTTAAGCTGATTAGGGGGAAGCTAAGGGAGCTAGGCCTTAAGGGGTTTAAGGTTACGTTTAGGGGCACAAGAACTCAGTTTGTAAAGTGGCAGGGAGGCGCCACTTAAGGTACAAGTGGATGACGCCTCAGGGAGTGAGAAGGGCCTTGGTTCGAGCAGCACTGGCAGCATTTTGGCATTTGTTTTTGCGTCAAGGGGAGTGAAGAGTTGGATTCGGCTATGGCACTGGGAAGGTGGAATTTGACTGAGTCAAATTGTTTTTAATGTGCGGCTAGGAGAAGAGATGAGAGTTTGACTCATTCAAACTCATTTGAATATGGGGAGGGGAGGAAAATGTGGAGGAAAATAAGGGATGTGGAGAGGGGGTGAGAGTTGGTCGGCAGTAGGGCTCTTGGGATGGCATTTTCGGTCATGATAGGGGGGGTAGAGGCCGAATTTGCTTAGTGTGGTATTAGGCACCTTTTTTGCGTTTTCTCTCTTCCAAAAGCTCATTTGTTTTCTTTCTTTCCCTTTGTGATTGAAAGCCGAATGCACCCATCACCATAGCCGAAATTCCCTAAGCCTTTATCTTTTCATCTCAGTCTCGTTTCATCACTTTTCCATCTCTCTTAAATTGAGTTTTCTCTCCATAATTCCCTATAGCCGAACCTCTATTTGAGCCTCACCATCATTCTTTTCTTCTTTTACTTTCTTCAAAACCGATTAGTGCTTTGGCTGGACCTTCTACCCATCGTTTTCTTTTATTCTTATCTACACTTTTCTTCTATTCTTTTTCTATCACATTGATCTCCAAGGGTTGTCATCAAGTCGAATCTTCCAGTGCCGATCATATCGTGAAGGAAAGACTTATTTCGATAGACGACTTGTAGTGAGGTGCCGTCGGCCATCTTGTGCAATCCCTTCCAATCAACCTCAATAGTGTGGTAAGGGATCTCTCTTGGGTTAAATCTCCCTTTTCTTACTTTGGTTGCCGAAATCAGAGACTTAACTCTGTATTTAGGTGTGTGGCCGAATCTATCCAAGGTCTTGGGTTCGTAACTTTTCTTTGAAGCCAGCGTTAGGAGCAAGAGCCTTCGGGGTTTGATCGAACAAGGTAAGGAGATAGTGATATTCGGCCAAAGGCCATATCTTTTAGCTAAGAAGTGTTAGCTGATTCTAACTAGACTGTTGTAGGGAGGTTTCGACAGAGGTTAAGGAGAAGCTTCGGGATTCGGATATACTTCGGTAAGAGTACTCAATTAAGATGAGGTCTTTGTCTCGTTTAGATTTTGATTTATCAATTAACCGGGTATTCTGATTAAGTGCTATTCAATGGATGCAAGTACCAGTCGAGGAGAGAAAGGGGTTGTCCCTACCCCTAAGTTCAAGAAACGTTCGGTTTCTGTAGTTTAGGATTGGCCACCAGGGTGTGGGCCAGCGTCGGAAAGGGACAAGCAGATCACTGTAGTCTCTTCGAGTGAGGACGCTAGGGAAATCGAGAGTGTAGTGCTTCAGGTTATCAGGTGTGTGTGGTTAATTCGCAGTTTCCCTGTTAATTAATTAGTTGTATGTATTATGTGTGAAATGGCCGAAACAGTGGCTGTGGTGGAATTGTTACCTTTAATGGTATGTCGGTAACCAGGTTAGTCTTTTATTTATGGTATGGCTATGGAGGATTGTTGTGGATACACGTAGCATGTCATATGCCTATATAATCTGTTCATGCATTATTTGGCCATGTCATTATAACATGTTGCATATGCATGGGGTGGTATATATATATGGAATGAAGGATAGGGTGTACATTTATGTACGTGGTTTAGTGACGGCCTCGAGCCTCACTGTGGATTGATGTTAGCCTTGAGCTACATCGTGGATTGACGTTGACCATGGGTCACGTTGTGGATTTTTGTGATTTAATCACTTGGACCAGTGGCTAGGCCACTAGGTGGACGGCATTGATTGCCGAACTGGTGTGTAGCGGTTAGAGGGTCGATTTAGTAATCCCCTGGTGTGTGGTGGCTGGATACGGGGGTGTGTAGCGGATGGACACTAGGCTGGGTTGGGTACATTTTGCATTATTACATGCCATGTGGATTTGGGTGGTTTTGGGCCACACCCTTATGCGGAAATTTGTGGGTTAATTACACCACTGAGTCGGTTTGACTCACCCAATATTTACCAAACAATGCAGGTGATACATGATGTCTTGGACCGGGTTTGGGGTGGATTCGAGATGGCCATGCAGATGCGATTTTACTTACTTAAATACATTTTCTTTAATTTCGGTTACATCGGGATGATTTTATTGTAATAAGGCCATTTTAAGTAGTTGGGATTTTCATTATGTTTTATGCTAGATCGACTATCGATTAATAATTGCAAATGTTTTCGAAATCAAATTTTTACAACTTAAAAACTTAAGTTAAGATTTTCAAATCTGGACACTCGTAACAACCCAAGTTTCCTAAAGTTTCAACCGTATACGATTTTCAAATTCACACGAACTTTAAAGTTGTACTTTTCTGGCAAATCGATTTCCAAAACGAAAAACTTCTTATAAACAAGTTAACTCCTATGGATGGGATATTTGATTAAAACCCAACACGTGTTTTCACCCTTCAAGTAAATTCTTTTCAAACGTTTTTCTCAGTAACATTCTGAATTCGGCCGTGGTGTTTTGGGCCGGGTTTAGGGTGTTACAATTTGGTATCAGAGCCCAGGTTTTAAACTCGGCCTATAGATTTTGAGGCCCACAAACATTTTTAAACTCTGTGTTTTAAGTTGGTTAAAGAAATTTTGTTATGAAGGCATGGCACTCGAATCTTCCGGCCCAGGTCTGCCAGGTAAGTCTTCTGCCTTCTTAAACGAAATGAAGTGGGTATGTGATGTATTGTGGTGGATATGGAAATTAGGACTTAAGACATTCTCTTTAGAGACTGAAACTTTAGTGATATGTGTTCTTTGTGAAAGAATAACTTGAAATCCTATAGCATAAAACTACTCTTTTAATCAATAAGTGGAAAGATGCTAATACATAAAATTCCTTAAATCAGATTAAGAAGCGACGTTAGACAAGAGTTCTAGGGGACGTGGTCGTAGTATCCGTAGGCGTGGTTGAGGCAGAATGACCGTATCGGAACCAGTTGGGTCTGGTCAGGGTTCAAAGAACGAGGTGCCACCACCGGCCGTAGGGGCGGAATTTCAGGATCAAACGGGAGGAGATGACGCAGTGTCACAAGCTATGCTGCGAGTTTTGGAGAGGGTCGCAGGAGCTAATATGGGTAATGGGGCTCGAAAGTCTGTGTCTGAGAGGCTTAGAGCAAACGGAGCTGAAGTATTTAGAGGGGTATCTAGGGTAGCTCCGAATGTGGCGGAGTACTGGTTAGAGGCAATCGAAAGGATCATGGGCGACTTGGACCTTGACTCGAGGAGAAGTTGAAGGGTATTTGTTTCCTTACCTCGGGATGAGGCCTACCGGTGGTGGCTCAGCGTCGAGAGAGGGTACTCCGGCGGATCGAGTGGATTGGGGTTACTTTAAGATTAAGTTCGAGAGGAAGTACGTCGGGGCTAGTTACGTAGATGCACAGAGGAGGGCATTCTTGAACTTAGTGCAAGGGGGCAAGTCAGTAGCTGAATATGAAGCAGAATTTTTGCGGTTAAGTCGGTATGCCAGAGGGATTGTTGCTACGACATGGAGCTGACTGTGTCGGTTGAGGATGGGCTGCAAGATGAGCTGCGAGTGTTGATAGATCCTCAGTGGGAGAGGGATTTTGCTATTCTGGTAGAGAAAGCTCGGATAGCGGAGGAAGTTAAGCGAACTGAGAGGCAGAACAGAGATAAGGACAGAGGCTGGAACAAGAGGAGTTTTGGACCGTCAGCATCATCTGGGGGTTATTAGAAAAGACCTAGGGTTGAGAATTCTACTCGTGCTCCTGTGCCAGCTGCTGGGAATCAGGTCCGTCCATGTGCTCAATGTGGGAGGACTCATGTAAGAGAGTGCTGGGGAATGAGTAAAGAGTGTTTCAGGTGTGGGTCCAAGGCTCACTTGGTCAAGAATTGTCCTCAGCATATGGATAGGGCTCGGACAGGTGGGTCGGGGTATGTGTGCGACTGGAAGGGGTGGTCAACAGGTGTCGAGGGGTCGTGGTCCGAACCGTGGAGGAAATGGTTTTGGCCGAGGTCGTGGAGCATTAGGCAGAGGTGCTGGGGGTTCAGATGCAAGGCAGCCAGGGTTGGTTTATGCAGCCAGGTGTCGTGAGGAGGGGATGCGCGGATGTGATCACAGTGCGTTCCTTATTTTGGATTACCCTTTATCGCTTTAATTGATGTTGGATCAACTCACTCCTATATTGCTAGTATGGTGTCTGGAACTTTGGATGTGAAATCTAAATTTGGCTCTAGGAAGATGTCAGTACTTAGTCCTTTAGGGCAATCAGTAGTGGTAGATAAACTCTTTAGAGATGTGCCTTTAGAAGTTCGGGGCGAGTGTTTCGGTGACTTGATGGAGTCGTTCGTCAGGAATTTGATCCGATCCTAGGTATGGGTGGTTAGTAAGGTATCGTGCAAATTTGGATTTGTCTTTGCTAAGCTCATAACGTTAAAGACTCAGAGGACAATGAGGTCTTGGTGATAGGTGAGAGGAGAGACTACTGTCTAATGTAGTGTCTCGCTCTTAAGGCGGAAAAGATGGTGAAGAAGGGGTGCTTGGCTTTCTTAATGTTTGTTAGTGCTTTGGATGCAAAGGAAGCATCTGTGAGGGAGGTTAGAACGGTAAAAAAATTTGTGGATGTTTTTCCGAAAGAGCTTCCAGGGTTGCCTCCGGATCGTGAGGTGGAGTTTGGAATCAACCTGCTGCCGGGTACAGCGCCGGTGTCCATCGCTCCTTATAGGATGGCACCAAAGGAGTTGGTTGAACTTAAAGCCCAAATTCAGGAGTTGTTAGATCGCGGTTTTATTCGACCCAGTGTGTCTCCATGGGGAGCACGGTGTTGTTTCGTGAAGAAGAAGGATGGATCTATGCGTATGTGCATAGATTACCGCCAATTGAATAAGTCGACGATAAAAACAAGTACCATTGTCGAGGATAGATGACTTGTTTGATCACCTTAAAGGGCTGCGTGTGTTTTGAAGATAGACTTGAGATCGGGGTATCACCGGCTTAAGGTGAAGGAAGCGGATATCCATAAGACAGATTTCTGGACTCGATACGGGCATTATGAGTTCCTAGTAATGCCGTTCGGGTTGACGAATGCCCCACCCCGCGTTCATGGATATGATGAACCGGGTTTTCCAACCCTACTTGGACCGATTCGTCATGGTGTTCATAAACGACATCTGGTATATTCCAAGTCCGAGGAGGAGCATGATGCGCATCTTGAGTAGTCTTTGCAGATTTTGAGAGGAGAAGAAGTTGTATGCCAAATTTAGCAAGTGCGAGTTTTGGTTAAGAGAAGTTGCTTTTTTCCGGGTCATGTGGTATCTGCAGAGGGGATAAGAGTGGATCCTCGGAAGATTGAGGCGGTGTTAGACCGGAAACCACCTAAGTCGATGGCGAGAGTTCGCATTTCTTGGGGTTAGTTAGAGCTACTATAGGGAGATTTGTTGAAGGGTTTTCGTCAATATGGCACCTCTGACGAAGTTGTTAAGAAAGGAGGTACCTTTCATGTGGACGGATAAGCAGCAGGAGAGTTTTGATAAGTTGAAGAGGGTTTTGACAGAGGCTCCGGTTTTGATTCAGCCTGAAGCGGGGAAAGACTTTGTAGTGTACTATGATGCTTCGCACATGGGGTTAGGCTGTGTGCTGATGCAGGAAGGAAAGGTTGTTGCCTATGCGTCTCGGCAGTTAAGGCCGCATGAAGTTAACTATCCGACGCATGATTTGGAGTTGGCTGCAGTGGTTTTCGCGTTAAAGGTGTGGAGACATTACTTGTACAGAGAGAAGTCGGTGATCTACACAGACCACAAGAGTCTGAAATATCTGCTGACTCAGAAGGAGCTGAACTTGAGACAGCGAAGGTGGGTGGAGTTGCTGAAGGATTACGACTGTTCAATTGAGTATCACCCGGGTAAGGCGAATGTGGTGGCAGATGCCCTAAGTCGGAAGGTAGTATCGGATCTGAGGGCGATTTTTGCACATTTTAGTCTTTATGATGACGGGAGTTTATTAGCGGAGCTGCAGGTGAAGCCGACATGGTTAGGTCAGGTGAAAGAGAAACTGTTGGTAGATGACGATCTGAGTGCTAAGCTGCTGCAAGTACAGAACGGGGGAGTGGAAGACTACAGTGTAAACAGCAATGGGGTGTTGTGTTTCCGGGGTAAAGTATGTATGCCGAAGGATGGGGAGTTAAGGCAGAAGATTCTTCAAGAATCGCATAGTAGCCCTTACGCTATGCATCCTAGAGGGAGTAAGTTGTATAGGGATCTACGGGATCAGTTTTGGTGGCACAGTGCAGGCGGGAAGTTACGAGAATTTGTGGGGAGGTGCTTAACGTGTCAAGAGTCAAAGTGAACACCAGTGCCTTCTGGGTTGCTGCAACCAGTAAAGATTCCGCAGTGGAAGTGGGAGAGAATCACAATGGATTTCGTTAGTGGGCTTCCTCTTACGCCTACTAAAAAAGACGCGGTATGGGTGATTGTGGATCGGTTGATAAAATCCGCTCATTTCATACCTGTCCGTGTCGACTATTCTCTTCAAAGATTGGCTAAGTTGTGCGTTGCTATGAAATTATGAGGCTACACGCGAGTGCGGTATCGATCATATCAGATAGGGACCCTAGATTTACGTCGCGGTTTTGGAGGGCGTTGCATCAGGCATTGGGCACCAGGTTGGACTTTAGTACGGCATTTCATCCGCAGACAGATGGCCAGTCTGAAAGGGTAATTCAGGTGTTGGAGGATATGTTGAGGGGATGTGTTATCGACTTCAGGTGTAGTTGGGAGGAATTCTTGCCTTTAGCTGAGTTCGCGTACAACAACAGTTACCAAGCTAGTATTCGGATGGCACCGTATGAAGCGTTGTATGGACGGAAGTGTCGCACTCCTACGTGTTGGACAGAATTGGGAGAACGTCATGTCTTGGGTCCAGAGATAGTGGCAGAATCAGAGGAAAAGGTTAAGGTAATCCGGGTGCGGTTGAAGGAGGCATCAGACAGACAGAAATCATACGCAGATCTTAAGCGGAAAGAAATAGAATTTGCAGTGGGTGATCAGGTGTTCCTAAAGGTTTCGCCATGGAAGAAGGTAATGAGATTTGGACGCAAGGGTAAGCTGAGTCCCAGGTTTATAGGGCCTTATCGGGTTTTGAAGCGGATTGGACCAGTGGCGTATCAGTTGGAGTTGCCCTTGGGATTGAAACAGATGCATGATGTATTTCACGTGTCGATGCTACGTCGTTACCGATCGGATCCATCTCACGTGGTGCCAGTTGAGGAAGTTGATTTGAGACCAGACTTGTCTTACAAGGAAGAACCGATTCAGGTCTTGGAGCGGGATGTGAAGGTATTACGGAGGAAATCAGTTCCTCTAGTCAAGGTGTTATGGCGGAATCATGGATCAGAAGAAGCTTCGTGGGAGCCGGAGGAGGCAATGCGACAGCAGTACCCTCACCTATTTTAGCCAGGTAATTTCGAGGCCAAAATTTCTTTAAGGAGGGTGGAACTGTAATATCTGGGATTTAGGGGTCTCGCATTTTGCATATATGTGTGTGTGTGTGTGTGTGGGTATGCTCTGTGTGCTGTTTGATTGTGTTTGGGGGCTCCGGGAAACCTTGGGGTTAGGTTGAAGCCTTAGTGAAACTTTTTGGTTTAAGTTGATTAGGGGGGAGCTAAGGGAGCTAGGCCTTAAGGGGTTTAAGGTTGCGTTTAGGGGCACAAGAACTCAGTTGGTAAAGTGGTAAGGAGGCGCCACTTAAGGTACAAGTGTATGACGCCTCAGGGAGTGAGAAGGGCCTTGGTTCGAGCAGCACTGGCAGCATTTTGGCATTTGTTTTTGCGTCAAGGGGGTGAAGAGTTGGACTCGGCTATGGCACTTTGGGAAGGTGGAATTTGGTGAGTCAAATTGTTTTTAATGTGCTTGCTAGGAGAAGAGATGAGAGTTTGACTCATTCAAACTCATTTGAATGTGGGGAGGGAGGAAAATATGGAGGAAAATAAGGGATGTGGAGAGGGGTGAGAGTTGGCCTACAGTAGGGCTCTTGGGATGGCATTTTCGGTCATGATAGGGGTAGAGGCCGAATTTGCTTAGTGTGGTATTAGGCACCTTTTTGCATTTTCTCTCTTCCAAAAGCTCATTTGTTTTCTTTCTTTCCCTTTGTGATTGAAAGCCGAATGCACCCATCACCATAGCCGAAATTCCTAAGCCTTCATCTTTTCATCTCGGTCTCGTTTCATCACTTTTCCATCTCTCTTAAATCGAGTTTTCTCTCCATAATTCCCTATAGCCGAACCTCTATTTGAGCCTCACCATCATTCTTTCCTTCTTTTGCTTTCTTCAAAACCGATTAGTGCTTTGGCGAACCTTCTACCCATCGTTTTCTTTTATTCTTATCTACACTTTTCTTCTATTCTTTTCTATCACGTTGATCTCCAAGGGTTGTCATCAAGTCGAATCTTCGGTGCCGATCATATCGTGAAGGAAAGACTTATTTCGATAGACGACTTGTAGTGAGGTGCCATCGGCCATCTTGTGCAATCCCTTCCAATCGACCTCAATAGTGTGGTAAGGGATCTCTCTTGGGTTAAATCTCCCTTTTCTTACTTTGGTTGCCGAAATCGAGAGACTTAACTCAGTATTTAGGTGTATGGCCGAATCTATCCAAGGTCTTGGGTTCGTAACTTTTCTTTGAAGCCAGCGTTAGGAGCAAGAGCCTTCGGGGTTTGATCGAACAAGGTAAGGAGATAGTGATATTCGGCCAAAGGCCATATCTTTTAGCTAAGAAGTGTTAGCCGATTCTAACTAGACTGTTGTAGGGAGGTTTCGACAGAGGTTAAGGAAAAGCTTCGAGATTCGGATCTACTTCGGTAAGAGTACTCAATTAAGATGAGGTCTTTGTCTCGTTTAGATTTTGATTTATCAATTAACCGGGTATTCTGATTAAGCGCTATTCAATGGATGCGAGTACCATTCGAGGAGAGGAAGGGGTTGTCCCTACCCCTAAGTTCAAGAAACATTCGGTTTTTGCAATTCGGGATTGGCCACCAGGGTGTGGGCCAGCGTCGGAAAGGGACAAGCAGATCACTGTAGTCTCTTCGAGTGAGGACGCTAGGGAAATCGAGAGTGTAGTGTTTCAGGTTATCAGGTGTGTGTGGTTAATTCGCAGTTTCCCTGTTAATTAATTAGTTGTATGTATTATGTGTGAAATGGCCGAAACAGTGGCTGTGGTGGAATTGTTACCATTAATGGTATTTCGGTAACCAGGTTAGTCTTTTATTTATGGTGTGGCTATGGATGATTGTTGTGAATACACGTAGCATGTCATATGCCTATATAATCTGTTCATGCATTATTTGGCCATGTCATTATAACATGTTGCATATGCATGGGGTGGCATATATATATGGAATGAAGGATGGGGTGTACATTTATGTACGTGGTTTAGTAATGTGACCTCGAGCCTCATCGTGGATTGATGTTAGCCTTGAGCTACATCGTGGATTGACGTTGACCATGGGTCACGTTGTGGATTTTTGTGATTTAATCACGTGGACCAGTGGCTAGGCCACTAGGTGGACGGCATTGATTACCGAACTGGTGTGTAGCGGTTGGAGGGTCGATTTAGTAATCCCCTGGTGTGTGGTGGCTGGATACGGGGGTGTGTAGCGGATGAACACTAGGCTGGGTTGGGTACATTTTGCATTATTACATGCCATGTGGATTTGGGTGGTTTTGGGCCACGCCCTTATGCGGAAATTTGTGGGTTAATTACACCACTGAGTCGGTTTGACTCACCCAATATTTACCAAACAATGCAGGTGATACATGATGTCTTGGACCGGGTTTGGGGTTGATTCGAGATGGCCATGCAAATGCGATTTTACTTACTTAAATACATTTTCTTTAATTTTGGTTACATCGGGATGATTTTATTGTAACAAGGCCATTTTAAGTAGTTGGGATTTTCGTTATGTTTTATGCTAGATCGACTATCGATTAATAATTGCAAATGTTTTCGAAATCAAATTTTTACAACTTAAAAACTTAAGTTAAGATTTTCAAATCTGGACACTCGTAACAACCCAAGTTTCCTAAAGTTTCAACCGTATACGATTTTCAAATTCACACGAACTTTAAAGTTGTACTTTTCCGGCAAATCGATTTCCAAAACGACAAACTTCTTATAAACAAGTTAACTCCTATGGATGGGATATTTGATTAAAACCCAACACGTGTTTTCACCCTTCAAGTAAATTCTTTTCAAACGTTTTTCCCAGTAACATTCTGAATTCGGCCGTGGTGTTTTGGGCCGGGTTTGGGGTGTTACATGATCTGGCACTTGCCTCCCTTGGGTACGATCCTTGGAGTTCTCACTTACTTCGTTGTAAAAATCTATATTACAACTCGACCCGTATACTTGTGAGTACCGCCTCGTAGTTCTCTATTTTAGTGCAATATTCACACTCTGTATGTTAACACATTCGGATGCGGTCAAGTTGTTGGGGCTGTTGTCGAGGAGGCAAGGTCATTAGATTGATTTTAATTTTTGCAACTTAAAAGAATAATTAGGAATTTTTTAGGTTATAGTTATGACTTTAAATTAACACTTCTAAAATTTGTTTATTTTTTTAGGGATCCTAGAAACCATCAACCAAATAATTAGTCAGCACAAAGTCATGGATATGTGGTCCGATGAAGACTTCGATTGTGACAAAGATATTTACGAAGAATGAGTCTATGAAGATTGGGAGATCTAGGAGAATCAACTATTACTAATGCTTGAATTAAGTCACCTCTGAGGAAAAACCCTAGTTTTTCCCCAAGATGATAATGACCACGATGATATGCCATCAGAAAGGTACCAAGAGGTGCTAAGTACGATATTAAGCAGAGAGGAGAATGTCATCATAGACGCTTGCGAATAAGGAAAACTCCTAGACTATTATCCACTTCAGTAGACATGAGAATATTCAGATGAATCAAATGGAACTTTGGAAAGAGAAGATATGGAGCTAATGGAGGAAATGATAGTGAATCGAAGAATCAAATAGGCATGGAACTCATCGTCTCAGAAATCTTGGATAATGCTGATGAAGCTGAACTACAAAAGCAGGATAATATAGACCCACCAACAAAAACAATGATAGTTAGGGCTGAGTTAATAGAAGAATGTCCATCGATTCAGAAATTCATAGAACAAAAAGAAGAGAAACCAGCAGTCCCGAAGGGTAAGCCTGAATTGACCATCCTTTTCACATCCTTAGTTCTAAATTAAGCACCCCATAAGTTTATAGATCCGAGAATTTACAAAATGTTGAAAAAAAGGGAAAAATATATATTGACAGAACTTACGATCATATAGCACATTTTAATAAAATTAAACAATTGATGTGTATAAGCATTAAGCTACGACCATTATGGAGTGTTCGAGTCTTACGAGAACCATTAGAGAGAATTATCTACAGGCCGATGGATGAATTTAAAATCCCACAGAAGCAAAACTTCAGTAGCACAATACAATATTTTTTCCCTATCCCTCTACAAATCTCTTTAAAAAGTATGCCTAAAAAGCCATACCTGTAACAACCCAAACCCGGCCCAAACATTACGACCGAATTTGATTTGTTACGGAGAAAAACCTTGTGAACACCATTTCAATACCTATTTAAGTTTTATTGAAAACTTCTCGTTTTTGGTTATCTTGCCAAAGCTACACTTAGATTTAATTTGGAAATTTAATGAAGTCCGGTTATTATACAAGTTTCAAGTGTGCCCGATGGCACGATAAAACATTTCCGTGTTAATTTAAGAAAACATGTGATTTTGGTTCAATTTTAATAATATAGTTTAAATAAAATATCCAACATATAAGAAATAACAAAAGTAAAGTTTATGGAGGCCTTATTACAACCAAAACAAAAACAACCCAATAAAATAAAATAACCAAGTTTAAGTTCGGTTTATGCAAGTCCTTTGCATGGCCACCTCGAGTCCAACGGCTCCTCAACCGCCATTTACGAGTCACCTGAAAAATGTTAAAGGAGAAGGTGAGTCACCAAGACTCAGTATGTAACCCTTCCCTCGTATGTAAACAAATTCATACACAGCATATAATTAATCATCATGTACCAAGCCATGCACCCAACCTAGCCAACCAAACGCCTTTGTCTACCCCATGTGGTACCAAACCACTGGTGACCGTAGTCACAATGTGTTACCAAAACACTGGTGGTGCCAAACCACTGGTGACATATAGTCACAATGTGCTACCAAAGCACTTTGGTGTCCGTGAGACACAAATCGGGTGATGGGGCCAACCCATCGTGTGATACCAAATCACCGCGCGGGCGATCCCATATCTCAAGTGGGGCCAACCCACGGTGGTGTTAACCACGTGGACGAGTCGCTATGAGGTACCAAACCTCGGAGGTACCAAACCTCACGGTGACTTATAGTCACGAGTGTGTTACCAAAACATCTGGTGCTCGTCAAGACGAAACATCACCGCCCCTCCACTCATCAATCCCACATCAACATTTATATCACATAACTTATACTACCATGTACTTAATCACATGTACAAGTTTTACCATCAACAATAAGCAACGTGTACTAAACACACCATGCTTCCCAAAAGCATCTTAAATATTTCATAGTCAACAAGGACTTACTGTTTCCTTGCTTATACCGTTCATGGTATTAATCCCGAATCTACACAGATCCTAAGTTAGCACACTATGATTTAGTACATTTAATTAATTATAAGTGTGTATGTACACACTGTCACCCTTGGATGTTCTAAATCCAAAAAGAAACGTTGGCCACCCTAGATCTGCTGATCCCTATATTCACCAAATACCCATATTAGTACTATGGCCTATTCGCCAAGTCAATTTATTAGAAGGGGTTCCCTGGCTTACCTATCACCCCTTGAGTACTCACTTCGGTACTTGGTATGCGATTCTGCTTCACTCCTACATTCGGCCATCACTAGAGTTATTAGCCTTTGGCTTAAACGAATAGTAAACTAAAGGAAATCTTCTTACCACTACTTACCCAAATCCGATTGTTAAGGGATGAAAGATCCGATCTCACTACTTTGAGATCCGAAGTACCTAAAAGAAATCGATTACCAAAGTGTTTAGGAGCCTTTCTGCCGAAATCAGCACTTTACTCTTGTAAAAGTCTATTGAATATGAATGAGAAGAACAATAGGCATTCGGCCTAGATACTTACTTTCTTAAATTGTTTGCCAAGGAAGATTCAAGAGATCTCTTCTACCTTTATTGTTCGGCCAAGGTGTTTCAAGATAGGGAAAAGAAACTTGGCACCAAGATGAGATGTATATTCGGCTAGAGAGAGTTTAACAGGGGAGAAAGGGATTTCGGCAAAGGGTAAGGTGTAGGTTTGGCTATGGTTGATTCCAATATCAATCAAGGCTGGACTTTGAGAAGAAAAGAAAAGAAATAGGTTGGAGAGGGTGTGGAGAATTCGGCCAAAAAGAAGGAAAAGTTGATGTTTTTGCTTGAGGAGAATGAGAGAAAATCTAAAAGAAGTGAAGGCTAGCCGAATTTTTGTGAAGTAAATCACTAGGCAAATTCGGCCTTATCCCCCAATACCTTGCCGTCCACTCCTTTCAACAAGGAGTTCAAATTTACCAAACTCCTTGAAAGTATTCCAATTATTTTGAATACCCCAACTACCTATTTTTCCTCTTGCCATCTCTAATTAATCCCATGATAATTCATGAGTAAAATAGCCTCCTTATTATCCAAATAAAAACCAAATTTTAAAACTCATATCATCCCTTATTAATAATAATAAAAAGAATTCAAGGAGAGAATTTCTCTCCCTTGTGCCGCCCAAATAAAGAGCAAAAGAAAGGGAATTTTGTGACTCGAACCAAGGCTCTCCCTATCCCTTGTGGCGTCACATGCTAGCTCTTAAGTGGGCTTGCTTTGCCACTTATTCTAGGCTCATCTTATGTCCAATTTATCCCCAATTATTCTTATAACACCCACTTGCTAAGGCTCCTTCCTTTTAAATTAAAAACTGAAATTTTTCTATCAAACCCAGCACACTCAAAGCCTTAAATTAAGCTCTATTATTCCATAAATAATATCACAATTTATTTATAATAAGAAAAATAATTAAATTCTAAATAACCCCATTTTTGGGATGTTCACATTCTACCCCTCTTAAAATAAATTTCGTCCTCGAAATTCCTTGATCAAAAGAGATGGGGGTATTGTTGCCGCATCACCTCCTCGGGCTCCCACGTAGCTTCTTCCACTCCGTGGTTCTGCCATAGCACTTTCACTAAAGGCACTGCCTTCCTACGTAGAACCTTCACATCTCGGTCTACAATTTGAACCGGTTCCTCTTCAAAAGATAAATCCGAATTCACCTCAATCTCTGCTACTGGCACAACGTGCGAAGGATCTGACCGATACCGTCTCAGCATTGATACATGAAATACGTCATGAATCTGATTCAGTTCTGCCGGCAGCTCTAGCTGATAAGCTACCGGTCCTACTCGCTTTACAACTGTATATGGCCCGATGAACCTTGGGCTCAGCTTCCCTTTTCGCCCAAACCTCAACACCTTTTTCCAAGGCGACACTTTCAAAAAGACTTTGTCTCCCACAGTATACTCCATTTCCTTGCGTTTGAGATTGGTATAAGACTTCTGTCTATCCGATGCTTCTTTGAGACGAGACCGAATCACCTTGACTTTGTTTTCCATCTCGGTTACCAATTCTGGACCCAGAACTTGTCTTTCCCCCAACTCCGTCCAACATGTAGGAGTACGGCACTTTCGTCCATATAGAGCCTCATATGGAACCATCTGAATACTCGCTTGATAACTATTGTTATAAGCGAATTCTGCTAATGGTAGGTACTCCTCCCAACTACCACTAAGATCCAAGACACATCCTCTTAACATGTCCTCTAAAATCTGTATCACCCTTTCCGACTGTCCGTCAGACTGTGGATGGAAAGCCGTACTGAAATCTAACCGTGTACCCAAAGCTTGATGCAACGCTTTCCAAAACCTTGACGTGAATCTGGGATCCCTATCCGAGATAATCGATACTGGCACACCATGCAACCTTACTATTTCACCCACATACGACCGCTAGCTTCAGAGTGAGTAATCCATTCTCACCGGCATGAAGTGAGGTGATTTAGTCAAAGCGATCCACAATTACCCAAAGCGCATCCTTCTTGGTGGGCGTAAGGGTAGCCCACTAACAAAATCCATGGTGATCCTCTCCCATTTCCATTGAGGATCTTTATCGGTTGGAGTAATCCCGATGGTAAGCGATGTTCGACCTTAACTCTTTGGCATGTCGGACACTTTCCTACGAACTCCGTTATCTCACGCTTCAACCCGGCCACGTAATCATTTCGCAAATCTCCATACATTTTGTTGCCCCAGGATGCATAGCGTATGGGCTGCTATGTGCATCATGGAGAATTTTCCGCCTCAGTCTGTATCCTTCGGCATGCATGCTCGCCCTTGAAAACAAAGCACTCCATCACTAGACAGGTGTACCCTTCCAAACCACCATCCCGAACTTGTACCCTCTTAGCGCTCAAGCCTTCATCCACTAACTGCTTTTCCTTAATCTCCTCAATCCAAGTCGGCTTTACTTGAAGTTCCGCCAAAAGACTCCCATCATCATATAGACTCAACCGAGCGAACATTGCTCTTAAGTCCGTCACCACCTTCCGGCTCAATGCGCGTCGGCTACCACATTAGCCTTACCGGATGGTACTCGATTGAACAATCGTAGTCCTTTAGTAGTTCAATCCACCGACGCTGTCTCGATTCGGATCCTTACGAGTCGGAAGATACCTCAAGCTTTTGTGATCCGTGTAGACTATCGACTTCTCCCCATACGGGTAATGTCTCCATATCTTGAGCGAAGACGACCGCCGCTAACTCCAAGTCGTGCGTTGGGTAGTTAACCTCATGCGGTCTTAAGCGGACGGGATGCATAGGCTACTACCTTTCCATCCTGCATCAACACACACATCCCAAACCGGTGTGAGATGCATCACAATAGACTGTGAATAACTTTCTGCTTGGTGTACCAAAACCAGAGCTTAGTCAAAATTTTCCTTAACTTATCAAAGCTTTCTTCTTTGCTTCTTCGTCCATACAAATGGAACACCTTTCCTTAGTAACTTGGTCAACGTATTTGCTATTAGAGAGAATCCTTCCACGAATCTCCGATAGTACCCTGCTAAACCCAGAAAACTTCGTATTTCAGCCACCGTCCTAGGTGGTTTCCACTCCAATACTGCTTCAATCTTGCGAGGGTCTACTCTAATTCCTTCCGCTGATACTACATGTCCTAAGAAAGCCACTTCCCTAAGCCAAAATTCACACTTACTGAATTTGGCATATAACTGCTTCCCCCTCAATACTTGCAGAACTATCCGTAAATGCTTGTCATGCTCCTTTTCTGTCTTTGAGTAAACCAATATGTCGTCTATGAACACCACGACGAATTGGTCCAAGTACTGTTGAAACACTCTATTCATCAAGTCCATAAATTCCGCCGGTGCATTGGTCAACCCGAATGGCATTACCAAGAACTCGAAATGCCCATACCGAGTTCGGAATGCCGTTTTGTGAACGTCAGCCTCCTTCACCTTTAATTGATGATAACCTGACCTAAGGTCAATCTTTGAGAATACCGACGCACCTTTCAGTTGATCAAACAAGTCGTCAATCCGAGGCAACGGATACTTGTTCTTGATCGTTAACTTATTCAACTGACGGTAGTCGATACACATCCGCATAGAACCGTCCTTCTTCTTGACAAACAACACGAGTGCTCCCCACGAGGATATACTTGGTCGTATAAACCCTCTATCCAAGAGCTCCGAATTTGAGCCTTTAGCTCCACCAATTCCTTTGGTGCCATTCGGTATGGTGCTATGGACACAGTGCCGTTCGGTAGCAAGTCTATACCGAATTCGACTTCTCGATCCGGAGGCAAACCGGAAGTTCTTCCGGGAATACATCAACAAATTCCCCAACCGTTCGGACCTTTTCAATTACTAACCCCTTAGCTTCCAAAGCACGATTTGAACCAAATCGCCTCACAACCCTTTTTGACCATCTTTTCACCTTCAAGGCGGTCACTACATTGGATAGATAATTCCTTCTATCTCCTATCATAACCACTTCATCACCTTCACTGTCTTAAGGACCATGCGCTTAGTCGCGCAATCCAAATTCGCTTGGTACTTAACCAACCAATCCATACCAAGGATCAAATCGAACTCCCCAAAGCGGTAGTTCCATTAGATCAACTACAAATACTACCCTTGAAGTTCTAGGGGTACGCCTCTATAAAGTCTATCTACGACTACGGAGTGACCTAAGGGCTAACTACGGTCATCTCCCTAGAAGCGTTTCAGAGTTTAGGTCCATAGTTCCTACCACACTACTAGCAATATACGAAAGTGCGTCGAGCCCACATCAATCAATGCAACATAAGGAAAACCGAAAATTAGAAACGCACGGTTATAACATCCGGTGCGTCACCTTCCTCGCGACACCGCATTTGTGTAAACCAAGCCGTGCCGCCTAGCCTGCGTGTTGCCCTGAACCTCTCGCCTTGAGTTCCACGACCTCGGTTAGGACCGTTGTTTCCTCTGCCATTACCACGACCCTCCGTGGTCCTACATTTCTATCACGAGCACGGTTACGCCCCTCGTCGCTTCTTAGCTAGTTTTCGGGGACAATCTCGACGCGATGCTCCAAAGACCCACACTCAAAACATCCTTTGTCACCGGTCCAACAACCTCCCCAATGGGTTTTTCCACGGCGATTGCACCGAGTCGGCCTCGATTAGCGATCGTGGGCCTTTTGCTGATTGGGCCCACTTGGCCTAGCCTTTTCTCGAGCACTACCGCTTGATCCGGTGACCCAAAACCTCTCTTACGATTGTTCTTACTATAGCTCGCCTCACGGCCTCCTTGATCCCTTGGCTACCTTAGCCTTCTCCACTAGAGATGAGAACTCACGAACTCTTTGTGGGGCAATCGGTAACCTTAAATCATCTCGAGTCCGTCCTCAAAGTGGACACAGCGCTCATGTTCAGTAGACACGATGCCTCTCGCATACCTACTCAGCCTTAGAAATTCCGCCTCATATTCTGACACGGACTTAGTTCCTTGCACTAATCCCAGAAAAGCCTTTCTCTGCGCATCAGTGTAGCTGATGCCCACATACTTTTTCTGATAGGTGGTTCTGAAATACTCCCAAGTCAAATCATCTGCTGTAGCCCCATCTCGAACCGTAAGCCACCAACGTCACGCTTCATCCTTTAGAAGCGACACCGCCTGCCTTTCGACTTTTCTTCCTCGGTCAGTCAAGGTCATCCATGATTCTTTCATTGACTCTAGCGGTGATTCATTGCCTGACTGGGTGCCACTCCTGACACACCTCGGAATACCTCCGCTCCGTTAGATCGGAGTCGCTCGGGGACAGATTTCCGAGCTCCCACATTTCCACCAGCCCCAGCCACCATCTCCAAGACTCGTAACACAGCTTGCGATACCGCCTCGCCACCGGTCTGATCCGGCTCCTCAGCTCTAAAAGTAGGAGGTGGTGGTGGCAGTGGTACCTCATTTTCTGAACCTTGTCCCGACTGACGGGTTGGATAATCGTCATCCTACCCCTACCACGTCCACGGCGTCCACGTCCTCTAGAACTCATTCTATCTACCGCGCTTTTAAACGGTTAAGAAAAATTTTATGCGTTAGCATTTGTTTCACTTTATTACTCGCGACGTGAAATTTTATGGATAAGGTTTAATCGAGAGATTCTTTCGAGCAAACAAAGTTTGATTTCCTATCCTAGTTCACACAAAGAAGTTCATGCATCCATTCCTTAATACTTTCCATACCTATTCGCTCATCGGACATTTACGCCCATTTCTAACCTGGGGTATTTTCGTCTTTTCCTACGAGGTATTTTCGTAATTTTCCAGAACCAATATATTTTCTTGATGATTTCCAAAGCTAAGTTATTGAATGTCTGTAAAATCATTGAAATTTTAGGCAAAACCATTGAATTAATATTTTATGGGGTGGGGTATTTTGGTAATTTTACTCCTAAGGGTATTTCTGTAATTTTTCACAAGTTACATTTTTCGAGAAAAACGTTGTAAAAGTAATGTTCTAGGATTTGAGAGGGTTATTGCACAAGTTTTGAAATCATTAGGGTTCGTTGTTTCATTCTTTTTCGAAACCATGGCTAATTCCCTTTTCGGTTTTAATCATTGTGTTTAGCCTATGACCGAGCCCTCCTGGTCAGGGTGAACCAAAGCTACGCACCAGGCAGAATTCGAGTGAAGAGGAGGTGGGTCACGCGGACCGCTTAAATACCAAGCTCTCACTGAACCTTTCTAGACATGCGCACAGAGGTTACCACACCACCGAGCCTTACGAGTTAGGGTGAACAGAAGCTACGCACGGGTAGGATACTGCGAAGAGGAGGTGAGTCACGAGGACCGCTTAAATACCGAGGCTCTTAGGATCCAATCCTAGACATGCGCATGAGGGTTACCACACCCTAGCTCATTGACTAAGTCATAGGTTGGTTTAGTTCTTTAAGTCTTATGTCTTGTTTGTGTGTTTGAGTAGTCTAAACCTAGGGTTCAAGTTCCTATAAGTCTATCTACGTTCCATGCTTCCTACCCTTCTACAGAATATAATTCACAAAGAGGTTTAGATGTACTTACCTAGGCGGATCGGTGTCGGAGACTCGGGCCATGCCGCTTAAAACCAAAAACAATTCAAAAGGCCTACTAAAACATTTTTGGGCCTTGGGGCCCCACAGTGAGCTTTGAACTGGCTCGATACCAATTTTGTAACAACCCAAACCGGCCCAAACATTACGACCAAATTTGATTTGTTACGGAGAAAAACCTTGTGAACACCATTTCAATACCTATTTAAGTTTTATTGAAAACTTCTCGTTTTAGTTATCTTGCCAAAGCTACACTTAGATTTAATTTGGAAATTTAATGAAGTCCGGTTATTATACAAGTTTCAAGTGTGCCCGATGGCACGATAAAACATTTCCGTGTTAATTTAAGAAAACATGTGATTTTGGTTCAATTTTAATAATATAGTTTAAATAAAATATCCAACATATAAGAAATAACAAAAGTAAAGTTTATGGAGGCCTTATTACAACCAAAACAAAAACAACCCAATAAAATAAAATAACCAAGTTTAAGTTCAGTTTATGCAAGTCCACTGCATGGCCACCTCGAGTCCAACCGGCTCCTCAACCGCCATTTACGAGTCACCTGAAAAATGTTAAAGGAGAAGGTGAGTCACCAAGACTCAGTATGTAACCCTTCCCTCGTATGTAAACAAATTCATACACAGCATATAATTAATCATCATGTACCAAGCCATGCACCCAACCTAGCCAACCAAACGCCTTTGTCTACCCCATGTGGTACTAAACCCTTTGGTGACCGTAGTCACAATGTGTTACCAAAACACTGGTGGTGCCAAACCACTTTGGTGACATATAGTCACAATGTGCTACCAAAGCACGGTGTCCGTAGACACAAATCGGGTGATGGGGCCAACCCATCGTGTGATACCAAATCACGGCGACGATCCCATATCTCAAGTGGGGCCAACCCACGGTGGTGTTAACCACAGGGGACGAGTCGCTATGAGGTACCAAACCCTCTGGAGGTACCAAACCTCTCGGTGACTTATAGTCACGAGTGTGTTACCAAAACATCTTTGGTGCTCGTCGACACGAAACATCTTTGCCCCCTCCACTCATCAATCCCACATCAACATTTATATCACATAACTTATACTACCATGTACTTAATCACATGTACAGGTTTTACCATCAGCAATAAGCAACGTGTACTAAACACACCATGCTTCCCAAAAGCATCTTAAATATTTCATAGTCAACAAGGACTTACCTGTTTCCTTGCTTATACCGTTCATGGTATTAATCCCGAATCTACACAGATCCAGGTTAGCACACACAACAGTTTAGTACATTTAATTAATTATAAGTGTGTATGTACACACTGTCACCCTTGGATGTTCTAAACAGAAAAGAAACGTTGGCCACCCTAGATCTGCTGATCCTTATATTCGGCCAAATACCCATATTAGTACTATGGCCTATTCGGCCAAGTCAATTTATTAGAAGGGGTTCTGGGCTTACCTATCACCCTTGAGTACTCACTTGGTACTTGGTATGCGATTCTGCTTCACTCCTACATTCGGCCATCACTAGAGTTATTAGCCTTCGGCTTAAACGAATAGTAAACTAAAGGAAATCTTCTTACCACTACTTACCCAAATCCGATTGTTAAGGGATGAAAGATCCGATCTCACTACTTTGAGATCCCGAAGTACCTAAAAGAAATCGATTACCAAAGTGTTTAGGAGCCTTTCCTGCCGAAATCAGCACTTTACTCTTGTAAAAGTCGACAGAATATGAATGAGAAGAACAATAGGCATTCGGCCTAGATACTTACTTTCTTAAATCGTTTGCCAAGGAAGATTCAAGAGATCTCTTCTACCTTTATTGTTCGGCCAAGGTGTTTCAAGATAGGGAAAAGAAACTTCGGCACCAAGATGAGATGTATATTCGGCTAAAGAGAGTTTAATAGGGAGAAAAGGGATTTCGGCAAAGGGTAAGGTGTAGGTTCGGCTATGGTTGATTCCAATATCAATCAAGGCTGGACTTTGAGAAGAAAAGAAAAAGAAATAGGTTGGAGAGGGTGTGGAGAATTCGGCCAAAAAGAAGGAAAAGTTGATGTTTTTGCTTGAGGGAGAATGAGAGAAAATCTAAAAGAAGTGAAGGCTAGCCGAATTTTTGTGAAGTAAATCACTAGGCAAATTCGGCCTTATCCCCCCCCAATACCTTGCCGTCCACTCCTTTCAACAAAGAGTTCAAATTCGGCCAAACTCCCTTGAAAGTATTCCAATTATTTTGAATACCCCAACTACCTATTTTTCCTCTTGCCATCTCTAATTAATCCCATGATAATTCATGAGTAAAATAGCCTCCTTATTATCCAAATAAAAACCAAATTTTAAAACTCATATCATCCCTTATTAATAATAATAAAAAGAATTCAAGGAGAGAATTTCTCTCCCCTTGTGCAAATCAAATAAAGAGCAAAAAGAAAGGGAATTTTGTGACTCGAACCAAGGCTCTCCCCTATCCCTTGTGGCGTCACATGCTAGCTCTTAAGTGGGCTTGCTTTGCCACTTATTCTAGGCTCATCTTATGTCCAATTTATCCCCAATTATTCTTATAACACCCACTTGCTAAGGCTCCCTTCCTTTTTAAATTAAAAACTGAAATTTTTCTATCAAACCGGCACACTCAAAGCCTTAAATTAAGCTCTATTATTCCATAAATAATATCACAGCTGTTTATAATAAGAAAAATAATTAAATTCTAAATAACCCCATTTTTGGGATGTTACAATACCTAATCAATGAGAAGGTCAGAAACACCATAGACAACAATTGTAAACCACAATTCTCAACCTTTTTCCAAAGCACAAATGTTGAACACCAATTAAAGTAGTTGTGTGGGTATGTGGCTTTGCAAATCACTAATAGTTATGATCTACGAAAAGAGTTGTCGGTCTTTAAAGTAGGACGAAAAGGTAAATTCAAAGGAAGAGACAATCGCGGACAAATAGAAAGGCATGATGGGTGTTGGACTAATACAGATAGAAACAAATCATAAGGATCACCTCGGTGCATATTGACTGAGTTGACGGACGAGTTTGGCAGCAAGACCTAACATCTTCCCATCATTTGATTATTAGTAACCGTATTAACTGTATACTCTGCTAACCAAGTTGTAAATTTATTACATGTAGGTCAAAGATAGGTCTAACAAGCGCTTGAACCATTCTGAAGATCGAAAATTTGGGAAACAAATTCAACATCGCGACACAGGTAATTTTGTGTCGCAACATCACTAACCTGTGTCGTGACATAGAAGACAGTTTCTTAGAATTTCAAAACTACAAGGTGTGTCCCGGCAAGAAACCCTGGTGTCACGACAAGAGTAATCTACTAAGGATGTTGTAACACCCTATACCTGGACCAATTACCGAGCCCAAATAAAGAGATGCCACACCACCGTCTCGCTACTTGTACATTATAGTGTTCACTATTTTAAAGCTGACACATGTCATTCATAGCATTTGCTCAGGTTTTAAGACATACATTCATTAATCATCATTAAAACATGCTAGACATACATCAATGTAACTTACCGTGTTAAAAATAAAAGCATTGGGACCACTTAGCAAAATTTCAAAGTTAAACATGTACGTATCTATACTGACCCTAAGGTATTGATATTTCTTTAAGTGGTATCGAGACCACCTGGAAAATCGATACCAAACTTTCATTTTGTTTCTCGCTTAAAAATCATAGTACCAAAAATTATCGATACCTATCATTTGGTATCTGTAACAGCCCATTTTTTGTCAAATCAGAACAGTGGTTTTGGGACCAAAAATTTGAGGTCAAAATAATTTTTTTTTTATTTTAAATTTTACAGCATGATTGTGTTATTGTGTGAAAATTTTGTTAAGAATTTTTATCGTTTGAGTTCTCAATTTGATAAAAAGGACTAAATCGCGTAAAGTGTAAAACTTGTGTTCTATTAGCTAAAGGTGTCTAATAGCTATAGAACCTTAAAGTGGAGGTCCTTATGTGGTAAATATCCCATTAATATGTTAGTGGATGATATTGGCTTGGTAATTTTGAATTTTGTGATAATTTTTAAGTTTAACTTTGGTATTTAGTAATTAAAGTTAAATTAAATAAAACAAAACAAAAATTTTGGTTCATTCATCTTCTCCAAGCCAAAATTAGGGCATAGAAAAGCCATGGAATAGCTTGAAGCATTTGGCTCCTTCTCTATCTTGCATATAAGTTATTTTGACTCGGTTTTTAATGATTTCTATGTTTTCGGAGTCGTTGTAACTTAATCTAGCTAGCCTAGGGACTAATTTACAAAATTGTTAAAGGTTTAGGGTTTCGTCATTGATGAATGTATGTGTAGTTTGATGTTTTATGATAGAAAATGTATAGTTGTTGTTAGATAAACAACATTTGTAAAATGATTTTGGGTAAAATTGTCAATTAAGGATTAAATTGAGAAATGTGAAAATTTTGTCGTAGAAATGTGAAATAATGAAAAATATGGGCTGCTATGGTAATAAGAGAAATTTAGCTAGCATGGGTAGGGACTTAATTGCATGAAATTGTATTTTTATGAGCTAAGGACTAAATTGTAAAGATGTTAAACTATTAGGGGCAAAAGTGTAAATTTTGCCAGGCTAAATTGAATAGAATGATAATTGAACAAGTTAAATTTGATATTATATAGATCAAGAAAAATGAAGTTCGGATCTAGATCAAGGAAAAAACAAAGTATTGGACTAGTCGATCCATTTTGTCATTTTTCCGATCGAGGTAAGTTCGTATGTTAATAAGCATTAATATAATTGTGTTTTAAATGATTCATTATTGAATTAATTGTGAATACGATATCACGGATATGTTCGAAGATTGAAGGGTGGGTTTGAATGGGCGGTGGGGTGCAGTGCGGTGCGTTTAGCTTACTTTTTGTCTCACGTTACAATATCGCTTTAGTATTTAATCTCATCCCCACCGTTGTTTTCACACTAACCGCAGGTAAATGCATCGCCCATCCAAACCCACCCTGAGATTTGTTGGAATACCTACTTATGCCATGTTATATGCCATTTGGTTTGTGTAGGTGATGAAAGTTTGGGTGAGAAAATGGCTTGGTAAATAGCCTATTTTTGTCCACACGGGCAGAGACATGAGCGTGTGTCTCATCTGTGTGTGACACACGGTCAGTTGACACGACCGTGTGTCCCCTGGTGTTTAATTAGAAACCAAGTCAGTATGCTCCACACGGCCCAACACACGGGCGTGTGACTTGGCCATGTGACATAAGTCAGTATACCCTATAGGTTTGCACGGCCTAGCACACGGCCTGGCACACGGGCGTGTGTGGCCATTTCAAAGGGCACACGGGCTAGTCACACGGGCGTGTGTGTTGGCCATGTGACCCAAGTCAGAGAGTTACACAGGGTTGGACACGATCTGGGACACGGCCATGTGATCCCATTTCGAATGTCCACACGGCCGGGCCACACGGGCGTGTGTCCTCTGTATTTTGAAAAATTTTCTAAGTGTTCCAAAAATTTCCTGAGTTATCGGTTTAGTCTCGAACCACTCCTAATGCATGATTTGGGCCTTGTAGGCTCGTATTAGGGACAATATGGATGATTGTGAATGATTTATATTTGGAATGGAAGAATGTATGATAAATGTATGTTTATTTGTGTAACAAGTCTGGTAATGCTCCGTAACCTTATTCCGACGTTGAATACGGGTGAGGGGTGTTACAGTATCGATATATTTAACCCCGAGTATCGATACTCTAGCAAAGGTATCGATACCAAATCTCTAATCTAACTTCCCTACACGTTTGAAAACACAGAGGTATCATTTTTAAAACCCGATTATCGATACCTCTACTATAGAAGTAAAAAATACAACATACAAAAGTATTTAGTCAATTCCAATTTAGTTTCTAAACATCATGCATCAGATACTTCGATAAGTAATCTGTAACACCCCAAACCCGGCATAGAAGTTAGGCCCGAATCTGGCGTGTCACATGGAAGTGTTTTTCGAAACCATATTTCTTGTTGTTAAAACTTGTTTGAGAGTTAAAGCCTCTTTGTTAAAACTCAAAACACTTAAGCAATTGTTATCCACTTGAAAACGTAATTACTTTTAAAACCTTAGTTGTTGCGGAAGCATAATTAAAATAAATAATTTACGAAAACATGATGTTTAAAAATTGAGTTGCAGAAGCATTTTGAAAACGTTGCAGAAACGTAGTGTTTTGAAGACAATTATCGTTTTAGAAATCGTATTCCACTTTTAGCAATTATAAAACATCATAAATAAATATCACAAATAATAAGTTAAAAATAGAGAGGCCTTATTACAACCCAAATCAAAAGACTTGAATGTAACTAATCAAAACGGAAAACATAAGTAGTGTGTGGCCTTCTCCGAGTCCTTCGCACCGTCTAAGGCTGGGGATTACCTGCACAGTTAAAAACGGGGTGAGCTTATGAAAACTCGGTGTGTAATCCCCTCCTAACTAAAACAGTTAGTAAAACAGACAGAATTCAGAGTCAGTCTGGGCCGGAGCCCAATACAGTAATAGAACAACGTGTGTGGGTCTGAGCCCAGTACAATTTCACTCGGGTCTTAGCCCTTATCAGAACCAATTGGGCCTAGCCCATTCTCCATATCAGTAACAATCGGGCCTAGCCCATATCAGAATCAATTCCATATGCATAATGTGTGATGATTGCTAACCATCCCATCCAACCCTGCACTTGCCTCCGTCCAACCCTGCACTACCTGCGGGGAATAAATCACCCACGCCATCCCTACACTTACAGTGTTAGCACCGGTTGTGGCACTAACCAAAATCGCAGCATAGCTACTAGTATTTATGCGGCTTTAAGCCTTCAGTAACGGTCTCATGATTGGCACATAGCCATCGGTAACTGTAATAAGATCGGCACATAGCCATTAGCTACGGTAATATAATCGGTATACAGCCTTGGGTAAAGATGATCGACATAGAGTCATCGATATATATGTTAGGCACATAGCCATGGGTAAATACGATTGATCGCTGTGAATCAGAGTTTTAAAATTTATAAAAAGAATGATCGAACCTGGAAACTAACTCTGACAATGATTGAGGCAAGTGCACCTATCGAACAGTAGTAAAGCTTAGGCAAGACCAGATTATCGAACCCAAAGGAACTAAAAGTACTAATACTAACTTTCTTTTTATTATTTAACCCTAAAAATAAAGAGAGATTGTTTATCTAATCTAAATTAATTAACTACTAAACTAAAGACTCTAAGACAAAGAAGAATGAATTTGGAAAATAACTTGGGAAAAACTCAGTTGATTTAGAAGATACCCTAGGAAGAATCCACCTAGACTTCACTTGTTATCTAACACTGAACCATACGATTTATTCACTTAGTTTGATCCGTAAGACTCCCTAACATATTTTAAACCCTCTCTCGAGGCGAATAACGTCTAACCCTAGGTTAATTAGTGGAACTCTCGTTCTCTTATAATAACCCCATAGAATAGCAGTAAATCGATCTATGGATTCCCATATTAGGTTTCACCCTAATCCGGTAAAATCTCGTCACCCTATCTCTAGGCGTGCGATCAACTCCGCTTAATTATGTCGGATCTACTCTTAGGCAGGGTCTATTCCTCCTCCACCTAAGCACATTAAAATTGGATTAAGCTCACATGATTAAGAACAAACTAAGTATTTATCATATAATTCAGAAAACAATAACAAGATTCATCATAGGTTTCATCCCCTTCGGGTATCTGAAGGGTTTAGTTCATAACAATAAAGGAAAACATCTCAAGAGAAAAGATAAAACAAAACATAAGAAATCCCTAAAACCCCCAGAAGGAATTGAAGGAGAGATCCTCCGTCTTGAGTATAATCCCGGCTTCTTGAGATGGATCAACTGGCTATCCCTTAGTGAATCCCCACAAATCTGCCATCTCTAGCCTAGCACGACGCCCCTAGACGATGGCTTTGGGCTCCACCTTTTAGGTCATACTTAAGGTGTATTTATAGGCTTTTGAAATATGTTTCTTTCTCCATAAGTATCCTTTCCCGAATGAAATTGCTCTTCTCCACGGCAGAGGAACGACCAGGGCGCACGTCCGTGTGAATCGTGGCCAAGCCATGTTCGGATTTCTTTAATGAGACACGGCCATGTGAGTCGGGGTTAGACCGTGTTCTAGATGATTAACTTGGCACGGCCGTGTAGGTCTAAGTCCAGGCCATGTCGAGTTCCTCTTTGGCCCGTTTTGGTTCGTTTTGAGCCCGTTGCTCGTTCTTTTTATCCTTAGGTGTTTTCCTGGGTATAAGACATGAAAAGAAAGGATTAAGAGTACCTTTTTACATAAATCAAGGGATAATTCATCCAAAAGCATACTAAATGTGGGCCTAAAATATGTTACTATTTTGGTTTATCAAATACCCCCACACTTAAGCTTTTGCTTGTCCTCAAGCAAAATTCTCAACTTACAATTAAAACAAACTTTTTATAATTCATAATTCCTATAAACAATGTTTTATCATAATTCATAGATAATTTATACATGGATAATTCAACTCAAAGAGTTCTAAAAATTCAAACAATCTAAGTCATAGAATTTGTAGCTCGAAAATATAGGTGTCTCCCCTTATCTAAATAATTACCTTTAATTCAAAATCGACAAGGATCGACATCCTCACAAAAGATTCACTCAAATCACTCAAAGTGTTTAAGGTTCAAAATTTAGGCACTCAAAAGTCGAACATGAAAAGTTAATCCCATAGGCTTGCCTGAAAATCAAGTCCCCACCACTATAATATGAGATGAAACACAAATCATAAGGTCTTTAACAGGGTTGTAACGGGGCTTAGGTTAAGGGTGTGGATATAGGCTGGATTAAAAGGTTAGAATCAAGATTGAATTGATAAGTTACCTAACTAGATAAATGAACGGATAAATAATTACATGAATTGAGACTTTGAAACTAATAATACGAGCTTCTTCTTCAATATTTGGAATTCAAACGTATAAGCTCACTTAATCACATAACTGATAAAACTAATAATGGATATACTTTGTTTTTTTTAAGAACAAACTAAATACATAATAAAGGATAAATTACTAAAATTCACAATTAGGCAACTAATCAGATCAAATCTCGATATAGGGGTAGTTAGAAAGAATGGTGATAACAATTACAAATGGTTTTGGGTTAATATCAGTGGGTGAGTCAATAAATAGGGTTGTTAGGATCAAAAGGGGTTCACTAGGGGTTAATTTGTGAAGGTAGGCTTTTAATGGAGTTAGTGGGTTAAAACCTAGATGCCTTTATCATCTCTGTATATCAAATCAAAAGTGTTGTCTCGACATGTATAATCGATGCAAGTTCTAGAATAACAAATCAGTGTTGACATACTCATAATCAATAAAGTGAGCAAGAAAAAGAATTTATGCTCTATAAGGCTCAAAAACTCACAAAAATTATGGGTATTTTTGACATCAACCTTGTAAATATCAAATTTCAAGGTAATATTTAAATTCAGGTAGACGACCTAGAAAATTTTTATTTTAGAAAAATAGACTTATTATGCTTGATTCTCTAGTATTCTTAGAATTTAATCATCAATGCACAATTATCAATGACTTAATCTAAAACATATCAATAAAAATCATAAATCTTCAGAAATTTCATCCTAATTAGTAATATGAGTAAATTACTTAAAAACAAGACTAAATTCAGGGATTTTGAGAATAATGAAAAAGTTTTGTACTACGTCTAAGATTCACCCCCCACACTTAAGATGTACATTGCCTTCAATGTACAAAGATAGATAATAAAAATGTAATGTTTAGATCAGAAGATATGGGGATAAGTGAAACTCCCTAAATTTTTGGATGGCATCCTTGGAGGATGTGGAAAATACGTTGGAGGGGCCGGTCTGGGTGATGATCCTGCGCTAGATGAAGAAATTGGGAAGCTCAGGCAGGATTAGCCAGGATATACTAATAATAATTAAAACTATACTAATTAAATACTTAAGGAAAAGCAAGCTAAAGTTGAGAAAAATAAAGATGAAACTAAAATTAAAAGAAAAGATGGATGGACCGTAGAGTCCTTATTGTTGGATGTGATTTCTAAGGCTGAGGATATGGTGGTGGTCGTGGCGTGATTCCCTAGTAGCCTTTAGAACATAAAATTAAGAAACTAGGATAAAATAAACTAAATTGAGCATAATATTGTTAAAGGGAAGGAAATTGAAGCAAAAGAGAAAAATGAAATAAAAACTAGATAGCCTCAAATATCCTTGGCTTGTCATTTGGATGAAGCTGTCGGCATGAACTCATGTGAATCGGTCTCCTTTGAGGAGACTGTGATTGGCCTTTACGCTTATTTGCCATGGATATGATGTTGTTGTAGCTCAAGAGTCTAAGGATTTATTAGGAAAAGGAAAAAGAAAGAGGAGAACAAAAAAAGAAAGAAAGAAAGAAAAAAAGAGAGAGAAAAAGAAGGAAAGTGGGTTAAGAAAGAGAAAGGAGGGGTATGGTGTTTAAATAAAATTTCAAGTCGCGCTTTCCACGCCCGTGGGTTGAGGGTGTGTCGATTCACACGGCCGCCTCGCACGGCCGTGTTCTAGGGCGTGTTGGTTACCCACGCTCGTGGCTAGCCTGTGTTCGACAAGTCAGTATGTTGGCACGATTTTCAGGCACGGGCGTGCTCAGCCCATGGTTGGCAAGTCAGTAGCTTCACAAGGTTATAGGGCACGGCCGTGCCACTTTGTCGGTGCCCGTGGGGGAGTGGTTGAGTCCGTGAGTTCTAAATTTAGTTACTCTGACTTGTACCGTCCTGCCATGATAGTACCAAGATTCTTGAGGTACACACGGCCACGGCCACGGCCGTGTGCAGGGCCGTGTGGCCTGGAATTCTGCACCCCTTGTTAGTTTAAAGCTAGATATTATAAACACAACACCAAAATAGACTTTTAGCGGCATTTTTAGTGGCGTTTTAAAGAAAAACGCTGCAAATATTATACATTAGCGGCGTTTGAAGGAAAACGCCGCAAAAAATGAGCAATAGCGGCGTTTATTTCCAAAACGCTGCGAAAAAGGATATATAGCGGCGTTTCTTCCTAAAACACCGCAAAAGTTCAGAGCATTAGCGGCGTTTTTTCAAAAGTGCCGCTAAAGGTATGAGCATTAGCGGCGCCTTTGGAAAAACGCCGCTAAAGGTCTGAGCATTAGCGGCACTTTTGGAAAAACGCAGCTAAAGGTCTTGGCATTAGCGGCGCTTTTGGAAAAATGCCGCTAAATGTCTGGGCATTAGCGGCGCTTTTGGAAAAACGCCGCTAAAGGTCTGAACATTAGCGGCGCTTTTGGAGAAACGCCGCTAAATGTCTGAACAATAGCGGCGCTTTTGAAAAAACGCCGCTAAAGGTCTTTTGAAAAAAAAAACCACAAATATGTTAATCAATACGACGACGTTTTGTGGTTGAGAAACAAAATTATTTAGTAAATTGAAAATGTTATTTAAATTTCCTGAAATATTGAAAGAATATATATTATTCAAAATTTATCTAAATAATTAACGGTTTAGTGGTTTGTATGGGCTGACTAGGGTTTTGAGTTCAGCATTTCAAGATTTAGTGTACTTTATCAGTTTATAGTTTACGATTAGTCTTAGTATTAGGGTTATGAGTTTATGGGTTTGTGGGTGTATGGTTTAATATTCACGGGTTTAGGGTTTAGGGTTTATCGAATGAAGATAGAATATCAAATTTGATTTAATCATTAAAAAATTATAAAAAAAATATGCTATAAAATGGTGAGATTGCAATTTTTACTTACAAATTAATTTCAGCCCCAAACAAAATCTAAATGTGCACCTGTTTATCCTTAAACCCTAAATCTTAAACCTTAAACAGTCTAAACCTTAAACTATAAACCATAGATCTAGATTCTAAACCCTAAATCATAGCTCTAAACACTCGACCATAAACCCCTAAACTACAAACACTAAACCATTAACCATTAAACACTAACCTTAATCGCCGCTAAATGTTGAGCAACAATTCTATTTTCATTTAGGGTAATCGACACTCATTTCAATTTTATTCGATTTAGTTTTCATTTTTTCTTATTTTTGTTTTGAATTAAATTTTATTTTGCTATTTAAAATTAACTGACTTAATTATGAAAAAATGCGTTACAAATTGATAACTAAACCCTTAAGAAGTTTTGCTTTATCAAAACCCTTAAACCCTAACTAGTAATGTTAATTAAAATACAATTTATTTTTAATTGAATATATAAAATATAAATATTTTATCTTAATTAAAATATAAATTATATTGATTAAAATATAAATTATTTTTAATCAAAAAAATAATGACACTTAGAAAAATTTGAAAGTAAAAACATAGAAAAATATTTGTTAAAAATGAAAAAAAATTATTAAATAATTTCTTATATAATCGTAAAAGAGATATATAGTTTTAATTTTAAAATATTGAATTAATTCTCATGATAATTTAGGGTTTATGTGGTTTATTTTAGGGTATATAGTTTATGGATTAATCTTTAAAGTTTAGGGTTTGGGGTTTATGTTTTAGGGTTTAGGGTTTAGGATTTAAGATTAAGGGTCAGGTTAGGGGTAGGGCCAGGTTTATAGTTTAGTTTTTATTATTTTAGAGTTATGGGGTTTTGGGTTTAGTGCTTAAACCATATCGAATAATAAAGTTAGAGTCTTAGTGTTTAGGGATTTAGGTATTAGGGATTTTGATAAAATAGATAAAAATCATATTATTGAGGGTTTATGTAAGCAATTAGATTATTTCTTTAATTACTTCTGCAATGTAATATATATATGAGTTAGGGTGTATAATTTAGGGTTTTAGTATTTAGGTATGAGAAATTAAATTATAAAACTATACAAATTAAACATATTGTTAGAAACAAAACAAAATTAATTTAAAGGAATCTAATTAATAATTAAACTAAAAAAATTTATTAATATTGAAGGTATCCCCCCAAAACCCGATTAAGAAGAAACCCATCTCTCCATCTCTCTCTCTTTCTGTGTCTTCAAATCGTTTTTGGTTTTAGGGTTTCCGATCCCAAAAAACGTTCTCATTTCACCCTTTTACTCGTGGAATCTGTTCTGAAGTGCTTTCATTTCTCTTCATCTTCCTCAAGGTACTGTTTTTCTTTCTCTTAGTTCAAGTTTTGGGGTTGGATTTGATAAATTGCAACACGTTTTGAAGTATGTTGGAGCTCTTAGAGTGTTTGGGTTTTGTTTTTAATTTTGTTTGTGTTTTTCGTTTTGCTTTTTCGTGTTCGACTTTGATTGACAGTTAATAGTGTTTTCATTCTTGGTATCCTTGTTGGATCAGTGATTTTATTTTATTTTTTGTTAAGCTGGGAATTGAACAAAGTTTAGTTGCACTTGGGTTTAGCTTCACTTATTTCTTAGAAAAAATTTCTGGAAGGAAAAAAAAACTAGTGTAAAAGAACATGAAAAATAAAGCTAACATTTGTGCTTGACTTTTAGTCTGAATCCCTTTTTGTTAACCATTTATTGTTAGTTTAAATATAGCATGTGGTCCTGTAACTAGTCATGATACATTAAAGCTGTGAAAACGATAGTAGTCTTTAATTATTCTAGCTAATTTGGCTTCCTTCATTGTGAAATTTTAAATTTAAACATCACGAGATTCTTATGTGATTTTTTGTGCTTATATGTCAATGTCGTCATACAAACATATTAGATATAGTATATATATATTTCTTTAACTGTTTTTTTTGTGGCCTTTCTATATACTTCTTGTTTTAATGGTTTTCAATATACGCTAGGAATTTGATGAGCTTATATTCTTGTCTGCCTCTTCCCAAGTTTACCAAGTCTTCATTCCTAGCATCATATCTGAATATCCTTGCTTTGTTTCATCGATAATTCATTTGGATTTCATATTATGCATTAGTTGCACATATACTCATAAGCAAAATGATCTCACTGTGGTTGGGCGCTTATTTCAATTGCTTGAAGGTCTTTAACATGCTTGTATTTTCTGTGACTGCTTGTTATTGTGTTTTACAAAGAGTCAATGATAATGCTCCCTATATCTTTGTTTATTTGCAATTTCATATAGTTTAGCTCATTGCTTGGAATCAAGAAACGATAACATTGTGATCAAATTGAAATTTGTGGTTTCTGATCAAATTAATGATCGAACTCGATCTTTGTCATTATCTTTATGAAACAAAGATAGATTTACCTATGTACTTTTAACTCCATATTGAAATTTGTGGTTTTAATTTTATTTGATTGGATTCTAAAACAACTAATCTGTTATTTTTTTAAAATGTAGGAGTTCTTTGTTTTCTTATTTGTCTTACGGAATGTCAAGAGAGTGTGTATGATAAATTAGCTTTCAGCCTTCAGATGTTTGCTTAGTTGATGAAACAAGTAATATTATATGTAATATTATAATTTTAATCATAGTCATTTTATATAATTTAAATATTTTATATGTACCATTATTGTTGTTATTTGTTACTAATATTTCAACTATTTTATGTGTATTGCAGGGAAAATGAGTAGAAAAAGATTACAAGATTTAAATATTGTAAAGAATACTGTAAATTCCGAAGAGGGCAATAGTGAATAGCAAACAATAGTTGGATCCTCTAATGTGCCTGACATAGATGATGAGCCTGCAGAATTACAAAGTAATGTTAAGTTTATTTTACATGCATGTTGACTTTTTTTATTGATTCATTTTTCAATTTTAATATAACAATAATATATCATTGTTCAGCTGAGAGTGGTGGGACGCGCAGAGGTCGCGGACGTACGCTACTTAAAGATTTATACGAATTAAATTCCGTCGAGCGTGTGAAAGTAAGGAGAAACAATAATGGCCAGCCTGTTGGCCCTGAAGCTCGAGTTCTAGCAGGCTATTTGGGCATTATTGCATGAAATGCAAATATGTTGCCCATCAATTACGAGTCATGCCATCACATGCCTGACGCAAACAAAAATCAAGCTCTGGAGAACATTAAGGTAACAAAACGTGAATGTAATTTATAACACTTTGGTTGATGTTTCATTTATATTTACTTTCTAAACTTATGTTTTTTTAGGAGAGGTTTGCTTTGGAGGTCTCCGATGACTATATAAAGAAGACATTGGGAAAAAAATGGAGAGACCACAAAAGCACATTGAAAAAAGAATATTTTAAGAAAGAAATAAGCCTCGAGGATAAACTGCGAAATGTCCCGCCGGGAATGTTGAGGTAGCAATGGGAAGATGCGGTTAGATTCTGGAACTCAAAGAAAGGAGAGGTATTACCTAGTTCTAAACTCTTATAAATTTTTCGGTTTATAGTATTTACTATATACATAATAATAATTTCATTATGTAGAACTGTGAGTGTGTCGAGCAGCGTGAGATTTAAACAAAAATTCACGCACACAGCAGGTCGAGAAGTTTTGCTTACGTAATGAGGAGGAGAGGTATTATAATTTATTAATTGTCAAATATTAATGACTTTATACTATTAAATTATATTTCTACTACAACATCGTAGGAAGTCTCCACCGGTCAAAAAGTTGGACGCGTTCGACTTTTTGACATTACGCTTATAGGAAGAAGGATGGGTTTTCGATGACATCAGAAAATTTGGAGAGATTATGGTATATTTACTTAATAAAATTTGATTTATTAAAAATGGATTTATAATGTTTACTTATAATAGTTTAATTCTTCGTTAGTAGTTTTAAATTAATAATGTTAAGTTATGTTGCATTCCTTCTTATTGTATATTTCATTTCTAACTTTTTGATTGATTTATTAGGAGAAACTAAAGGAGAAGAAGGCACAGTATGAAGCGGCTGCTTCGAGTGATAGTTCTGTTCATCTTGAGGATATCGATAACAGAATTATTACCGATGTTTTGGGTCCTGAAAGGTACGACTGCTTTGACTGATAGTTCTGTTAATCTTGAGTATATTTATAACAGAATTATCACTAATGTTTTGGGTCTTGAAAGGTATGGTCGGGTTCGACTTCAAGGATCTGGTGTTACCCCGACCCAATATTTTGGATCCGGCTCCCAGCAATACATGCCTTCCGAGAGTCAATCTCGTGCTGAAGTTTAGAGGCTAAAAGACCAGATAGCTCAGATGCAAGCGAGCACGGTTGAGCAAATTTCTCAACTTAGAGCAGAGGCAGCAGCGAGGGAGGCGGAGGCAGCAGCGAAAGAGGCAGAGCAAATTTCTCTACTTAAAGTGGAGGTAGCAGCGAGGGAGGCCGAGCAGAACAGGAAGTATGAAGAACTTCAGCAACAGCTTCAGACTATGATGAAGATGTTCCAGCAGTCGCAGAGGTCGCCATCTTAGACATTTATGTTCTTATTGTAAGATGATTTTTAACATTGTTACATTTAACATTTTTGTAAGAATATTTTCAGTTATAATTCATTCATTAATTTATATCATATATCTTTTATTCATTTTCAAATATCATTTAGAATTAATGTAGTTGGTGTGATTTTTATGCTACATTTGCTATTTTGGGTTGGAATTATATACTATATTTGCTGTCATTGGTTGGTTTTAGTGCAGGAGGGGTATGATATTGGATAAACCCTAAACCCTAAATCTGTACAAGTTAGCGGCGTTTGTGGGAAAAGCGCCGCTAAAAGTCATGCTTTTAGCAGCGTTTGTGGGGAAAGCGCCGCTAAAAGTCATGTTTTTTGCGGCATTTTTGGGGAAAGCGCCGCTAAAAGTCATGTCTTTTAGTGGCGTTTGTGGGAAAAGCGCCGCTAAAAGTCATGGCTTTTAGCGGCGTTGTTTTCTCATAAACGCCGCTAAAGTTTGCGGCATTTGTTTTAGCGGTGTTTTTTGTGGCACTTCTAAAAGCGCCACAAAGACTATTAGTGGCGCTTAAAAATGCCGCTTAAGGCCTAAAAAAATGCCGCAAAAAGTCCAAATTGCTGTAGTGAAAGAAAGGATAAGATAGAAATAAAATAAAAAGTTAATGGGGTTAGTGCTCGGGTTGCCTCCCGAGAAGCGCTCGTTTATAGTCTTAAGCTAGACTTTACCTCTCATTTGCATCTTTAGGGTGGTTTGAGGAGTTGGAAGTCCTTCCTCATGCTATCATTTGTGTCTTCGTGAAAAAATTTAATTCGAGATGTGTTTATAGTAAAAGTACCAAAAATAGGATTACTTACCTCGACTGTTCCGTGTGGGAAAACACTGGTTACCCTAAAAGATATTTCTTTGTTTGTGCTAGGGTCCGGAGGAGATATTTGAGGGTCAGTTTTTTTCTATCAATACTTGATCTCCTAGTTTGAAGTGGTTTGTTGTTCCTATGAGCTCATTTGGGGGCTTCTTTGGTTTCACCTTATGTGGTTCTTCATTACGTAACCCTAATTTTTCCTTGAAGTGCGTCTTCCACTCGTCTAGCTCATCGATCTGAATCCCTCATTCCTCATGAGTTATTTCTTTGTTGGCATAGGGTTTAGGCTCGGGTTCAGTTGTATTATTTGGTGGTGCTTCCTAAAAATAAGGGTTAACCGAATGGTTATCAGTAGAATTTACGTTCTCACCTTGATTACTCGATGCTCTAACCGAGTCGAGAGCCTTGAGGGTGACCGTCTCATTACCTACACAAAGTAAGAGTTCTCCTGCATCAACATCAATTTTAGTCCTAGCGATCGCTAAAAGGGTCTTCCTAAAATTAGGGAATCGAATTATCCTCATCCATGTCTAAGACAACAAAATCTTTGGGAAAACGAATCATCAATTTTACAACATCTTCGATAATACCCCTAGGAATTATAACAGCTTTATCACTAATTGAATGCTCATCCTAGTTTGCTTGGGTTTCCTAGACCTAGTTGTTTAAATAATTTATAAGGCATGACATTAATGCTTGCCCCTAAATCAGCTAACGCATTATCAATAGTTAGTCTACCAATTAAACATGGAATTGTAAAACTCCCTGGATCTTTTAGCTTTTGTGGTAGTCTATTCTATAACATTGTTGAGCACACTGCGTTTAATTCCACATGTGGATCCTCGTCTAACTTGCGCTTATTCATCAAGAGATGTTTTAGAAATTTCCTAGAATCTGGCATCTGTGAAAGAGCTTCAAGTAACGGTAAGTTAATATGTAATTTCTTTAAAAGTTTAAGAAACTTACCGAACTGTTCCTCTGTATCGTCTCTCGTTAACGCTTCGGGATATGGTATGCGAGGTTGGTAATCCTTGATTACCGGTTTTGGCTTGTCTTGTGTTACCTCAACTTTACTTTTTTCTACCTCGTTTCCTTGTGTTGAACTGGGTTCGTCTACTTCTTCGCTTTCTTGAGCTGTTATGGCTTGGATTTGCTCTTTTGGATTAATTTTAGTATTACTCGGTAGACGCCCTTGCGGTCATTCGGATAATAGCTTCGCAATTTGTCCGACTGACTGGGTAATTTCCCTGATTTCCTTTGTAAGTCCTCCAACTTGGTTCTCGATCGTTTTGATCGATGTTTGTTGGGTGTCGAGTGTTACCTCAGTTTTTTGGAGACGGGCTTCTGTGGATGCTATGAATTTGTTCAACGTCTCTTCAAGATTCAGCTTCTTTTCCTGCGGATAGGGCTGATTTTGGAAATTTTGAGGAGGTTGTTGTCTTTGATTTCTTTGATTTCCTGGACCTCCCCATGAAAAATTTGGGTGGTTCCTCCAACCTGGATTATAATTATTACTATATGGGTTATTATTAGATCTGAAATTGTTACCTATATAGTTCATCTATAAGCTTTCCGTGCCCGGTTGGTAGGGTGGGTACTCAGGATTTGCCACAGTTCCACTTACGTCGCATTGCATTGCTGGATGTACCTGTGAAGAACACAAACTATCAAGCTTCTTATTCATCAACTCTACCTGATTTGATAGCATGGTTACTGCGTCGATGTTGTGAACTTCGGCTATTTTTGTTGGCCGTGTTCTTGTAACTTGCCACTGATAGTTATTCAGTGACATCTCTTCTATAAATTCGTAGGCTGCTTCAGGAGTTTTATTATTCAGAGTTCCACCGGCGGCTGAGTCGATTAGTTGCCTCGTTGAGGGGTTTACACCGTTATAGAAAGTCTGGACTTGGAGCCACAAAGGTAAACCATGGTGCGGACACCGTCTCAAGAGATCCTTATATCTCTCCCATGCATCGTATAATGTCTCTAAATCCATCTGCACAAAAGAAGAGATATCATTCTGTAATTTGGCCGTTTTGGCCGGTGGGAAATATTTTAATAAAAATTTTCGGTCATTTGATCCCATGTAGTGATTGACCCTCGTGGTAGCGAGTTTAACCACAGTTTAGCTTTATTCCTTAATGAAAAGGGAAATAACCGAAGATATATGGCATCATCAGAAACACCATTTATTTTAAAGGTATAACAGAACTCTAAAAAGTTGGCTATATGAGTATTTGGATCTTCGTCCTGCAAACCATCAAATTGAACAAACTGTTGAATCATTTGTATAGTGTTAGGCTTTAATTCAAAATTATTAGCAGCTATAGCAGGCCTAACAATACTTGATTAGGCTCCTCTTAAATGAGGTTTAGCATAATTAAACATAGTACGAGGAGCATTATTTTCTCCCACATCTTGTGGTGGTGGGTTATTTTCGTCCATCCCTTCAGTAGGATTGGATCTGTCTTCTCGCTCTTCTTCAGTGTAATTTAGGGCTCGCCTAATTTCTCTGCGATTCTATGAACGGTAGCATCAATATCACTGTCGTATACTAAAGGTCCTCTCGGGTTCCTTCTAGTCATAAACTAGAGGTACCTGCTAGGAAAAGAAAGAAAGAAAATTTAGCAAATTTAAAATTAAAACTAATAATAAAAATAAATTGCGAAAAATAAAAATAATGGCTAAAGTAATAAAAATAGAGCTTTCTTAATATTTTAGTTCCCTAAGAACGGCGCAAAAAAACTTGATCATTGTGAATCGAGTTTTAAAATTTATAAAAAGAATGATCGAACTCGAAACTAACTCTGACAACGATTGAGGTAAGTGCACCTATCGAACAGTAGTATAGCTTAGGCAAGACCGGATTATCGAACCCAAAGGAACTAAAAGTACTAATACTAACTTTTTTTTATTATTTAACCCTAAAAATAAAGAGAGATTGTTTATCTAATCTAAATTAATTAACTACTAAACTAAAGACTCTAAGACAAAGAAGAATGAATTTGGAAAATAACTTGGGAAAAACTCAGTTGATTTAGAAGATACCCTAGGAAGAATCCACCTAGACTTCACTTGTTATCTAACACTGAACCATACGATTTATTCACTTAGTTTGATCCGTAAGACTCCCTAACGTATTTTAAACCCTCTCTCGAGGCGAATAACGTCTAACCCTAGGTTAATTAGTGGAACTCTCGTTCTCTTATAATAACCCTCTAGAATAGCAGTAAATCGATCTATGGATTCCCATATTAGGTTTCACCCTAATCCGGCAAAATATCGTCACCCTATCTCTAGGCGTGCGATCAACTCCGCTTAATTATGTCGGATCTACTCTTAGGCAGGGTCTATTCCTCCTCCACCTAAGCACATTAAATTTGGATTAAGCTCACATGATTAAGAACAAACTAAGTATTTATCATATAATTCATAAAACAATAACAAGATTCATCATAGGTTTCATCCCTCTTCTGTATATCAAGGGTTTAGTTCATAACAATAAAGGAAAACATCTCAAGAGAAAAGATAAAACAAAACATAAGAAATCCCTAAAACCCTCTGAAGGAATTGAAGGAGAGATCCTCCATCTTGAGTATAATCCCGGCTTCTTGAGATGGATCAACTGGCTATCCCTGAGTGAATCCCCACAAATCTACCTTCTCTGGCCTAGCACGACGCCCCTAGACGATGGCTTTGGGCTCCCCCTTTTAGGTCATACTTAGGGTGTATTTATAGGCTTTTGAAATACGTTTCTTTCTCCCTAAGTATCCTTTCCTGAATGAAATTGCTCTTCTCCACGGCAGAGGCACGGCCATGGCGCACGCCCGTGTGAATCGTGGCCAAGCCGTGTGAGTCGGGGTAAGACCGTGTTCTAGATGATTGACTTGGCACGGCCGTGTAAGTCCAAGTCTAGGCCAGTCGAGTTCCTCTTTGGCCCGTTTTGGTCCGTTTTGAGCCCGTTTCTCATTCTTTTTATCCTTGGGTGCTTTCCTGGGTATAAGACATGAAAAGAAAGGATTAAGAGCACCTTTTTACTTAAATCAAGGGATAATTCATCCAAAAGCATACTAAATGTGGGCCTAAAATATGTTACTATTTCGGTTTACCAACGATTGGCACAAAGCCATAATCAGATTGCGCGACTTTAAGCCGTCCGTCGGTCCACAGTCGTCTCATGCGATCCGTGCGACCTTAACAGATCAATACTGGATCCACAGTCGTCTCATGCGATCCGTGCGACCCTATCAGATCAATATTGGATCCACAGTCGTCTCATGCGACCCGTGCGACCCTATCAGATCAAGACTGGATCCACAGTCGTCTCATGCAACCCGTGCGACCCTATTAGATCAATACTGGATCCACAGTCGTCTTCTGCGACCCGTGCGACCCTATCAGAACTTCCTCTGTATCAATGTCCCAACCCCATGCAATATGTCGTGTATGTCATGCTTTATCGTTACACGTGTATGCAAAATGGCCATGCTCAGTAATAAACATTTATACATGTATTAAAAGCTTATCAGTCATACAACCACCGTCAAGTCAGTTAAAACACAGTCATACAATCCCAGTCAAATCAGTCAAATCATAGTACAAGTCAGTCATTTACCCACAAGGGAAAAACAGTCATTTTACCCTTACAAGGGTATTACGGCAATCCTACCCTACAGAGGTATTTCAGTAATTCTACCCTACAGGGGTATTTCGGTAATTCTACCTTACAGGGGTATTTCCTAAATCAGGGGTATTTCGGTAATTCTACCTTACAGGGGTATTTCCCAAATCAGGGGTATTTCAATAATTTTACAAAGCAAGGGTATTTCGGTAATTTTGCAAATTGAGGGTATTTCAGTAATTTCATAAATTGGGGGTATTTCGGTAATTTTACAAATCGAGGGTGTTTCGATAATTTTGTAAATCAGGGGTACTTTAGTAATTTCGCAAACTGAGGGTATTTTGGTAATTTTGTAAATCGGGGGTATTTCGGTAATTTTGCAAATTAATGGTACTTTGGTAATTTCACAAACTGAGGGTATTTCGGTAATTTTACAAATCGGGGGTACTTCGGTAATTTTACAAGTCGAGAGTGTTTCAATAAATTTATAAACCAAGGGTATTTCAGTAATTTTGTAAACCTAGGTATTCTAAGCAGAGATAACGATGCGAATGGGCCTAGGGCCCATTCTCGGCCCAAATAGGCCCACACGCTCGTGTGGCCCATTTAGCCCAAATCTAGCCACAGATATGAGATTCACATAGTCCAGTCCAATATTTATTTACTACACAATCATACAACTTATTCGCCCCTCTCGGCCCATCGTGGCCCAAACAGCCTAAACCCACAAGAACACTCATGATGGCCTCAACTACCGCGTCGAAGCTCCCGCACGTGCGTTCGCACGCTCGTGTGGCTACCATCGCCGTGTGACCGGCATTTGCTGCTCTACATCTAGAGCTGTGTGAAATACACACCTGATAGGAATATGGAGTTAATCCGCGCTCCGAACACTCCTATGCCCAACCGCCAACCGAGGTATGCTTACGCTCCTCATAGATCGCTCTATTTATAGCCAGCTTCTCGCCTACTCTCATGCTAGCTTCCCGATGTGGGATCCCTCCATCAACCCTCCAAAACCGTCCCAAATTAGCAAAATAGTCACATTTTGCATGCAAGGGGTTTCAAACTCAAGCTCCCCTGTAACTTAATCCACGTCGCTAACCACCTTACCAACTAGCTCTTTGTGTAACAAAACAAGCATAACTAAATATAAGCCTATGGGCCAAAGTCTAAGTTCATTTAAAAAGGAAATCAAAATGAATTGCAAGCACCAAGACTTGAACCCATGCTCCCTTGCAACCTTAATGACGCCTTGCCACTAGACCACTCACTTCCTTGTGTCATATTTTAACCAAACAAATTTATAAGGCCTTTCAGCTAACGCTAACTACCCTTTAAGGAAAAACTAATTTTTTTGCTAAAGCTCTGGTTTGAACCCAGGACTTCTCCAACACTCCCAACTCTTCCCAAATCACTTAGCCACTAGACTAAACATGCAATTAGTGAAATTTCCTCGCACAACTAAAATCCAATTGCTCCGGTACTCGAAGCCCATTTCCCCTAGGCCCAAAATTTGGGGCATTACATAATCATCCAAACAACTAAATTTAATAGTTCAAAACATCATAAATGTGTCCGAGCAAGAAACATCATGCCATCATCAATGTTCATACACCTAAGCATATTTATAACTCATAAACCTCATAAACAAAAGCAATAACCAGCAAAATGTTTAGAACTAGCTTGGCTATAAACAGGTCTATGACATTGCCTTATTCCCCAAAACATAAATTAATAATGAACACCTACGAAATTCTAACAAGTCTTCCTTGGATCACTCCCTTGGAAAACCACACCGCAGACATCGAAACGTCACTAATCCACATATGTTGAAAATAGTGGGTGAGCTTAAACAGGCTCATTGAATGATTAGAATAACCACTATGCAAACATGTCATCATGCATCCACAACACAACCATATATATATACAATTACAATATCCTTATGTCTAGTATCATATAATACCTATTCATGCTTTATCTATTAGTTAATTTACATGACATTTACATACTCATTCAAGCATATATCACATAACACATATTCTATTAATCATGTATCATATTTCGCACAACCACGTATAATGATAAATTGGCTCTTGAGGTATGAAAAATAAAGTGGGCACTATCACCACACATCGGATACACAGATCTCCAATCACACCAAATGACTTATACACTCAAACATACCTCATAAGTAAAACATATAGCTAACACTCTCCTTATTTCCCCACACATCTCATTGAATGGAGCTTAACTCACATTCCTTTATCCCTCCAACATGTCCCAATGCCTCAATGCCCAAAATCACTATACATATAGGTGAATACTCACAATCATATGGCATGCCAACTATATCCAACGGCTTCAAGATCACAAGGCCAAAATATTTGAAACAAACACATATCATTTACCGATTATCCATGCACTATCACTACATATTTGCATTTTGAGCAAAACACTGTCACTAACATTTAACATATACATAACATGTACACACACTGCACTTTCACAACAGTTATTACAACCACAAATCACATGTTATAGCATCTCATCCCAATTCACATATTCACATTCACATAAGCACATAATTCACAACATAGGTATGAGAAAGCTTACACTCGGAATTTAGAGTAGGTGTTTAGGCTACTACTAAATTCCCAAATATACATGACTCGTGTCCAGGAGCAACGATTCCAAACGCTCACCAATACACTTTCGCCAAGAAGTTGAAAGATCAACTAGCCTGTCCTAACTCAAAGATGGTCCTAGCAAATCTGAAGCCTTAACACAATAAATTCACACAACAAAACATTCAAAAATCAGCCAAGGACTCATCACAAGCAATAAAAAACATAAGCCTAAACTAGGTTCTCATGTAATCGAAACCGTTAACATAACAAACTTTAAATTTGAATATCTCGGTCTATACTCAGTCTTTTAGCCTAATACCAATTTCGTTCATCTTACAATTCACCTATGACTAATTCCTAAGCTTTAAACAAAAAAAAAATACTCAATTTATGGTTTTGACTTTTTTGACATATTTTATGGCTCTTTTTCAGAAATTCATTAAAACTCAAGAAATCTTTATCGAAACTTCAAAACAAGTTTATAAACCTTCTAATTACATCAAAACTAATTGAAAAATACTTTGAAACCACGTTTTTACTCAAAATCCTGAAATTTACCATTAACGACTCTATTTTTGAATTTTAATCAAAACATGCAATTTAATGGCTTATAATTCAATTTTAAAGACTAATTAACTTTAAAAACTAATGAGTAGACGAGTGGTTACAGTTGATGGTAGAAAAATGGAGATTTGTTGAAAACCCAAAAAACTCACACGCAAAGAAGATGATGGATTCTATGGAGTTTTGGGATGTTTTCTTGAAGATTAATGAAGGTTTAATATTTAGGGAATGATGGAAATCAAAAGAGTGAAGATTTAACAAAAAAAAATTGAGGATGAGAGGTTGGGATAGCAAGGGGTAGCGCTAACTAGCAAAAGAGAAGAAATAACGTGAAAACTATAGGTGGGGTGATTTTTAGGTTCAATTTTAAAATTTGGTAAAATTGCAACATAAATGCTCACAATTTTGTAAGTGTGCCAAATCAGTCCTTTTCCTAAAATTAAAGGTTTCCAAAACACTTTTCCAAAATTTGATTTGATTTTCTAAAAAACCATAATCGAAAATATTATCGATATACCATGTTGTGAAAATTCCGAACACTCTAAGGCCAAATTCCTAAAATTCCCCTAAAACTCCTAGTCCCTATTTTGGGGTGTTACAACTCTCCCCCTCTAAAAAGAATTTCGTCCTCAAAATTCCTTGCTAACATGTTACTTGCTTAATCACAAAATATGTTATTTCTATTTTTAAACTAACTATCACACTTTCCCTGCACACCCTGATTCCTATTCTCTCTGACTTTCTACTGCTTTTCTTAATGATCCTATTCACTACCACGAACTTATTATACAATAACTTTGCTAACAATTTTCTCTATTCACTACGACACTCTCGTCAAAAAAATTCGTAACCATTTTTCCTAATTCACTAATCCCTATCGGGATTCACTACTTATTAGCTAAATCACTTAAAATTTACAAAAGCATAGAACCTAAATATACCAACAAGAATAAATGAATTGATCTCAAAATAAAAATACCTGTAGATACTAGCGCAGAACTCTAAGTCTGTGAAACCTCAACTCTTTTTGGGCAATCCCTTATAAAATTTTCCTTCAAACGACACTTAAAAATCCACTTATGACACTCACCGGAATGCCTATGCTCACAATGTGCACAAAGCAGCCATCCAAAACCACCTAACGAACCACCAGTACTAACTACAACACTATCTTGCTGCCCAGACTGACTTGGTCGCAACTCTTGTCGTTCACTCCTATCAGAACCCTGAATATCACATCTTCTCTTAAATGGTCATCTAGATGCACCATCAGAAGTCTTCTTACCTGATTTAGTACCACAAAATTAGGCGGTTCAACCAAAGTCTCCTCAACTACTTTGGCTTTTTCAACCAACTCATCAAACACCTTAGTATTTTGGCCAACTAAGTAAACCTGAATCTCGCAATTAAGACCGAATCGAAACCTCTTACAATGATCCCTCTCAAAAAGAGCCACCTCAAAAGAGTACTGACTAAGTCACATGAACTCTGCCTCATAGTCAGCCACTGATAAATCTCCCTAAACCAAATCCAAAAAGTCACGCTTATGAGCCTCCATATACTACTTGCCCATAAATTTCCTCTAAAAAACCTCGAGAACGTAATTCCAAGTCAGTCTATCAGAAACAGTACCTCTCCTAATAGTATTCCACCAACGATGAGTGATCGTTGATTTTAGAGTTTTAAAATTTTAAATAATGAGAATGATCCTGGAACTAACTATAACAACGATTGAGGCAAGTGCACCTATCGAACAGTAGTATAGCTTAGGCAAGATCGGATTGTCGAATCCAAAGGAACTAAAAGTACTAATACTAACTTTCTTTTTATTATGTAGCGTAAAATAAGTGAAGTTGTTATTTAATCTAAATTTAACTAACTACTAAGCTAAAGACGCAAAGACAAAAGGAATGAATTGGGGAAATACTGTTGGAAAAACTCAGTTGATTAAGACGATACCCTTAGGAAGAATCCACCTAGATTTCACTTGTTATCTAACTCTGAACTAGACGATTTATTCACTAGACTTGATCCGTAAGACTCCCTAATGTATATTAAACCCTCTCTCGAAGCGAATAACGTCTAACCTTAGGTTGATTAATTGAAATCTCTTTCTAATTAAAACCCCTAGAATTGCATTAACTCGATCTATGGACTCCCATATTAGGTTTCACCCTAATCTGGCAAAATCTCATCACCCTATCTCTAGGCGCGCGATCAACTTCGCTTAATTATGCTAGATATACTCTTAAGGAGGGACTTTTGCTCCTCCACCTAAGCACATCAAACTTGAATCAGTATCCCAGAAATATTAACACAAGAATTAAGAACACATAATTAAGAACAAATCAAGTATTTATCATATAGTTCAGCAAACGGTAACAAGATTCATCCAAGTTTCATCCCCTTCAGGTATCTGAAGGGTTTAGTTCATAACAATAAAAGAAAAAATCTCAGAAGAAAAGATAAAACAAAATATAAGAAATCCCTAAATCCCCTTGAAGGAATTGAAGAGGAGATCCTCCGTCTTGAGTAGAATTCTGGCTTCTTGAGATGGATCAACTGGCTATCCCCGAGCGAATTCCCACAAATCTACCCTCTTTGGCCTAGCAAGACGCCCCTAAACGGTAGCTTTAGGCTCCCGTCGACTCCCCCCATTTAGGTCATACTTAGGGTGTATTTATAGGCTTTTTGAATGTGTTTCTTTGCCCCTAAGTATCCAAATCCGATTGAAATTACTCTTTTCCGCGGCAGGGACACGGCCATGGCACACGCCCGTGTGAATCGTCTTTAGGCCGTGTTCAGACTTTATTAATGAGGCACGGTCGTGTATTTCATGGTTTAGACCGTGTTTGAGATTATTGAGGAAGCACGGCCGTGTGGTTTTGGGCCCAGGCCGTGTTGATTTCGTGCTTTGGCCCATTTGGCTCATTTTAAGCCCATTTTTTGTTCTTTTCATCCTCCGGTGCTTCCCTGAGTACAAAACATGCAAAGAAAGGATTAAGAGCACCTTTTTACATAAATCAAGGGATAAATTATCCAAAAGTATGCTAAATGTGGGATTAAAATATGTTACTTTTATGGTTCATCACATACCCCCACACTTAAGCTTTTGCTTGTCCTCAAGCAAAATTTTCAACTTACAATTAAAACGAACTTTCCATGATTCAATATTCCTATCAACAATATCTCATCATAATTCATAGATAATTTACACATGGATAATTTAACTCAAAGAGTCCTAAAGATTCAAACAATATAAGTCATACATTTGTAGCACAAAACATAGGTGTTTCCCCTCATCTAAATAATTACCTCTGATTCAAAACCTACAAGGGTTGACGTCCTCACAAAAGATTCACTCAAATTACTCAAAGTGTTTAAGGTTCAGAATTAAGCACTCAAACGTCAAACCTGAAAAGTTAATCCCATAGGCTTGCATGAAAATCAAATCTCCACCACTGTAATATGAGATGATGCACAAATCAAAAGGTCTTTATCAGGATTATAACGGGGCTTGGGTTAAGGTGTGGATAAAGGCTGAATTAGAGGGTTAGAATCGAGATCGATCTGAAAAATTACCTAACTAGAAACAACGAACTGAAAAATAAATAATTACATGAATTGAAACTTTGAAACTAATAATACGAGCTTCTTATACGTTAAATGTACAAGCTCGCTTTTCATCATACTAATACTGAATATACTTCGATTTTTTTAAGAACAAATCAAATATTTACAATAATAAGAAAGTACTTTAACAACTGCAATATAGAACATAGTTAGGCAACTGCTCAAAATCAAATCTCAACAAAAAGGGTAGTCAAGAAGAATGGTGATAACAAATACAGAGGGTTTTGGGTTAATATTAGTGGGTGAGTCAGTAAAAAGGGTTGTTAGGATCAAAAGGGGTTCACTAGGGGTTAATTTTGAAGGTAGGCTTTTAGTGGAGTAAGTGGTTTAAATCCTAGGTGCCTTTATCATTTTTGTATATCAAATCGAAGATGTGGTCTCGACATGTATAATCGATGCAAGTTCTAGAATAACAAATCAATGTTGACACACTCATAATCAATAAAGTGAGCAAGGAAATGATTTTATGCTCTATAAGGCTCAAAATCTCACAGAAATTATTGGTATTTTGATATCAACCTCGTAAATTTCAAACTTCAAAGTAATATTTAATTTCAGGTAGACAACCTAGAATTTTTTTTTTATTTTCTTGAAAAATAGACTTATCATGCTTGATTCTCTAGTATTCTTAGAATTCAATCATCAATGCACAATTATCAATGACTTAATCTAAAACATATCAATAAAAATCATAAATCATGGAAATTTCATTCTAATTAGTAATATGAGAAAATTACTTAAAAATAAGACTAAATTTAGGGATTTGAGAATAATGCAAAAAAAAATTAGGCACATTTTCACCTTTTTAGGTTGTTCACCCCCCCACACTTAAGACGTACATTGCCCTCAATGTACAAAGTTATATATATAGAAAATTAAGTAGAAATTCAAAAGATATGGAGAGAAGTGAAACTTCGTGAATTATGGATGAAATCCTTGAATTAGAGGTGACAGATGACTTATGTAGTAGTGAGTTACTCCTAGTGATTTGTTCGTTATTTATGAGTGTACCATTGAAACTGCGAAGTCATCAGTTAGATGTCTAGGGGGCGGAATTAAACAAGTGTTTGTTAGTAATACTCTAAGGTTAGATAGCCAATGATAATATGAATAAAATAAGGGTATGAAACATAGAAGGCAAAAGAGTTTAAATTAAGACAAATAAAAATTAGAACGAAAGAACTAAAAATAAAGAAAAGAAAACTAAAAATAAGGAAAATAAAAGAACTCAGAGGTCCTCATCATCAGCTGGGTCCTACGGTGGTGTTGGTGAAGAGATGTGTAAGTGATGACAAATCTGCTGGAGGGTGGCTTGGATACCGTCAAAACATCGAGTTGTGTCAGTGAATTACTGAGTACAGTATTGCTCGATCTGAGTAAGGCGTGCAGAAATGTTTGAAAGTGAAGCTGTTGCATGGGTGGGCCGCTGGCTCGGGAGTGGTGGCTCCTGTGGTGGTGGGACATCATCAGTAATGTCCTCGGGCTCCTCGTCAGTGGGGAGGGCTAATCGGTATTGAGGGGGATCGGTTCCACGTCGACGTTGAATCATCCTCATATGCAGTATCGTATGGATGCCCTGTGGGGCCATCTGCCCTATCAGTGTGAGTGAGGAGGTTTGTGCGTCGGTGTTTAGGAGCCCGAAATATCAAGCTAAGCGTGTGATGTATGGTCCCATAGATATGATCCCTCGCCGATGCTGCTCCGTCTGATGTTGAATAGCTCGGGCTATAAAATATGCTAGGTCGACAACATGTCCGTTTGACATGCACCGTAGCTAGTAGGCATCATGAGTATTGACGACGCTGGTGCTCTCCCGTCGACCTGTCAAAGTATGAGCCAAAATAGCGTGTACGTACCTCAGAGACGGTGCCAGGGCCGTCGCTTTTGAGCGACTGGGGTCATAATCTAAGGAGTGGGTAGCTATCTTGTGCCAACATTGGGTGGGGCTGAAATGTATTTGGCGATGCAAGTCAGAAAGGTCATTCTCTGCAACGAAGTCGTCTATATAAAGTCCTAAAGCAGCTCCGAATTGCGACACGTTCAGCTGTCGTATAGTGCCGCCGAGACGAAATTGTATTGTGCCAGAATCATCGTAACGGCTCATCACTGTTTGAAGTTGAAATGTTGAGCAGAGCTCCAAAGTGAGCTCTAGGTATGTGTGCTCGACAATGTTGAAGAATCGCTCCCACAGATCAGTGGTTAGGAGAGCTCGTATGTCACTGTCAAGATGGACCTGCTCTAAAGCGACCCAGTCGATACATCTGCCTGTTCTAAGGGGTCGCGCGCGAAGTAATTTATATCGGTCCTCTTGGATCCCTGGAGGAAATTAGAGAAACGGATGGCAGACTTCGGCGGATGCACTTGCGGCTGATGATCCAGGTCCTTTTCACTTTTTCAAGCTTGGTGCTGTTGTTCTCTTTCTTCGGGACGATGACATTTTACCTGAGAGTATGAGTTATTCAAGTAATATTTCTATCACATATATTTTGGTCAATGATCACAATAGACTAAGACTTATAATATTTTTTTGCAATCATAGTATGAGTAAGCATAATGAACGATTCTTATTTAACCAGAGTAATCAGGATAGTACTTGAAAATGATAAAATCCTAAGGATTTAATCGTTACTAATTCACAATTGTAATAAATATAAACTAAATGAAATGAAATTCTTAATGAAAAATTAGTTAAAAGAAAGAAAATAAAAAAATTGGAAAAGATAGAGTGAGTTTGTGACCAGTAGTGGAGTTTACGGCGTGGATGGGCGGAACACGGGTGTGTAACGGAGGAGCACGGGCGTGTGCTGTAACAATTTTTGGGTACCGCGGTGGTGAAGCGGACGTGGACTCTGCTAACACGGGCGTGGCTTCGGATTATTGTGTTTATGAGAAAGGGAGAGGGTTGAGTTTTGTGAGTGGTGGCCGGGGTGGGGGTAAGGATTTTGGGAGAATTCGGTTTAGGGTTATGACATTTGGGGAAGATGAGTGTCATGTTCTATATACAGGGGATCGGACACGGTTAGGGGACACGCCCGTGCTCGATTTTTTTCAGCCCATGCTTTTTGCAATTTTCAAATTTTGGGCGCGATCGGGGTGCTTGGCCACGACTGTGGTTAAAGTGACACGCCCATGTTCTTCTTTACACGGTTGTTCAGAACGGGCGTGTTGGGCCTGTGTTCGACAAGTCAGTATAGTCCATGGTTGCTTAGCACGGACGTGTCCATCCCGTGTTTGGCAAGTCAGTATACTCCACGGTTGCTCAGCACGGGCGTGGGGCTATTGTCATAGCCCGTGTTGGGGATAAAAATTGCCTTTGTCAAGCACGGCTATAAGTATGCTTGTGTCTCATCCCATGGCTTCCACACGGCAACGGGCACGCCCGTGTGTAAGGCCGTGTGGTCTAAAACCTGCATTTTATTGGATTAGTTAATATGGGATTAAATGCTAAAAATTTAAGAATCTAATGTTAGTGAGGTTAGTGCTCGGGTTGCCTCCCGAGAAGCACTCGTTTAAAGTCTTAAGCTAGACTTATCCTATTTTCATTTTTAGAAGAAAGTTCACGGAGCTGAAACTCCTCTCTCATATCCCTGAAATCCTCACCATTATAGATTTTGAGTCGGTGACCATTTACCTTGAATGTGCCTTGAGTGGGATGAGTTACCTCTATTATGCCATAGGGAAAGATTGTTTTAATCATGAATGGGCCTGACCATCTTGATTTCAGTTTCCCAGGAAACAATTTAAGCCTTGAGTTGTATAGCAGGACCAAGTCCCCGACTTCGAATTGTTTTGATTTCTTTAGACGAGCATCATGGCATCGCTTTGTTGCCTCCTTGTATAGTTTCAAGTTCTCGTAGGCATCAGCTCTCCATTCATTTAGCTCGTTCATCTGCATCATTCTTTTCTTTCCTGCAGTTTTAAGATCGTAATTTAAAAATTTTATAGCCCAAAAAGCTTTGTGTTCTAACTCGAATGGTAGATGATAGCTTTTCCCGTAGACAAGTTTGTATGAGGATGTTCCTAAAGGGGTTTTAAAGGCTGTTCTATAGGCCCATAAAGCGTCATCTACTTTTATTGCCCAATCTTTTCTGTTTGATTCAACTGATTTTTCTAGGATGCGTTTAAGTTCTCGGTTTGCTACTTCAACTTGCCCACTGGTTTGAGGGTGATATGGGGTAGCTATCTTGTGGTGTACTCCATATTTTTTTAAGACTTTGTGAAATTGAGTATTACAGAAATGAGTGCCCCTATCACTAATGATAGCTCTAGGTGTTCCAAATTGAGAGAACAGTTTCTTGAGAAACTTAACTACTACTCTAGCAACATTGGTAGGTAAAGCTTCAGCTTCCACCCATTTTGACATGTAATCAACTGCCACTAGGATGTATTTATTTCCAAATGAACTAGGGAATGGACCCATAAAATTAATACCCCATACATCAAATATTTAACATGATATCATATATATTTGAGGCATTTCATCACGTTTAGAAGCATTACCTGTTCTTTGGCATTTATCACACGAAGCGACATACCTGTTGGCATCTTTGAATAGAGTGGGCCAATAAAAACCTGATTCGAGTATTTTATGTCTTTGTCTTAATGCCTTTGTAGTGTCCTCCGAAAGTCTGAATGGAAATGTTCCAGGATTTTGCTTGCTTCCGCCCTTGTAACGCATCTCCGAATTACTTGATCTGCACATATGCGGAAAAGAAAAGGATCTTCCCAAAAATAGTTTTTCGCATCAGCAAGGAATCGTTTCTTTTGATGATGTGTTAACCTTTTAGGTAAGATGTTAGCTGCTAAATAATTCGCAATATCTGCAGACCATGGTACCTCGAAGTTGGTTATAGAAAAGAGTTGTTCTTCAGGGAACGAGTCGTTTATCTCTCTTTCGTCGAGCTCTTCGATATGTGGGTTTTCAAGCCTGGAGAGGTGATCTGCTGCAAGGTTTTCAGCTCCCTTCTTATCCTGTATTTCCAAATCAAATTCCTGTAAAAGTAAAATCCATCTTATGAGTCGAGGTTTTGTATCGGTTTAGTTAAAAGATAACGAAGAGCAGAGTGATCAGTGTAAACGACAACTTTAGATAATACTAAATATTGTCTGAATTTATCAAATGCAAAGACCACAGCTAGTAATTCTTTTTCTAGCAATTTCGTTAGAGGCTTAGCTATTTTAGAAAAATCTTTAATAAATCTTCTATAAAATCCTGCATGTCCTAAAAAGCTTCTAATAGCCTTAACTGAACTAGGAGGAGGTAATTTTTTTATGGTTTCGACCTTTTCTTTATCTACCTCGATTCCCTTACTAGAAATTTTATGTCCCAATACAATTCCTTCTTGCACCATAAAGTGACATTTTTTCCCAATTTAAAAGAAGGTTTGTTTCTTCACATCTCATTAGAACTCGTTCTAAATTTTTAAGGCAAAGATGGAAAGAATTACCCAATACCAAAAAATCATCCATGAATACCTCCATAATGTCTTCCACAAGTTCATCAAAGATTGCCAACATGCAATGCTGAAAAGTAGCAGGAGCATTACATAATCCAAAAGGCATTCTACGATAAGCAAATGTACCGTATGGGCATGTGAATATTGTTTTCTCTTGATCTTCAGGTGCTATTGAGATTCGGAAATAACCGGAAAGTCCATCTAGAAGCAATAGTACATATGCCCAGAAAACCTTTCCAACATTTGATCAATGAAGGGCAGAGGGAAGTGATCTTTTCTAGTGGCTTTGTTTAGCTTCTTATAATCAATGCAGACTCTCCAACCTGTGACTGTTCTGGTGGGAATTAGTTCATTCTTTTCGTTGGCTACCACCGTCATGCCTCCTTTCTTTGGAACAACTCTTTGCAGGACTTACCCAATTCTTTGTCGAAATAGGATAAATTATTCCAGCATCTAGAAGTTTAATTACCTCAGCTTTCACAACTTCTTTTACGTTGGGATTCAATCGTCTTTGAGGTTGTACACATGGCTTGTATTCCTTTTCCATTAAAATTTTATGGGTGCAAAACGATGGGCTTATCCCCTTAATGTCAGAGATTTTCCAAGCTATGGCTCTTTTATGTTCTCTTAGTACCTATATCAGCTTCTCCTTTTCCTTGGGTTCTAATTTTGAAGAGATAATTACTGGTAGCGCAGAATTGTCCCCGAGGAATGCATACTCTAGGTGCTTCGGTAATTTTTTTAATTCTAATTTGGGCGGCTCATCAATGGAGGGTTTTTGTTTTGGTTCGTCATTGACTTTAATGCTCTCTTCTTTTGTATGTCTAGATGAAGATGTATTCAAATTCAGCTCGTCAACTTCATCTTCTTCCCCTCTTCTTGAGTCGAGGCCACAGTTCCATCGTGTCATCATGTATAATTTCTGTAATGAGTTTTGAATGATATGATCAGTGGTATCAACAAAATAACAGGAATCATCTTGTTCTCTAGAATATCACATGGCATCATAAATTTGAAAAATAATTTCCTCCTCGCCTATCCTTAATGTAAGTTTTCCATCACCTACATCGATAATATGACACTAGCGAGTAGCTAAAAAAGGACGCCCTAAAATTAAGGGAACCTCAATGTCCTCATCCATGTCAAGCACAACAAAATCAACAGGGAAAATAAATTTATCAATTTTTACTAAGACATCTTCGATAACTCCTCTAGGATATTTAATAGATCTATCACTAATGAATACACATCCTAGTGGGTTTTGGTTCCCCAGCATCTAGTTGTTTAAACATTTTATAAGGCATTAAATTAATACTCGGCACCTAGATCAGCTAATGCTTTCTTAATATTTAAACTACCAATTAAACATGGAATAGTAAAACTTCCTGGGTCTTTTAATTTGGTCGGTAACTTGTTTTGGAGGATGGCTGAACATTCTTCATTAAGCTCCACTGTTGATATTTCTTTGAGCTTCCTTTTATTCGTCGGGAGTTCTTTTAAGAATTTTGCGTACGTCGGCATCTGTGAAATGGCTTCAACAAAGGGTAAGTTAATATGTATTTGTTTAAAGAGTTCAAGAAATTTACCGTATTGGGCATCTAATCAGTCTTTCTTTAACTTTGCTGGGTATGGGATTAGTGGTTTACTTTCTTTACGCACTGGAGTTACATCCTCAACTCCCTCATCCTTTGCTTTGTCATCTTCATGTGGTATTTTCTTCTTTGGTTCGACTAACTCCCTTGCACTTCTCAGTGTAACTGCCTTTGCCTGTTCTATTCCTTTAGAAAAAATCTCTGATCGAATTTCAGAAACCATCTTAGTAAGTTGTCCAACTGTGTTAGTAAGTTGTCCAACTGTCTTAGTGAGTTCCCCAACTTGGCTCTCGATCCCTTTAATTGATGCCTGTTAATTCTTAAAGGTGGTCTCAGTGTCTTGGAGACGGTTATCTGTAGCTGCCATGAATTTTGTCAGCATCTCTTCAAGGTTCGGCTTCTTCTCCTGTGGATAGGGCTAATTTTGGAAATTTTGAGGAGGTTGTTGTCTTTGATTTCATTGATTTCCTTGTCCTCCCCATGAAAAATGTGGGTGGTTCCTCCAACCTGGATTATAATTATTACTATAAGGGTTATTATTAGATCTGCAATTATTACCTATATAGTTCATCTGTTCGCTTTCTGTGCCCGGTTGGTAGGATGGGTATTCAGGATTCGCCACAGTTCCACTTGTGTCGCATTGCATCACTGGATGCACCTGCGAAGAACACAAATTATCAAGCTTTTTATTCATCATCTCTACCTGTGTTGGTAGCATGGTTACTGCATCGATGTTGAAAACTCCGGCTGATTTTGTTGGTTTTATCCTTGTAACCTGCGACTGATAGTTATTCAGTGACATCTCTTCAATAAACTCGTAGGCTGCTTTAGGAGTTCTGTTGTTTAGGGTTCCACTGGCGGCTGAACAATTAGTTGCCTCATTGAGGGGTTTACACCGTTATAAAAAGTTTGGGATTGGAGCCACAAGGGTAAACCATGGTGCGGACACCTTCTCAAGAGATCCTTGTATCTCTCCCATGCGTAGTATAATGTCTCTAAATCCATCTGCACAAAAGAAGAGATATCATTCCATAATTTGGCCATTTTGGCCGGTGGGAAATATTTTAATAAAAAAATTTCGGTCATTTGGTCCCATGTAGTGATTGACCCTTGTGGTAACCAGTTTAACCACTGTTTGGCTTTATTCCTTAATGAAAAGGGAAATAACCGAAGCCTTATGGAATCATCAGAAATGCCATTTATTTTGAAGGTATCACAGAATGTCTAAAAAATTAGCTATATGAGTGTTTGGATCTTTGTCCTGCAAACCATCAAATTGAACAAATTGTTGAATCATTTGTATAGTGTTAGGCTTTAAATCAAAATTATTAGCAGCTATAGTAGGCCTAACAATACTTGATTCTACTCCTATTAAATGAGGTTTAGCATAATCATACATAGTACGTGGAGCATTATTTTCTGCCACATCTTGGGGTGGTGGATTATTCTCGTTCATCACTTCAGTAGGATTGGATTTGCCTTCTCGCTCTTTTTCTGTGTAATTTAGGGCTCGCCTAATTTCTCTGCGATTCCTGCGAGCGATAGCTTCAATATCACTGTCGTAATCTAGTGGTCCTCTCGGGTTCCTTCTAGTCATAAACTAGAGGTACCTGGAAGGAAGAAGTAATAAAAGAAGAAAAATTAGCAAATAAAACAAGAAATAAAATTAAATTGCAAAAATAAAAAAAAGGCTAAAGTAATAAAAATAGAGTGTTCCTAATATTTTAGTTCCCCGACAATGGCGCCAAAAACTTGATCGTTGATTTCAGAGTTTTAAAATTTTAAATAATGAGAATGATCCTGGAACTAACTATAACAACGATTGAGGCAAGTGCACCTATCGAACAGTAGTATAGCTTAGGCAAGACCGGATTGTCGAACCCAATGGAACCAAAAGTACTAATACTAACTTTCTTTTTATTATCTAGCCTAAAATAAGTGAAGTTGTTATTTAATCTAAATTTAACTAACTACTAAGCTAAAGACGCAAAGACAAAAAGAATGAATTGGGGAAATACTATTGGTAAAACTCAGTTGATTAAGACGATACCCTTAGGAAGAATCCACCTAGACTTCACTTGTTATCTAACTCTGAACCAGACGATTTATTCACTTGACTTGATCCGTAAGACTCCCTAATGTATATTAAACCCTCTCTCGAAGTGAATAACGTCTAACCCTAGGTTGACTAATTGAAATCTCTTTCAAATTAAAACCCCTAGAATTGCATTAACTCGATCTATGGACTCCCATATTAGGTTTCACCCTAATCCGGCAAAATCTCGTCACCCTGTCTCTAGGCGCGCGATCAACTCCACTTAATTATGCTAGATCTACTCTTAAGTAGGGACTTTTGATCCTCCACCTAAGCACATCAAACTTGAATCAATATCCCGGAAATATTAACACAAGAATTAAGAACACATAATTAAGAACAAATCAAGTATTTATCATATAGTTCAGCAAACGATAACAAGATTCATCTAAGTTTCATCCCCTTCTGTATCACGAAGGGTTTAGTTCATAAAAATAAAAGAAAACATCTCAGAAGAAAAGATAAAACAAAACATAAGAAATCCCTAAAACCCCCTGAAGGAATTGAAGAGGAGATCCTCCGTCTTGAGTAGAATTCTGGCTTCTTGAGATGGATCAACTGGCTATCCCCGAGTGAATTCCCACAAATCTGCCTTCTTTGGCCTAGAAAGACGCCCCTAAACGGTAGCTTTAGGCTCCCGTCGACTCCCCCCAATTTAGGTCATACTTAGAGTGTATTTATAGGCTTTTGGAATGTGTTTCTTTGCCCCTAAGTATCCAAATCCAATTGAAATTGTTCTTTTCCGTGGCAGGGACACGGCCATGGCACATGCCTGTGTGAGTCGTCTTTAGGCCATGTTTGGACTTTATTAATGAGGCACGGCCGTGTATTTCATGGTTTAGACCGTGTTCGAGATTATTTAGGAAGCACGGCCGTGTGGTTTTGGGCCCATGCCGTGTTGATTTTGTGCTTTGGCCCATTTGGCTCGTTTTAAGCCCGTTTCTTGTTCTTTTCATCCTCCGATGCTTCCCTGAGTATAAAACATGAAAAGAAAGGATTAAGAGCACCTTTTTACATAAATCAAGGGTTAAATCATCCAAAAGTTTGCTAAATGTGGGATTAAAATATGTTAATTTTATGGTTCATCAATGAGCCTCACTGTCGAGTAAGGACACCGCACAACCCAACATCTACTCGTATGAACAGGATATCTGCTCGAAGATCCTTTCAACTCCTTCCAACCAATACTCAACAATGGTCAGATCAATTTCTTTCACTCCAGAAAACTCTTTACCACCCAATGCCCAGAGACGTTCAAGCGGCAAACCTCAATTAACAAGTTCTGAAGCATGTTAGCACCGACAATCCGCTGAAACGCTCCTATCATCGCTTCCATTAGAGGGCCTACACCTTCATTAGGTATATTCACTCTACGTGGCGACACAAGAGGTATTGAGGATGTACCATCCTCTTGAGTTCTAGCTCTCACATTAACACGTCAAGAAGGCATATCGAATCTAATTTAATACATATAGAAAAACAAACAAAAGGCGTGAGTGGTAAGGGAAATGATCCAAGTCTCGTTCCTGCAAGTAAACTTCAGGATTAAGGCAATGTGTTCCCATTACTACCTCACATGCAATTTAATCAAAACATTTCAAACAATCTTATGCAATTCAACAAACTATTTCAAGCAACTCAAGTATCTAGAGAAATTTTTGACACATGGGTTTCGAAACCCAAAACACACAACAATCACCTAGGTGCAAGCGTAAGGAACCTAGAGCTCTGATGCTACAAAATGTAACACCCTATACTCAACCCGATCACTGAGCCCGAATATAGAGATGCCACACCACCTTCTCACTATTTGTACATTAAACTGTTCACTATTTTAAAGCTGACACATGTCATTCATAGCATTTGCTCTAGTTTTAAGACATACATTCTTTAATCATCATTACGACATGCTAGACATACATCAATGTAACTTACCGTGTTAAAAATTCAAGCATTGGGACCACTTAGAAACATTTCAAAGTTAAACATGTAGGTATTGATACTGACCCTAGGGTATCAATATTTTCTTTAAGTGGTATAGATACCACATAAAAATTGATACCAAACTTGCATTTTGTTTCTTGCTCAAAAATCATACAACCGAAAATTATCGGTACTTGTCATAGGGTATTGATATATTTTCCCCGAGTATCGATACTCAAGCAAAGGAATCTATATCAAATCTCTAATTTGACTTCCCTGCACATTTCAAAATACAGAGGTATCATTTTTAAAACCCGATTATCGATACCTCTTCAACAGACCTAAAAAATACAGCATACAAAAGTATTTAGTCCATTCCAATTTTGTTTCTAAATATCATGCATCAAATACTTCGATTAGTAATCATCCAAACGGCTAAATTTAATAGTTCAAAACGTCAAAAACGTGTCCAAGTAAAAAACATCATGCGATCATCAATGTTCATACACCTAAGCATATTATAACTCATAAACCTCATAAACAAAAGCAATACCAGCAAAATGTTTAGAACTAACATGGATATAAATAGGTCTACCAAATTTCCTTATTCCACTAAACATAAATAAATAATGACCACGTATGAAATACTAACAGGTTCTCCTTGGATCACTCCCTCAAAAAACCACACCGCCGACACCGAAACGTTACTAATCTGCATATGTTGAAAAGAGTAGGTGGGCTTAAGAAAGCTTAGTGAATGATTAGAATAACCACTAAGCAAACATGTCATCATACATTCACAACACAACCATATATATACACAATTACAATATTCTTATGTCTAGTGGTATATAATACCTATACATGATTTGTCTATTAGTCCACTTACATAGAATCTACATACTCATTCAAGAATATATCACATAACACATATTCCATTAATCATGTATCACATTTCACCCAATCACATGTAACGATAAATTGGCTCTTGAGGTACGAAACATAAAGTGGGCACTGTAACAGCCCGTTTTTAGTAAAATAGGAACAATGGTTTTGAGACAAAAAATATGAGGTCAAAAAATTTATTTTTATATTATTTTATGATCTACAGCATGATAGTATTACCGTATAAAAATTTCATTAAGAAATTTTATCATTTACATGTTCAATTTAATAAAAAAGACTAAATCGCGTAAAGTGCAAAAGTTGTGTTCTATTAGCTAAATGTATTAAATAGCTATAGAGCTTTAAAGTGGAGGTCCTTATATGGTAATTAGACTATTAAAGGTAATAGTGGATGTGCATGGCTTGGCAATTGTGTAATTTTTAAAGTTAGGTAAAGGTAATTTGTAAATAGGTAAAAAGTGATCAAATAAAGAAAACAATTAAAGCTGTCATCTTTATTTTATCTTCTCCAACTGAAATTAGGTATAGAAAACACCATTGGAGGGGCTTTGAAGGTTTGGCCAAGTAATCCATTGCATGGTGAGTAATTTTTGTCCTGTTTTTGTTAATTTCTATGTTTTCGGGATCGTTGTAGCTTAACCTAGCTAGCCCGGGGACTAATTTACAAAACTATTAAATTGTTTGAGTTTTTCCATTGATGAATATGTTAGGGTTTTTAAGATTAATGGTAGAAAAGTAATGGTTGTTGTTATATATATAACTTTTGTAACACCCTGAATTTGGGCCTAGTAGAATTGGGCCTATTGGGCCTTGGGCATGGGAACGTTTAAAATTTTTTAGAATAAAAGAACGGCACAAATGCATGTTGGATCTATTAGGCGAGTGATTTTGGAAGGTTAGGGGGCTTCTATGAAGTCCTAGGTTCAAGCCATGTGATTTGGAAAATTTTTATTTTTAGCATTAGAGGATCCGGACTCCTAGTATTAAGCCTTATAAGTATTTGTGATAAAAAATTAGACATAAGAGAGCCTGTGGTGGAGTGGTTGTGGTGTCACAGGTATGGCAAGGAGGGCAGAGGTTCAAGTCTCAGTGCATGCAAAAGGGGATTATTTATTTTACTCTTGTGTGGGCAAGAGTTTGTGTTGGATTTGAACTCTGTGCTGGAGAGTTTGAATTTGTCAAGTGAGTGTTTTAGGGGAGTGTTTCAAGGGATGAAGAGTGGATAAAGGAGTTTGATTGTAATTCAAACTCGATTGGTGGCTGAATTTAAGGAGAAAATCAGTGAATTTGAAATGGGTAGGTGTTGGTCGAATATTGGGGTCCTTGTTCTTGGAAATTCGGCTAGTGTATGAAGGGATGCCGTTTTTCTTTTAGCCATTTCAGCTTTTGACTCATTTGTTTTACTTCTTCTTTTTTTGCCTTTTTCAAAACGGAGCAATACCCATTTTCTCTGTTATTTTCTTTGCATCAATCGCTGCCTATGCTGAATTGACATTATTCTTCTCCTCTTTTGCTAAATCGAAGTAAGGTTCCTCTGTTTCCTTTTTCTTCTAGTGATAGCCGAATACCCCTTTTTCCTTTTCTCTCTTTTTCTTCGATTCTTTTCGAGTGTCCCTCCTTGTATTGCTAAAGCCGAATACTTTCACTTTGCCTATTGAGAATCTTTATCTACACTTTCCTTTTTCTATTTTCTTATTTCGTCATCCATCTCAAATCCTCTAAGTTTCAAATCTTCGATGGTTTAGCCAGTGAGCTCGAGTTAGGGATTTCTCCTCTTGGCCGAATGAGATAGTAAGTGGTGGTTATGTTTTTAACCGTTTTCGGTATCGATGGTATTCCTCTTTATCTGTCCAATCTCCCTTTCTTATCTTGACTGATGTTTGGTTTGTTTAAGGTTCCTCGAGGGGCGATTAAAGGGCAAGTGATTAATAGTAGTCGACTTCCTACTCTAAGGTTTCGATCAAGGTAAGTTCTCGATCAAGGAATTTGGGTAAGGCCGAATGTTAGTCCTTGCTTGGGCATGCATTTTCGTTGTAGTAGCATATGATTAACTCTAGTTATTAAACAATGTTAACTGATAGATTATGTTTACGATTCAGATAAGCCACGAGGAGGGGGAATCGATTCTTAACCAAGCGATCTAAGGAAAGGATAGGTCGTTGCCATTTAGTCAAGGTAGGTAGTGGTTAATCGGTTTGGGAAAAGTTTTGTGATCTTTAAAGATGGAAAGGCTAACTATACCCCTTGACTAAATATAGGTTCGTTCATAAGGGCTTGGAAGTACACTTCATAAATCAGGTGTGTACACACACCACTCCAACTGTATATCGGCAAACGCCGAAATGCCAAAATGCCGAAAAGCCGATATACCGGCGAATGATTCCACACGAGCGTGCGATCGCACGTGTACTGGACCGAGCCCATGAATATGGGCGTAAAATGGGTTGAGGCCACCATGAGCGTCCTCATGGGCTTAGGCCGTTTTTGGGCCAAATGGACCGGAATGGGCCAAGTGGGCCTAATGGGCCCGTGGGCCCTACGCGAGTAAATTTTGTGGATGGATAGGAATTAATGAGCCGGCCATGACGATCACATGGCCAAATGCAGTTTTGGGCTAAATGGGCCACATGAGCGTGTGGGCCCATTTGGGCCGATTAATGGGCCTTGGGCCCAATTAACTGTTTTGACCATATATGCTATCTGTGTCGATCGAGGCGACTGTAGACCCTCGAGAAGGTTGTAAAATGACCGAAATACCCCTAGAGGGTAAAATAACCGATATGCCCCTAGAGGGCAAAATGACTGAAATGCCCCTACATGTTATATGATTGTTATTGTATGCTATTTATGGTATGTCTGCATTCATGGGATATTATGCTGCATGGGGGATGGGATTATTGATCTGGAGGAAGTATATGAATTGTTCGGGTCACATGGTCGCTTGACGACTGTGGATCCACCGATGGCTTTAAGCCGATTATGTGATTGGCAGCTCTGCTGCAATATTGGTTAGTGCCGCAACCGGTGCTCCATCAGGAGTGTAGGGATGGGTGGGTCAATTAAATCCCCACAGGAGTGCAGGGTTGGACATGAGACGGAGTGCAGGGTTAGTATGGGCATTAATGCATTGTATACACCTGTTTTGTTAATGAGATGGGCTTAGGCCCAGATAGATGTAATCTGTGACATTGGATATGGGCTAAGGCCCAACTGAGGCTATTATGGGCTAAGGCCTAATTGCCACCGTTATTATGTTGGGCTTAGGCCCACATTAATTACTCTAATGGGCTTAGGCCCGGATTGATGTGATGCATGCTTTATGATCGATAAGGGTTGTACACACTGAGTTTTTGTAAACTCACCCCCTCTTTTTAATTTTTTTATGTAATCCTCAGTAAGCAGTTCGACGTACTGAAGGACTCGGAGGTGGCCACACTACGAACAGCTTTAAATTTTAGTATTTTATTATACCTTACTTAGACCGCTTTCTTGTTGGGTTGTAATAAGGCCTCTTTTAAATTTTTGGTTCTTAATTTGGGATTTTTAGTTTATTACGTTTTCTATCTGTTAAAAATGGATCACGATTTTCCAAAACAAATAATTGTTTTTCAAACGCTACGGTCCCCCAACTCAATTTTAAATATCACATTTTTTGTAAATCATTTGTTTTAAATTAAGCTTCCGCAGTAAATAAGGTTTTTAAGGTAATAACATTTTACAAGAGAATGACTTTTAATGAACCACGATTGAAAATGAACAAACGCAAACTGAGGTTTTGTACAAGTTTTTCTTGGTTTCACAGTTTTAAATTTCAAGAAGGGTTTTCAATGAAAACATGGTTTTCGAAAAACACTTCAATGTGAAACGCCAGAGTCGGCCATAACGTCTAGGCTGGGTTTGGGGTGTTACAACTTTTGTTAAGTGATTTTTATAAATTTGTCAATTAGGGGTTAAATTGAAAAATGTGAAATATTCATGGTGTAATTTGTGAATTAATGAAATGTGTGGGCTGCTATAAACTTGTATGATATTCGGATAGGCTTGGGTAAGGATGGAATTGCATGAATTTCATTTTACGAGTCAAATGACTAATTTGTAAAGAAATCAAAAGTATAGGGGCAAAATGGTAATTTTGCCGAAACATGAATTTTGGATTAAATTGAATAGAAGTTTTAATTAGTTAAATTTGATTATATAGATCAAGAAAAGCAACGTATGGATTTAGATCAGGGAAAAGATAATGTTTTGGATTAATCGATCGTTTTTCCTCCATACGTGTTTAAGGTAAGTTCGTATATGTAATTAGCGTTAAATTATATTTGATTTAAATGCTTTTGTGTCATATTATTGGTATTATGACTCTACAGAAATATCCAACGAAGTTTCGGTGACTTTCGAATCCCGTTTGAATCTTAGGAATATATAGGATACAAATGACATGTCATTAGAGGTTACCGTATTTTGGGTGCTAGTCTTGTACGTCCTACCGGTGGCTGAGTTTCTGATATTTGCTGTGGTTACTTGACAGCTTGTGTGAGTAGCACCGTGTAGTTACGTCTTGACTGACAGCTTGTGTGAGCATACCCATTTATGGCTCAAGAGAGAGCATTGATATGAGATGTGAGATAGTAGTGGTTTTGACCACATGTTGGCACGTACTGTGCGAGATTCTCGTGTATCTGTGATGGGCTCGAAACTAACTAATATTTTGACAAAGGCAAGCGCACCTATCGAACAGTAGTATAGCCTTGGTGAGTCCGAAATATCGTATCCTCAAGGACTAAAATTACTAGTAATAACTATCTTTTTTATTATCTAGCCTAATAATTAAGGGGTTTTGTTTCAATCTAAAATTTAACTAACTAATTAACTATAAACGCGACAGAAAGCGAAGGAAATAATCGAATAAACCAATGATAAAGACAATACCCAAGGAAGAATCCACCTAGACTTCACTTATTATTCTGACTCTGAATTAAACGATTTATTCACTTGTCTCGATCCGTAGAAATCCCTAAATTATGTTAATATCTCTTTCAAGACTAAAAACAACTTACTCTAGGTTGATTAATTGAAATCTCTTTCTAATTAAAACCCCTATCGTCACATTAACTCGATCTATGGATTCCCTTATTACATTTGACTCTAATCTGGCAGATTTATGTCATCCTATTTCTAGGGTTTCAATCAACTCCGCTTAATTATGCGAGATCTTCTCTTAAACAGGGACTTTTGCTCCACTAAATAAGCACATTAAACTTGAATTAATATCCTGAAAATATTAAAGCAATGGTTAAAACACATAATTAAGAACAAGAACAAGTATTTATTATGTAATTCAGATTTATTGAATAATAAGATTCATCTAGGTTTCATCCTCCCTAGGTATTTAGGGAGTTTAGTTCATACTGATAGAGGGAAATATCTTAAAATAAGGAAAACTACAAAACATAAGAAAACCCAAAAACTTCAAGAGAAATTGATAGGAGATCTTCAATCTTGATGGGGATCCTTTTTCCAAGCTGCTCCCAATAACTGTCTTCGAGTGTTTTCTACGTCCTACTCTGTGTGTTCGTTTAGGTCCTCCCCTAGGGTGTTTATATAGGCTTTGGAGCACCTTTCTTGGCCCACAAGTAGTCTTTTCTGAATAGAATTAGACTTGGGTTCGGCATGGACACGCCTGTGTGACACGCCCGTGTGTGATAGCTTAGGCCGTGTTCGATTCTACTCGTCACACACGGCCGTGTGGTCTGCCCGTGTGCGATAGTCCAGGCCATGTTGATTTCTGAGGTAGGCCCATTTTGTCCCTTTTTGGCCCGTTTCTTGTTCTTTTCGACTCCCTAAGCTCTCCTGAGTGTAAAACATGAAATTAAAGGATTAGGAGCATCGAATTCATCAAATCTAATGAAAATTCATCCAAAAATAAGCCAAGCATGGGGTCAAAATATGTATAAATTATGGTTTAGCAAATATCCCCACACTTAAGCCTTTGCTTGTCCTCAAGCAAAATCCTCAACTCACAATCAAAATAAATTCTTCTCAACTTATAATTTTCATCAATAATGTTTTATCATAATTCACAGATAATTCGTACATTGATAACTTAACTAAAAGAGTCCTAAAGATTTAAACAATTTAAGTCACAAATTTTATAGCGCAAAAACATAGGTGTTTCCCTTCATTTAAATAATTTCCTTTGATTCAAAACCTACAAGAATTGACATCCTCACTAAAGATTCACTCAAAGTGTTTAAGGTTCAATTTATGCACTCAAAAGTCAAACATGAAAAGTTATTACCATAAGCTTGCATGAAAATCAAATCTCCACCACTGTAAAATGAGATGATACATAAATCAAAAGGTCTTAAAAAAGGGTTGTAATGGGGCTTGGGTTAAAGGTGTGGATAAAGGCTGAATTAGAGGGTTAGAATCGAGATTGAATTGACAATTTACCTAACTAGAAAAATAAACTAATACTGAATAATTACAATAAGCTTCTTCCCAAAGTGTGAAATTAACCGTTTAAGCTCAAATAACAACTTCTTTCTTTTTTTTTTCTTTTTTTTTCATACAAGAATTTAACAACTGAAATAAAGAACATAGTTAGGCAACTTGCTCAAATCAAATCTCGAAAAAAAGGAGCTAAAATAATAGGAAAAAATTCTCAATGAATCAAAAAGAATGGGTCTTGGGTTAATATTAAGGGTAAATCAAGAAACGGTTTATTAGGATTAAAGGGTTTCACTAGGGGTTAATTATGAAGGTAGGCTTTTTGGGGTAAGTGGGTTAAAACCTAGGTGCCTTTATCATCTCAGTATATCAAATCAAAGGTGTGGTCTCGACATGCATAATCGAAGCAAGTTCTAGAATAACAAATCAATATTGACACACTTATAACCAACAATAAAGTGAGCAAGAAAAGTCTATGCTCTAAAAGGCTCAAAATCTCACAAAAATTATGGTTTTTGATGTCAACCCTGCAATTTTCAAACTTCAAAGTAATATTGAAATTTAGGGAAACAACCTAACAAATTTTAAATCCTGAAAATAGACTTATCATGCTTGATTCTCTAATGTCTTAAAGTTTAAACCATCAATGCACGATTACCTATGACTTAATCCAAAACATATCAATAGAAATCATAAATCAATAAAAATTTTATTCTAATAGTAATATGAGAAAATTACTTGAGAACAAGACATAATTCAGGGATTTTCTAATAATGCTATAATTAACATCCCCACACTTAAGATGTACATTGTCCTCAATCTACCAAAATAGATAATGACAATAGAAGAATATCATAAGAGAGGGAGAGAAGTGAAACTTCTTGAATTTTGGATGAAATTCGTGGAATAGTGAACGCGGAATTGTAGATATGACAAAGTGAAGTGCATGATTCTGAGTAACTAAAAAAAATAAACACAACTGTGGAAGAAGATTAAGGGATTACTCGATTAGGAATAAATATAAAAAACTAAAATATCGTTCAAAATATAAAATATAAGTCTTTTAGAAACAATTATACGAAACATAAAGGAAAATAGACTAAAAATAAAAAGAAAAAGAAAAAGAAAAAGAAAAATAGAGATGAAAATAAAATAAATGGACTCAAAGGTCCTCGTCGTCAGACACGTCGTGAGGTGGCAGTGCTGAAGGTGAAATATGGAGATGGTGGCAAATCTGCTGTAGGGTGGCCTCGATACTGTCAAACCGCTGGTAGCACTGCTGCTCGAAGCGAGTGAGTCACTCGGTTATGTTGTTCAATGTAGCAGAATAAGAAGGGGGTCGTCGAGGTGGTGACCGGAGTAGGGGATAAGGAGTAAATGTAATATCCGGGATTTAGGGCTTGTGCATTTTTGCATGTGCTAGTATGCCTATGTGTGTTTTTGAATGTGTTTTTATGAATTTTGAGAACTTTAGAGTGTAGGTGACTGTCTTAGAAATTATCAGGTTTTAAGTCATTAAGGAGAGCTAAGCAAAACAGGCCTTAAGAAAAACTGTATGGAGTTTTAGACACAAGTGGAGTGTGTGGTGTAGTGGCAAAGTGACGCCACTTAAGAGGCAAGGGAGTGACGCCTCAGGGAGCTAAAAGGGGGCAAGGTTCGAGCTGCAGAGGTTGCACTATGGGCATTTGTTTTTGCGTCAGGAAGGGGGGAGAGTTGGATTCGGCTAGGGCACTAAAAAAGGGGGATTTGGCTGAGTCAAATTATTTTAGATGTGTGGCAAGGAGAAGGGATGAGGTTGGACTTAATTTTAACTCATTTGAAAGGGTGGTGTTGAGAGAAAATAGGAGAAAAACAAGGGATAGGGAGTGAGGTTGAGGAGTTGGCCGAATATGGGACTTTAGGGGGGCAAAATTCGGTCATTCAAGGGGAGCTAGGTGCCGAATTTACTTAGTGTAGTAATAGGCATCTTTTTGGTGATTTTTCTCTCTTCCAAAAGCTCCATTCCCTTTTTCTTTTCTTTTGTGACCAGAAACCGAAAACCTCTCAAACCTTAGTTCTTTTCTTCTCCATCTTCTCGCGATCCAATCATCTTCAAAAGCCGAAGGAGCTTTTCTTCTTTTATGAAGTTATAGCCGAACCTCTTATTAGCCTCACCCTTATTTCTTCTCTTTCATTCTTTTCTAGAACGTTGATTCTCAAGGGTTGTTATCAAGCCGAATCGGGTTAGTAAGATGGTAAGGATTTCTTTTTTTCAATTTTCTTTCTTCTTTTCTTGGTTGGTGAAATCAAGAAACTAACCATATGTATTTGATTGGTAGAAACCTTGAAGGAGGATTTGGGATTTGGTTGTAGCCGATTACAAGGGAAGGTCTTTCGGGATTTTGAGATCTAAGGTAAGCGAATATGATCTTAGGCCGAAGGTCATTTATTTTGGATTCGTTAAATGTTAGAATTGGATCTAACATAGACTATACAGGGATTTCGACATCTCCTAAGACAAGTAGTATTTTTGGGATTTAGATCCGCAAGGTAAGGGAGTGTTGATATTCGGCCAAGGCCATATTAAGTGTTAATGTTGGCCGATTCTAACTATGGTTTTTAGGGAGGAGTACAATCTGTTTCGGTAGATTTTCGGATTCGATGAACAGTGTTAGTACAGTGTGTAGCCCTACACTAATTCCTAATAGATCTAGGGTATTATTATTATGTATGTGTTAATGGAAATATGAAAAAATGGCTAAAGGTACCATTCCATGGTACAGAGTATTCAGGTACGTTAACATACTACTACTACTATGTTAATAATGCTTATGAACACTGAATATGACACACATGTGAAGTTGTTATGAATATGGAATAAAGTACATGGCATGATCTCTGTTTGTTTTGTATTATGCATAGGCATATGGGTGATATTGAAAAGGGGAAGTGATCTGGTGGTTTTTACCACAATATTTGGTGACTCATGTCACATAATCTGAATGTGGTGACTTATGTCACATATTATTATCTGGTGACTCTGTCACATTATCCGTGGCTATGCCACAATTTATAAGGGGATGAGCATGTCGTGCTGCAATGATCGCCGATGATGATGTGTAGCGGATGGAGGGTCGACTTAGTAGTCCCCACGGTGTGATGGTTGGTACAGGTGATGTGTAGCGGATGGTTATCTAGGTTTGGGTTCGGGATTGCATCATTATTTATATTCGTTATATGTGTATGATTTGATGTGCCTAAATCGTTGGGATTGGTGTTGGTTATACACACTGAGTCTGTTTGACTCACCCCGTTGTGGGATATTTTTCAGGTGACACTCAGTAACGGACCGGGTCGGCAGGAGCTTAGTGGTGGCCATGTTCAACTCAGACTTTATTTTAATTTTGGACTTTTTACTTCTAAGTATTTTGGATTTATTCGGGTTTTGTTTTGATGTAATAAGGCCATAGCTATAAACTGATTATGCATGCATTTTTATTTGTTTTATTATGATACAAATTTTATCCATTTAAAGTTTAAGCAACTTTTCTTAAAAATAAATTTTAAATGTTTAGACACCTAAACACAAACGATTTTCGAATTAAAGATTAACTCCAAAACAACTCGGCATTATTTTTTTTAAACCACCCAAATTTTCCAAAGTAATAAACATGTATTTGTAACGTTTTACTCGAGGAACATACCAGATCCGGTCTGGGCTCGTGGGCCAGGTTTGAGGTGTTTCAGTTTGGTATCAGAGCCCAGTTTTAAACTCTCGACCTTGGGTTTAAAGCCCACAACGTTTTCAAAATTGAGCCCAAACAAGTTTTCGTGAAAATTATCGAAATTAAGCAGGTTTTCTGGCATGGCACCTAAGTCTCCGACCCGAAGTCCACCAGGTAAGTACCCCTAACCGTTGTGTGAATTAATGTATGATTTGTATATGGGTATAACGGGAACGTAGAGTAGTATATTAAGTTATGGAACCCTAGGATTAGCTTACTTCAATCTGAGAATTACATAAAACTTTAAGGCCTAATTAAACAAACTGTGGTCGAGTCGTGACTTAGTAGGTGTGGCAACCATTGTGCGCATGTCTAGGATTGGATTCGGGAAGAGCACGGTATTTAAGCGATCCTAGTGACTCACCTCCTCTTCGCTCGAATCCTACCAGTGCGTAGTAACGATTCACCCTAACCAAGAGGACTCATTCACAAAGCTAAACTCAATAATTAAAACCCAAAAGGGACTAGCCATATTTTTATAAAAACCTTAGTTTTAAAAGCACCAAATTACCCCTTTGATTTGTAAAAACTCTTTTACAAAATTTTTCCGAAATATTCCCGATTTACAAAAATTTACTAAAATACCCCTAGGTTGAGAAATTACTAAAATACCCTTGGTTTATGAAATTACCACACTACCCTCAATTTTTTCTAAAATATTCTTACTTTACAAAAATACCAAAAACCCCTATTTTGCAAAATATCAAGATACCACGATTTGAAAATTTACCAAAATACCCTATAGGACAAATTACGAAAATACCCACAGGATTAAAGCGGACAAAAATGTACAAGTGATGAATGTGTGTAGTAGATACTCTTTGAATGAAGGTGCATCTTTCTCTCGAACTAGGATAGAAGACTTGAAATGAAAACCTGTAATGATCGAAAGCACTACTACTAAGCTCCTTTTCATAAAATTTCTTCGCGGATAATCAGTGGAACAAATACTAATGCATAAAATTCCTTAAATCAGATTAAAGCGCGATCGTAGAAATGAGTTCTAGGGACGTGGTCGTAATGTGCGAGGGCGTGGTAGAGGCGAGAATGATCGTATCGGAACCAGTTGTTAGGTGCGGACAAGGGTCCAAAAATGAGGTACCACCACCCCACCACCGGTGTTGGTGTTGAGCGAGCAAGATCGGGACGGGGATGATGCGAGATCGCGAGCGTCTTTGCGCGTTCTTGAGATGGTGGGTGGAGCGGTGGAGGTGGGGAGCTCGGAAATCTGACCGGCGACTCGAGAGCAAATGGAGCTAAATTATTTCGTGGCGTATCGGTGTGGCACCCGATGCGGTGAGTATTGGATGGAAGCGACAGAGCGAATTATGGATGAGCTGGATCCGATTCTTTGAAGAGAAGTTGAAGGAATGGTGTCGCTACCCGCGATGAGGCATATCGGTGGTGGCTCGCAGATTCGGGATGGTGCTACGGTGAGGATCTCACTTGGGAGTATGTTAAAGCGGCATATCGAAGAAGTATGTTGGAACTAGTTATCTTGATGCTCGAGAGGAAGGCATTTTTGGTGGTTCAAGGGAACAAGTCCGTAGCGGAGTACGAGGTGAATTCTTAAGGTTGAGCCGGTATGCTCGAGGTATCGTGGCTACGGAGCATGAGCGATGTGTCCGGTTTGAGGATGGGTGAGGATGACCTAAGATTGTTGATAGCTCCACGGCAGAGCGAGAGTTTGCCGTGTTGGTGGAAAAGGCTAAGGTAGCCGAAGGGATTAAGGACTCGTGAAATAGAATCTTTGAAGCGGAATAGGCACAAGAGAGGTTTTGTATCATCGGGTCATGCGGGAATGCGTGAGAAGAGGCCTAGAGTTGATGGGCCGCGAGGTCGACAAGTTGTGATAGGAGGCGATGTCGTACTTGTGATCGGTGTGGGAAGAGGCACCTAGGAGAGTGTTGGAAGAAGACGGGAGGATGCTTTAAGTGTGGGTCTAAGGAACACATGATTAAGGACAATCCTATTAAGATAGGCGGAGTCGACCAACAGTCGGGGTTCTAATCAGCCGAAGAGGGGGACAAAGCGGCCTCGGCGGGGGTCGTGGTCCGATTGGCGAGAGAAAGCGGTCTTTGGAAGAGGGCGTGGAACACAGCGCGAGGTGTTGGTAATCCGAGGCTAGACGGCCCGGGATCGGTATATGCGGTTCGTCGGAGGGAAGGAAAAGCGATGCACGATGTTATAACAGATGCGTTCCTTATTTTGGAGTTACCCTTTATTGCTTTGATAGACATAGGGTCAACTCATTCCTATGTTGCTAGTGAAGTATCCGGAACTTTGCATGTGAACTTTGAGACTGTACCTAGGAAGATGACTGTACTTAGTCCTTTAGGAGCGATCGTGATAGTAGATAAACTCTTTAAGGAAGTGCCTTTAGAAGTTCGGGGACGCAGCTTTCACGGTGACTTAGTGGAACTACCATTCGGGAATTTGATCTAATCTTAGGCATGGATTGGTTAGTGAAGTACCGTGCGAATGTGGATTGCGCCGCTAAACGCATGTCGTTGAGAACTCCCGACGATAAGGAAGTTGTGGTGATGGGCGAAAGACGGAACTATTTTTCGAATGTAGTATCCGCCCTTAAGGCGGAGAAGATGGTAAGGAAAGGATGTCGGTTTTTCGATGTGGGTGGTGCCTTGGACACTAAGGAAACAAGTGTGGAAGGGGTTAGAAGCGGTAAAGGAATTTGTGGATGTCTTTCGGAGGAATTACAGAATACCCCGGATAGGGAGGTGGAGTTTGGAATTGACTTGCTACAGGGAGCGACTCTGTGTCAATCGCCCCGTCTGAGAATGGCACCAAAGGAATTGGTTGAGCTCAAGGCTCAAATCCAAGAGTTGCTTGATTGTGGGTTTATCCGAGGCCAGTGTGTCTCCATGGGGAGCACCGGTCTTGTTTGTGAAGAAGAAGGATGGAACTATGCGTATGTGCATAGATTATCGTCGATTGAATAAGTGACCATCAAGAACAAGTACCGTTGCCGAGGATAGAGCGACTTGTTCGATCAAGCGAAGAGGCGGCGATATTCTCGAAGATAGATCTAAGGTGCGGATATCATCAACTTAAGGTGAAGGAAGCGAGATATCCATAAGATGACCTCCAGAACAAGATACGGGCATTATGAGTTCTTAGTAATTCCATTCGGATTAACGAATGCCCCAGCCGCGTTCATGGATATTATGAACCGGGTTTTCAACCTTACTTGGATAGGTTCGTCGTTGTGTTCATAGAGCGACATCTTAGTATATTCCAAAGTCGAAGAGGAGCATGATGAGCATCTCCCGGTTGTGTTGCAAGTATTAAGGGAGAAGAAGCTTTATGCCAAATTCAGCAAGTGTGAATTTTGGCTTAAGGAGTTCGCATTCTTAGGGCATGTAGTGTCTGTAGAAGGGATAAGAGTGGATCCTAGGAAGATTGAGGCAGTGTTGGATTGGAAACCACCTAAGTCTGTGGCGAAGGTTCGTAGTTTCTTGGGATTGGCAGGCTACTACAGAAGGTTTGTAGAAGGGTTCTCATCAATAGCCGCACCTTTGACGAAGTTGTTGGGAAAGGAAGTATCTTTCGTATGGACAGATAAGCAACAGGAGAGTTTTGAGAAACTTAAGAGGGTTTTGGTGAAGCTCGGTTTTGATCTGACGAGGAGGCGGGGAAAGGATTTCGTGGTGTATTGTGACGCTTCTCATACAGGATTAGGATGTGTTTTAATTTAAGATGGGAAAGTAGTTGCTTATGCGTCTAGACAATTAAGGCTGCATGAGGTTAACTACCCGACGCATGATTTGGAATTAGCGGCGGTAGTCTTTGCTCTTAAGGTATGGAGGCATTATCTTTATGGGAGAAGTCAGTGATCTACACAGACCACAAGAGCCTTAAGTATCTGTGACTCGAGAAAGAAATTGAACCCGAGGCAATGAAGGTGGGTGGAGTTATTGAAAGACTACGATTGTTCTATAGAGTATCATCCGGGCAAGGCGAATGTAGTGGCAGATGCCCTAAGTCGGAAAGTAGTGCCGGATCTGAGGGTAATGTTTGCACATCTTAGCTTGTATGATGATGGAAGTTTATTGGCAGAGTTACAAGTTAAACCGACATGGTTGAATGAGGTGAAGGAAAGTCAGTTAATGGATGATGATCTAAGTGCTAAGCTACGGCAAGTGCAGAGTGGAGAGTTGGAAGATTATAGTATTAATGACGAGGGAGTATTGTGTTTCAAGGGTAAGGTCTGTATGCCGAAGAACAAGGAGTTAAGGCGGAGAATTCTTCAGGAATCGCATAGTAGCCCCTATGCTATGCATCCTGGAGGTAGTAAGTTGTATAGAGACCTAAGGGAGCAGTTTTGGTGGCTTTGGTCTTAAGAGGAAGTTACCGAATTTGTAGGGAAGTGCTTGGCGTGTCGACAAGTCAAAAGTGAACACCAAGTTCGTCGGGGTTGCTTCACCGATAAAGATTCCGCGATGGAAGTGGGAGAGAATCACCATGGACTTCGTTAGTGGGCTTTCCCTTACGCCTACTAAGAAGGACTCGGTATGGGTGATAGTGGATCGATTCACAAAATCGCGCATTTCATACCCGGTCTGCGGGTTGACTATTCTTTACTGAGAGGTTGGCGAAGTTGTATGTGGCGAGAAATTGTGAGGTTGCATGGAGTGCCAATGTCGATTATCTCGAGATAGGGATCCAAGGTTTACGTCTCGGTTGCGGAAAGCACTACATCAAGCTTTGGGCACCAGATTAGACTTGATGACGGCATTTCATCCACGATCAGACGGCGATCGAGCGAGTGATCAAGTGTTGGAAGATATGTTGAGAGGTCGTGTAATAGACTTTAGAGGAAGTTGGGAAGAATACTTGCCTTTAGCAGAATTTGCATATAATAACAGCTATCAAGCCGATGATTCGAATGGCACCGTATGAAGCTATCAGATGGGCGGAAGTGTCGCACTCCTACGTGTTGGGCGTAATTAGGAGAACGCGTCAAGTTTTGGGTCCAGAGATTGTGGCGAGTCGAAGAAAAGGTTAAGTTAATTCGGGCACGATTAAAGGAGGCATCCGAGTGAGAAGTCGTATGCGGATCTTAAGCGAAAGGAAATAGAATTTCTTGTGGGAGATCGAGTGTTTCTTAAGGTTTCGCCTTGGAAGAAGGTGATGAGATTTGGTCGCAAAGTGAAATTAAGTCCAAGGTTTATAGGACCTTATCGGGTATTGAAGCGAGTTGGTCGATGGCATACCGATTAGAGTTGCCTCGAGTTGAAGCGGATGCACGCGATGTGTTCCATGTTTCTATGCTACGTCGTTACCGATCGGATCCATCTCATGTAGTGCCGGTTGAGGAGGTGGAGCTAAGGCCAGATTTGTCCTACGAGGAAGAGCCGATTCAGATTTTGGAACGAGATGTGAAAGTGCTACGAAGGAAGTCAGTTCCTTTAGTCAAAGTGTTATGGCGCAATCATGGATCGGAAGAAGCTTCGTGGGAGCCGGAAGAAACAATACGACAGCAATACCCTCACTTATTTTAGCCAGGTAATTTCGAGGACGAAATTATTTTAAGGGGGGTAGAACTGTAATATCCGAGATTTAGGGCTTGTGCATTTTTGCATGTGCTAGTATGCCTATGTGTGTTTTTGAATGTGTTTTTATGAATTTTGAGAACTTTAGAGTGTAGGTGAATGTCTTAGAAATTATCAGGTTTTAAGTCATTAAGGAGAGCTAAGCAAAACAGGCCTTAAGAAAAATTGTATGGAGTTTTAGACACAAGTGGAGTGTGTGGTGCAGTGGCAAAGTGACGCCACTTAAGAGGCAAGGGAGTGACGCCTCAGGGAGCTAAAAGGGGGCAAGGTTCGAGCTGCAGAGGTTGCACTATGGGCATTTGTTTTTGCGTCAGGAAGGGGGGAGAGTTGGATTCGGCTAGGGCACTAAAAAAGGGGGATTTGGCTGAGTCAAATTATTTTAGATGTGTGGCAAGGAGAAGGGATGAGGTTGGACTTAATTTGAACTCATTTGAAAGGGTGGTGTTGAGAAAATATAGGAGAAAAACAAGGGATAGGGAGTGAGGTTGAGGAGTTGGCCGAATATGGGACTTTAGGGGCAAAATTCGGTCATTCAAAGGAGCTAGGTGCCGAATTTACTTAGTGTAGTAATAGGCATCTTTTTGGTGATTTTCTCTCTTCCAAAAGCTCCATTCCCTTTTTCTTTTCTTTTGTGACCGTAAACCGCAAAACCTCTCAAACCTTAGTTCTTTTCTTCTCCATCTTCTCGCGATCCAATCATCTTCAAAAGCCGAATGAGCTTTTCTTCTTTTATGAAGTTATAGCCGAACCTCTTATTAGCCTCACCCTTATTTCTTCTCTTTCATTCTTTTCTAGAACGTTGATTCTCAAGGGTTGTTATCAAGCCGAATCGGGTTAGTAAGATGGTAAGGATTTCTTTTTTTCAATTTTCTTTCTTCTTTTCTTGGTTGGTCGAAATCAAGAAACTAACCATATGTATTTGATTGGCCGAAACCTTGAAGGAGGATTTCGGGATTTGGTTGTAGCCGATTACAAGGGAAGGTCTTCGGGATTTTAAGATCTAAGGTAGCGAATATGATCTTAGGTAGAAGGTCATTTATTTTGGATTCGTTAAATGTTAGAATTGGATCTAACATAGACTATACAGGGATTTCGACATCTCCTAAGACAAGTAGTATTTTCGGGATTTAGATCCGCAAGGTAAGGGAGTGTTGATATTCGGCCAAGGCCATATTAAGTGTTAATGTTGGCCGATTCTAACTATGGTTTTTAGGGAGGAGTACAATCTGTTTCGGTAGATTCTTGGGATTCAGTAACCGTGTTAGTACCAGGTGTGTAGCCCTACACTAATTCCTAATAGATCTATGGTATTATTATTATGTATGTGTTAATGGAAATATGAAAATATGGCTAAAGGTACCATTCCATGGTACAGAGTATTCAGGTACGTTAACATACTACTACTACTATGTTAATAATGCTTATGAAAACTGAATATGACACACATGTGAAGTTGTTATGAATATGGAATAAAGTACATGGCATGATCTCTGTTTGTTTTGTATTATGCATGGGCATATGGGTGATATTGAAAAGGGAAGTGATGCGGTGGTTTTTACCACAATATCCGTGACTCATGTCACATAATCTGAATGTGGTGACTTATGTCATATATTATTATCCGTGACTCTGTCACATTATCTCGTGGCTATGCCACAATTTATAAGGGCGATGAGCATGTCGTGCGCAAATGCGCGCTTCGATGATGTGTAGCGGATGGAGGGTCGACTTAGTAGTCCCCACGGTGTGATGGTTGGTACGGTGATGTGTAGCGGATGGTTATCTAGGTTTGGGTTGGGATTGCATCATTATTTATATTCGTTATATGTGTATGATTTGATGTGCCTAAATCGTTGGGATTGGTGTTGGTTACTGCTGAGTGAGTCTGTTTGACTCACCCCGTTGTGGGATATTTTTCAGGTGACACTCAAGAACGGGACCGGTCGGCAGGAGCTTAGTGGTGGCCATGTTCAACTCAGACTTTATTTTAATTTTGGACTTTTTACTTCTAAGTATTTTGGATTTATTCGGGTTTTGTTTTGATGTAATAAGGCCATAGCTATAAACTGATTATGCATGCATTTTTATTTGTTTTATTATGATACAAATTTTATCCATTTAAAGTTTAAGCAACTTTTCTTAAAAATAAATTTTAAATGTTTAGACACCTAAACACAAACGATTTTCTAATTAAAGATTAACTCCAAAACAACTCGGCATTATTTTTTTTAAACCACCCAAATTTTCCAAAGTAATAAACATGTATTTGTAAAGTTTTACTCGAGGAACATACCAGATTCGGTCTAGGCTCGTGGGCCGGGTTTGGGGTGTTTCAGTAAAGAGGGTGTTTGGGTGAGAGAGCGGCTAGGGTTTTGGGGGGGAAATTTGGGGGAGAAGGTGAACAGTAGACGGGGGTTTAAATAGGGATTGGGGCACACGGTCGCGGCCCATGCCCGTGTGCCCTGTGCTTAGCCCGTGTGTTTCGTAAATGTTTGTTTAGGGCGTGTCTGAGTCTTGGCCCACGCCCGTGTTCCCTAGGCGTGTTGGGTCACACGGCCGAATCGCACGGCTGTGTGATGCTTCGTTCGTTTCTCCCACGCCCGTGTATAGGTTCCCACGCCCGTGTTAATTAATCAGTATCGACCATGGCCTATAGGCACAGGCGTGTCGCGAGCCCATGTGACTTACCCAGTTTCAACCACGGCTTCTGGGCACGGGCGTGTCGCACGCCCGTGTCACTTACTCAGTATCGCCTACGGTCTGAAGGCACTCCTGTGTGGGTTTATCGCATCCGATGTTCTTTAGTCAGTTTCGGCCACGACCGCATCGCACGGCCGTGGCATTTTATCGCAGCCCGTGTTTTGGGGAAAATTTTTGTCCTATTTCTACATGGTCTTCACCATGCCAATGTACCTAGTCGTGGTGTCCACACGTCCACGACCACGCCCGTGTGCAAGGCCGTGTGGGTAGGGAAACATGTGCCTATTAATTTGGTTAGTTTTTAGTTAGGTGCTAAAAATCGAAAATATTGACATTAATGAGGTTAGTGCTCAGGTTGCCTCCCGAGAAGCACTTATTTAGAGTCTAAGCTCGACTCACCTTTCATTCGCATAATCATGGTGGTTCGAGGAGTTGAAACTCCTCATTCCTGCTCTCAATTTTGTTAAAATAAGGTTTTAGATGAGTACTATTTACCTTGAAGGTGCCAAATTTGGAATGAGTTACCTCGACTGTACCGTATGGGAAAATATTAAGTACAGTGAAAGGGGTTGTTCCATTAGGTTCAGAAGTGGCAACACGAGGATCTGCATTATCCATTAGAACTCGGTCTCCAACCTTAATTTGACTCGTTTTATTTTTAGGCTCATCATGGCCCTGCTTTGGTTCATCGTGTACTTTCAATTTCTCCTTAAACTGTGTTCGCCATTCATCTAGTTCCTCGATCTGGAGCCTTCGTTCCTCATGAACAGTTCTATTCTCAATATGAGAGCTAGACCATGGCTCTGTCATCTTTTTCCGAGGAATTTTCTGCAAAGAAGATTGAACATTAAGTTCACTTACATTAACAGGACTTGTATCATATTCATCACTAGATATTCTGACAGAATCACGTGCTTGGAGTTTAATCATGTCATCACTTGCACGAAGTATTAATTCCCCTGTACCAACATCAATAATGGTCCTAGCAGTTACTAAAAATGGTCGCCCTAAAATTAAAGGAACGTCACTATCCTCATCCATGTCTAGAACAACAAAGTCTACTTGGAATATGAATTTATCAATTTTGACTAGCACATCTTCAATTATACCCCTAGGAAATCTAATGGTTTTATCAGCCAATTGAATGCTCATCCTAGTTTGTTTGGGTTTCCCAAGACCTAGCTGTTTGAACATTTTATAAGGCATAACATTGATACTTTCCCCTAAATCAGCTAACGCATTATTAACAGATCAACCAAAAATTAAGCAAATAATCGTAAAACTCCCTGGATCTTTTAATTTACGGGGTAGTTTATTCTGTAAAATTGCTGAGCAAACTGCATTTAGCTCCACATGCAACACATCGTCTAACTTCCATTTGTTTGCCAAAAGCTCTTTTAAAAATTTTACTGAATTGGGCATCTGCGAAAGAGCTTCAATAAACGGTAAGTTAATATGTAATTTTTTTAAAAGTTTAAGAAATTTACCGAATTGTTCATCTGTGCGGTCTTTCTTCGTCACATTGGGATATGGCACATGCGGTTTGTACTCTGTACTTACTAGTTTTGGTTTATTATGGCTTACCTCAACCTTACCTTTATCTACCACATTTTTTTGCCTCGGTTTTGGTTCGTCTAACCCTTCACTATCGTGAGCAGTAATGGCATGAAGTTTCTCCTTTGGGTTAGTTTCAGTGTTGCTTGGCAAGCTGCCTTGTGGTCGTTCAGATATTAGCTTAGCAAGCTATCCTATTTGAGTCTCGAGACCTTGAATCGACGCTTGTTTATTTTTTAGTGCAGTTTCGGTGTTTTGAAAGCGCATTTCTGACACCGAGATGAATTTAGTAAGCATCTCTTCATGGTTCGGCTTCTTTTCTTGTTGGTAAGGTGGCTGAAAGCCTGCAGGGGGTTGCTGTCTTTGGTTTCCTTGTCCTCCCCATGTAAAGTTTGGATGGTTCCTCCAACCTGGATTGTAAGTGTTACTATAGGGATTATTCTGAGGTCTAGAATTATTACCCATATAGTTCATCTGTTCACTTTCTATGCCAGGGTTGTAGGATGGATATTCTGTATTTCCCATTCCTCCTCCATTCGTATCACACTGCATCACTGGATGTACCTGCGAAGAACTACACAAACCATCAATCTTTTTATTTAAAAGCTCTACCTGGTTTGATAGCATGGTAACTGCGTCGAGGTTGAAAACACCAGTGGCTTTTGTCGGCTTTGTTCTCATGACTTGCCACTGATAGTTATTCAGTGACATCTCTTCTATAAAATCATAAGCCACTTTAGGTGTTTTATTATTAAGGGTTCCACCGGCAGCTGCATCAATCAGCTGTCTAGTTGAGGGGTTCAAACCATTGTAAAAGGTTTGAACCTATATCCATAATGGTAACCCATGGTGAGGGCATCTTCTCAATAGATCCTTTTATCTCTCCCATGCATCGTAAAGTGTTTCTAAATCCATCTGCACAAAAGAAGAGATATCATTCCTCAATTTAGCCGTTTTAGCCGGCGAAAAATATTTAAGTAAAAATTTTTCAGTCATTTGTTCCCATGTAGTGATCAATCCTCGTGGTAACGAGTTCAACCACTGTTTAGCTTTTTTTCTCAACCAGAAGAGAAACAACCAAAGGCGAATGGCATCATCATAAATGCCATTAATCTTGAAAGTGTCGCAGAATTCCAGAAAATTCGCCAAGTGATTGTTTGGATCCTTATCCTGCAAACCATCAAACTGAACAAACTGCTGAATCATCTGAATAGTGTTAGGTTTCAGTTTAAAATTATTTGCAGCAACAGCAGGTCTAACAATACTTGATTCAGTTCCTGTTAAAGTAGGCTTAGCACAATCATACATAGTTCGAGGAGCATGATTCTGATTTACTGGATTTGCAGCGACCACAGGAGGTAGCAAATTATTCTTGGGATCAGCCATCTCCTCGGTATTAGTGATATCATTCTCTTGCTCTTCTTGTATGTATTGTAGGCTTCACCTTATCTCTCTTCGGTTTCTGCGCGCTGTACTCTCAATCTCACTGTCGTAAAGCAAAGGTCCTGACGGGTTTCTTCTAGTCATAAACTAGAGACACCTGCCAGAAGCAAAGAAAGAGAAAAATTAGAAAAGTAACAATAAAATAAAAGTAGATTGCAATAAAATAAAAATGGCTAAAGTAATAAAAATTTAGTGTTCCTAATATCTTAGTCCCCGGCAAAGGTGCCAAAAATTTGATGGGCTCGAAACTAACTAATATTTCGACAAAGGCAAGCACACCTATCGAACAGTAGTATAGCCTTGGTGAGTCTAGAATATCGTATCCTTAAGGACTAAAATTACTAATAATAACTATCTTTTTATTATCTAGCCTAATAATTAAGGGGTTTTGTTTCAATCTAAAATTTAACTAACTAATTAACTATAAACACGACAGAAAGCGAAGGAAATAATCGAATAAACCAATGATAAAGACAATACCCAAGGAAGAATCCACCTAGACTTCACTTATTATTCTGACTCTGAATTAAACGATTTATTCACTTATCTTGATCTGTAGAAATCCCTAAATTATGTTAATATATCTTTCAAGACTAAAAACAACTGACTCTAGGTTGATTAATTGAAATATCTTTCTAATTAAAACCCCTATCGTCGCATTAACTCGATCTATGGATTCCCTTATTAGATTTGACTCTAATCCGGCAGATTTATGTCATCCTATTTCTAGGGTTGCAATCTACTCCGCTTAATTATGCGAGATCTTCTCTTAAACAGGGACTTTTGCTCCACTGAATAAGCAAATTAAACTTGAATAAATATCCTGAAAATATTAAAGTAAGGGTTAAAACACATAATTAAGAACAAGAACAAGTATTTATCATGTAATTCAGATTTGTTGAATAATAAGATTCATCTAGGTTTCATCCTCCCTAGGTATTTAGGGAGTTTAGTTCTTACTGATAGAGGGAAACATCTTAAATAAGGAAAACTACAAAACATAAGAAAACCCAAAAACTTCAAGAGAATTTGATAGGAGATCTTCAGTCTTGATGGGGATCCTTCTTCCAAGCTGCTCCCAATGGCTGTCTTTGAGTGTTTTCTGCTTCCTACTCTGTGTGTTCGTTTAGGTCCTCCCCTAGGGTGTTTATATAGGCTTTAGAGCACCTTTCTTGGACCAAAAGTAGTCTTTTCCGAATAGAATTAGACTTGGGTTCGGTATGGACACGCTCGTGTGACACGCCCGTATGCGATAGCTTAGGCCGTGTTTGATTCTGCTCGTCACACACGACCGTGTGGCCTGCCCGTGTGCGATAGTCCAGGCCGTGTTGATTTCTGAGGTTGGCCCATTTTGTCCCTTTTTGGCCCGTTTCTCGTTCTTTTTGACTCCCTAAGCTCTCATGAGTGTAAAACATGAAATTAAAGGATTAGGAGCATCGAATTCATCAAATCTAATGAAAATTCATCCAAAAATAAGCCAAGCATGGGGTCAAAATATGTATAAATTATGGTTTATCAATCTGATATTATTCTAGTGGTTCAACGGGTATGAAAAAGGGAAGGATCAGGAAATGCTTCAATTAGAGTTGGCATGAAAGTATGGAAAGGTATGAGTTTATGATGGTTGAAATATGCTTAGCCATATGCTTAAAAATATGAATACTCATAAGTAGTGTGTACTTATGCTATGACGTTTTGAAATGATTTGCTAATTTATGTGATAATTAAAATCGAGAGGTTGTTGTTGTTTAGGCTAAACCCAAGTTATGTTGGATGGTCTCAAATTGTTTTATGCCTATAAATTGAAATTGTAAGCGTTATTTTTGAATTACGAACTTACTAAGCATTACATGCTTACTTTGTGTAAATTTCTTTGTGTACCTGGATATCGGAAGCTCATACGGGTTGAAAGTTGTCGGAGATTTCATCACACTATCTATCGGCTATTTTGGTACTTTGGTTATATAATTTTTGTTATAATGGCATGTATATGTTATTTTGGCTAAAGATAGCCTACATGTTTTGTTATGTTTTAGCCATTTGATTTGGCTTATATTTTGGGTATAATTTGTTATGTATATATGTAAATGGCCCTATCATATTTGGTGTATGGTTGTCATGTAAATGTTCTAGTTTATGAATTGATATTTTGGGTACCAAATAGTTGAGCTTGATAAGTGACATACATGTTAAGTTTTGGTAAAATTATGCTTATATGTGTTTGGTCATTTAGGTAAGTTTGGTTACATAGTTGGCATGTTTTTAAATGGTCAACTGAGGTGCCTATAGGCATCATGGTTGTATGTGATGATATTACATGTTTTAAACTTGATCTTGGTTGGTTTTGAATGCCTATTTATGACTTGGTCTTATGCAAATTATTGTGTTTGGGTTGGTTCCAATTTGGGTGAGAAATATGGCTTGGAAAATGGCCTATTTTTGTCCAAACGGGCAGAGACACGGGCGTGTGTCTCAGCTGTGTGTGATACATAGCCAGGTGACATGGCCATGTGTCCCTTGTAACTTTTAAAAGAGCACAAGTCAGTAGGCTCACACGGGCTATGGCTTGGCCGTGTGTCACAAGTCAGTATGCTCACCATTTTTCACACGGCCTAGCACACGGGCATGTGACTTGGCCGTGTGACCCAAGTCAGTGAGCTCACTAGTTTGGACACGGGCTGGGACACGGGCATGTGTCCCCTGCACCTTTGAAAAATTTCAATGTTTTTCGAAAAATTATTTGAGTACCCAGTTTTGTCTCGACTTATTTTTAATGTTTATTTTAGGCTTCGAGGGCTCGTATTAGGGACGATATGACTGAATTTGATGGGTTTTTTAATATGAATGTGATATGAAATGAAATGTCTATTTGTTTGGTCTGTAAGTTTGATAATACTATGTAACCCTGTTCTAGCGTTGGATACGGGTTAGGGGTGTGACATTTATTGGTATTAGAGCTACAGTTTTGTAATGCCCCAAAATTTGGGCATGGAAATATTGGGCCTTGAGCAAGGGAACGGTTAGGAAACTGTACATAAAAGTTTATGTGAGCTAGGAAATGACACAATTAAATGTCTGCTTTAGTGGTTAAGGGTCCTGAGAAATATTGGAGAAGCCCTGGGTTCAAACCTGAGCTCTAGCAAAATTTTTGGTTTTAGGTGAATAAAACCCTGGGAGTAAGTAAGTAGGCTTTAAGAATAAAATGTAGTAAAAGGTGACACAAAGAGAGTGGGTGGTCTAGTGGCAAGGTGGCATTACAACTGGCAAGAGGTCTGACATTCAAGTCTTGGGTTGAGCAAGGGAGGTTTTATTTTGCAGTTGTGATGCCTAGTGGTTGTGTTGTAGTGGGATTATGTTCAGGTGGTTGTGGAATTGGTCTTGGGGGATTGATTCAAGGGATAAGGATTTGGAGGAGTTTTAAAGTGTTTCAAATTAAGGGTGTTGAGAGATTTGGGGAGTGGAATTAGGGGTGTAGTAGTGGTTGGCCGAAAGTGGGTTTCCCATGGTGTAAATTCGGTCATATGACTTTTATTCTTGTGCCGAAATAGGTTGTGCATTTTTTCTCTCCATTTCAAAAACGTTTACCTCTTGTTGTGCTATTTTTCTCCCTTTTTTGTATTGTGTGTTTTGGTAACCGAGTACCATTGGTGTCCATTCGGGTAATTGGGTTTTTGTTCTCCAAAATCGTTCTTTGCTGGATCAACTTCCTTTCTCTCCCTCATTGGTACTTTGCCTTTACTTATTTTTTGTTTTGGGTAGCCGAACGTTTCCTCCCTTGTTAGCCGAATATTGTTTGTGCCATCAATCCTCTCTCTTGTCCTTGATTGTTGATTCTCTTCTATTCTCCCTCTCTCTCAAGCCGTGGTGGATGACCATCTCATCTTCCTCTTGATTCTAACTTCTCTTCCCTTTCACTCAAATAGTTTCCGTTGGCATAATATCGATTGGTAGGTCCCTGCATCTCTACCCTTTCGGCTTTTCTCCTCTATTTCTTTAGATGTCAATTCTTATCTTCTTTTTTACCTTTGTTATGGTGTTCTTTCGGGTTTAAGGAATTCATGAGGAGTGGAGGAGTTCTCTAGCGCTGTAGAAATAATTAAACCCTTCTCTTTCGTTCTTGACCGAAGGTAATACTGCTCGCAGTGAATGATCTGAACTGGAATATGTTGTCGTGGGTTGGTATTGGCCAAATATGCTTTTCCCTTGTTTGGGGTTTGCGTTTTCTTTAGGCTAATAATCATAGATTCAACCCATATGTATAAGCAATCCTGATTGCTAAATTCGCTTTATATGCAGATAACTAACAAGGAAGGTTGAGATCCTATTGTCAAGCGATTGATAAATACCTTGTTTAAATGTAGGATGGTGCTCGTGGATTTTTAGTACTCTACGTAATCAGGTGTGTATCTGTATACCGTAAATCATTACTGTCGTAAAGCCGAAGAGTGTCTCTGTGAGTCGGCAAAAGCCGAAATGCTGAAACCTCGGCATATGAGGCCTCACGAGCGTGCGATCGCTCGTGTGTTAAACCGAGCCCACAAACATGGGCATTTGACTACAGAGGCCACCATGTGCATTTTCGTGGACTAGGGTCGTTATGGGCCTCGATGGGTCGAAATGGGTCGCATGGGCCCAATGGGTTTGTGGGCCCATACGGGTAAAATCCTCAGTAAGTGATCATTGATAGGTTGGGTTATGAGGCTCGCGATACCGTATGTGAATCTGGACTAAATGGGCCACACGAGAGGGTGAGCCCACTTGGGCCTAATAGCGGGTTTTGGGCCCATATACACTGTTCTGGCCGTGTAGGTTATCTGAGTCACTCGAAGTGATGATAGACCTTCTAGGAGGTCGCAATAAGTACCGAGACCCCAGTATTTGTAAAATTACCGAAATACCCCTGTAGGGCTAAATGACTGTTTTGCCTTTGTGGGTAAATGACTGACTTAGACTATGAATTTGACTCATTTGACTGTGATTGTATGACTGTTTTTTAACTGACTTGACTATGGTCGTGTGACAGATATGCTTTTAATATATTTTTAAATGACTGTTACTGAGCATGGCCATTCTGCATACACCTGTGATGATTGAGCATGACATACACGACATTTTGCATGGGGTTGGGACATTGTTATGGAGGAAGTGTACGACCGTTGCCATTCTGTACAAGGCTTCCAGCCTTCCTGTGATATTTATGGCTTTTAGCCATTCAATTAACCGACAGAGGTGCTGTGATATTTATGGCTTTTAGCCGTTCTATCTACGACGCCGAGCCGTTTTGTTGACTTAGTGCCGCAACCGGTGCTAAGCTTAGTGTGTTGGCTGGGTGGGTCGATTTTATCCCACATGGTGTGTTGGTTGGTACGGGTGGTGTATTGGTTGGATTGGGCTGGATTTACATCGCATATCTTCATCCGATATCGATTCTATAATGGGCTTAGGTCCACTGGTTCATTATGGGCTAAGGCCCACACGATCTTTGTGGATCGTGATGGGCTCAGGCCCGATGCATTTCGCATACCGTATATCGATCGCTTTTTTTTTTAAAAGGGATTACACACTGAGTTTTTGTAAACTCACCCTTTTATCTAAGCATGCAGTGTAATCCCGGCCTTAGGCGATTTGGAGCCGCGAGGGACCCGGAGGTGGCCACGTGAACACCGATTTTCCATTTGGAGACTTAAATATTTTAAATTTATACTTGGGTTTGGTTATGTAATAAGGCCATTTGAGGTTTTAACTTTTATTTGGTTTTATTTTCTTACTTCAACCTGCTAGATTAGGAAAACGGGTTTTTCAAATAATAACTTATTCCAAAGAAAATCACGCGTTCCAAATTTTAAAGTTTACATTTAGAAAAGCTTCCGCGGTTTTTAATTCAGATTAATAAACTTGTAACAAATGATATGACAAATAATTGGTCAACATGTTTTGATTTCACAACACCAACATTTTCAAGAGCAATTAGTTAAAAAGGATTTAAAACTTTAGTCACGAACTTTAATCGACAAGACCAGTTTTTGAAATCAACACTTTGATATGACACGTCAGATCCGGTCGTAACGTCTAGGCCGGGTTTGGGGTGTTACATGTTTAGTCAATTCTCAGACTAACGTAGTGTATACGAGTCTAGCTATACATGCCATTATATAACCTGTGATAGTGTGATATCTCCTGACCATTTTAAAACATGCTTTCATATAGTAATAGATTCCAACCGAGCAGACTCCGATGATGTAGAAAGTAACGCGCCAGCCTTCGTTCACGGAGCATCATCGTCTAGATCGAGGCCCATATCTGAGGCCAAGGAGGAGAGACTAAATAAGCCTTCTTCTAAATGATGAACGAGTGGTTCACTGAGTTTGTTCGAACTAATCCGGCTGCTCAATAACCTCTACCACCACCTTTTTCCTAACTGGTTCCCGTAGCTCCTCAAGGTTTGGAACCTTTACGCATGAGCAAGCCGCCTGTTGATAAAATCTGGAAATATGGGGCCGAAAGATTCAGGGCTACAGTTGGTAATAATCCTAAGAGAGCTGAGTTTTGGCTAGAAAATACGATCCGAGTCTTCGATGAGTTATCTTGGTCATCGACCAAATGTGTTAAATGTGCTGTATCTCTATTGAAAGATTCAACATACTAGTGGTGGAACATGTTAATTTCAGTAGTACCGAGAGAGCGGATCACTGGGGAATTCTTTCAAACCGAGTTTAGAAAGAAATATGTAAGACAAAGGTTCCTAGATCAGAAGCGCAAAGAATTTCTAAAGCTTAAACAGGGTCGTATGACGATATCTAAATATGAAAGAGAGTTTGTCAGATTGAGTAAGTATGCCCGAGAGTGCATTCCAACTGAAGTTGTTATGTGTAAACGGTTTGAAGATGGGTTGAATGATGACATCAAGGTTTTAGTCAGAATTCTTGAATTGAAAGAATTTGTTGTTTTAGTTGATAGAGCACGCAAAGCCGAGGAGCTTAGTAAAGAGAAAACAAGAGCTAATTCGGAGGCTAGAGATTCAAGAAAGAGGTCAACAAGGAAATCGTATCATTCATCGTCAAAGAAATCAAAGGATTACCATAATCATTTGACCTCTTCAGTAGGATATCCTAATAGAGATCATGGTAAACAACACGCAAGTTCAAAAGCTCAAGCTACATCAGTAGCAAGCGTTGGTAGTGTTAAGGCCAATAGACTTTATTGTCAACGATGTGGAAGACGACACTTTGGTGAATGTCAGATGAATGACAGAGCCTGTTTCAGATGTGGCTCACAAGAGCATTTTATTTGGGACTTTCCTGAATAACCGAAAAAATACAAACTTCAGACTGTTCGACCGAGCAATACAGCTGTAAGAGGGAGACTGTAACACCCCTAACCCATATCTGACGTTGAAATAGGGTTATGGAGCATTACCGGACATATTACTTAAATAAACATACATTTCACATACATTTTCCATTTCCAAACAAACATCATTCATAATCAATCACATTGTACCTAATACGAGCCTACGAGGCCCAAAACATGCATTAAGAGTGATTCGGGACTAAACAGATAACTTAGGAAACTTTTAGAAAACTTAGAAATTGTTTCAAAATATAGGGGACACACGCCCGTATAGCCCAACTGTGTGTCTCACACGGCCAAAGACACGCCCGTGTCGCAGGCCATGTGGACATTATAAATGGGATTACATGGCCATGTCCCAGCCTATGTCCGACCCCCTGTAACTCCCTGACTTGGGTCACACGGCCAACCACACGCCCATGTGACCAGCCCATGTGCCCTTCGAAATTGCCACACACGCCTGTGTGCCAGGCCGTGTGCTAGGCCGTGCCAAACCTGTAGGGTATACTGACTTATGCCACACGGCCAAATCACACGCCCGTGTGCTGGTCCGTGTGGAGCATACTGACTTGGTTTCTAATTAAACACCAGGGGACGCACGGTCGTGTCACTTGACTGTGTGTCACACACGGCTGAGACACACGCCCGTGTCTCTGCCCGTGTGGACAAAAATAGGCTATTTTCCAAGCCATCTTTCTCACCTAAATCTCATACATCTACACTAAACCAGTTGGCACATAACATGGCATAAATAGGCATTCAACCAATCTCAACCAAGCATAATTCATGCCATTTCAATATCATCAACTACAAGGCATACAAGTACCACAAAATGCTATTCAATTTCATACCAAAATCACATTCTCAATTCACTTAACTAGTTAACTTCCTATAGGTACTTTCTTACTTCTAATCACATGCATACCAATTCTTCATATTTCAACCATATAGTATTTCAAATACCAATTCACAACAAGCATATAAAATGGCAATTATCAACCACACAACAAAAGTCCATTTGCAAAAATATATACATCACCAAATATATCAAAATAAGCCAAATCACGTGGCCAATTACATATCAAACCATTCATCATTTACAAGCCAATTTAAATGGCTAAATTCATTACTAACATATATTAAAATGACCATAATGTCTATACGTGCCATATAACCAAAAAAATAAGCTTAAAAGTACCAAAGTGATAGCTTGATAGTGTGATAAGTTCTCCGACGATTCCCAAATCCAAGCTAGCTTCGATATCACTATAAAACACGAAAAAAATAAACAGAGTAAGCTATAAAGCTTAGTAAGCTCGTATAGTTAATAAGTAAAACTCACTATTCAAATAATGTAACATAGGGTACTTCAAAATCATGTAATTATAAGGTTAACATATATTCAAACACATAATTAATCAAGATCTCACAACTCTCATAGGTTCAATGCTCGTATAGTATTCGTACATACTTGTACTAATACATATCTATTTCTAACCATTTCATGTCTTTGATATACCCGTTGAACCATTCGGAATACTATCGGATACTCAGAAATCTCACACCCTAAGTGCCAAATACATAGCCAAAGCTATCTCAATCTCATATCACATGTAATGCTCACTCTCGAGCTATCAACGGGTCTGGTCACACAAGCTGACGAGAATTCGCAACACATGCCGGATAACTCAGCCACCGGTAGGACGTACGGACCAGCACCCAAATCACATAACCCCTAATGACAAGTTGTAACATCCCAAAATTGGGCCTAGAAGAGTTGGGCCTATTGTGCCCCGAGCGTTGAAGCATCTTAGAATTTTTGAGAATATGAGAATGGTATAAATGCAAGTTGGACCTATCAGGTGAGTGATTTTGGAAGGTTAGGGGGCTTCCATAAAGTCCCAGGATCAAACCTGAGCTTTAGGAAAAATTTTGGTTTTAGGTGAGTAAAACCCTTGGAGGTAGAAGGTAGGCTTTAAGAATAAAATAAGGAGAAAAAATGACACAAAAAGGGGTTGTGGTCTAGTGGCAAATGACTCCACATAGGAGACAAGGGAATGACGCCACACAAGGGAGCAAGGGGTCCAAGGTTCAAGTCTTGGCGCTTGCATTTCATTTTGATTTATTTTTTAAGTGAACATAGACGTTGGCCATAGACTTATATTTAGTTGCGCATGATTTTAGACACAAGAGGAGCTTGTGGCCTAGTGGCTAGTGGTGTGGATTAAGTTACAGGGGAGCCTGAGTTTGAATCCCATCGTAAGCAAAAAGGGATATTTATTTTGCTAAATTTGGACGGCCAAAGTTTGTGTTGGATTTAAACTCTACTGAAGGAGGGATCCCACATCACAAAGCTAGCAAGAGGGAAGATGAGAAGCTGGCTCTAAATAGAGCAAACCATGAGGAGAGGAGACACACCTTTCTTGGCTTATCACTTCGCTTTGTGGCGTGCTCGTTTGGGTTAGCCGTTGGGTCACGGTGGTGGTGACCGAAGTTGATCGACACACCCCCTTGGGGGTCAAGGGTGCGATCATTGTTGGATTCTGCGCAGAACAGTGTTCAGAGCGCGGATTTACTTCAACTTCCTATCAGGTGTGTATTTCGCCCTACTCAAGCTATAGAGCGGCAAATGCCGAAATGCCAGTCACACGATGATGGTAGCCACACGAGCGTGTGAGCGCATGTGTGGGAGCTTCAACGCGATAGTTGAGGCCCTCATGAGTGTTCTTATGGGTGTAGGCAGCCTTGGGCCGAGTGGACCCAATGGGCCTTTGGGCCCATATGAATAAATTGTATGATTATGTAGTAGATATTGAACTAGTCTAGGTGAATCTCATATCTGTGGTTAGATTTGGGCTAAATGGGGCACACGAGCGTGTGGGTCCACTTGGGCCGAGAATGGGCCTTAGGCCCATTTACATCATTATCTCTGTTTAGAATACTTGAGCCGCTCGAGGTGACTGTAGACCCTCTGGAAGTCTGTAAAATTACCGATATACCCTCGATGGGTAAAATTATCGATATACCCTTGGTGGGTAAAATTATTGAAATACCCTTAAGTGGGTAAATTACCAAAATACCCTTGGAGGGTAAATTACCAAAATGCCACTGGGCTTCGAAATTTCTCAAATACCTTCGATGGGTTGAATGACCATTTTACCCTCAGTGTTGTTAAGTAACGATTGTATGTTTACCTTACACTTGTATATGTTGCTATGTTTATTGCATGTTATCATGCTGCATGGGGCGGGTTAATGAATGAAGAGCAGTGTAGCCTGGTGGCATAGCCACAATATATTTATATATATATATATTTATGACTCTGGTGGCTCAGCCACAAATATTGTGATTAGCAGCTTGTCTGCAATTTTGATGTGATTGGCGGGGTGGGTTGACTTGATCCCCACAGGTGTGATTGGCTGGTACGGGGGTGTGTTGGTTAGATTGGGTTGGGCTGCATTATTTCATTTGCACTACTTCATTTACACTACCATGATTATAGGGATTAGGCCCAGATTGATGTCCCCTGGGCTCGGGCCCAGTTAATGTCATTTAGGTGATTGCACACTGAGTTCTCGTAACTCACCCCTTTTCTTTAACCTCGTAGGTAATCCCCGGCAATAGAGGATTTGGAGCCGTGGAGGACTCAGTGGTGGCCATACAATGGAGATTTCGCTCAAACTTTAGTAAATTCAGTTTTTACTTTACCTTTAAGATTATTTATTTTGGGGTGATGGTTTGTAATAAGGCCATTAGTATATTTTTATTTTCTTTTAACCTTTCAATTATAACTATTAAACTTATAAAAATGGGGTTTTCTTAAAACAATAACAATCGTTTTCTAAAATATCACGTTAACGTAAATTTTAAAAATTGGTTTTCATAACAAAGGCAGTTTTCAAGTTACTTACAACTTTTCTAAAATGGACACTGAGTAAATCGGGTTTTTTTATAAACAACCAACGTAACTCGGAGTTTTCAAAAGATATGCAAACATTTCCAAGGAACGCTTAGTTTAAACAACCCTTCTATATGACATGCTAGATCCGGCCATAACGTCTAGGCCGGGTTTGGGGTGTTACATTTAATGGTCTTAGAGCCAGGTTGCAAAACTCGGCTGTGGAATGGGTTTTGAAATTTTTCCTTAAGTGTTTAAATTTTTAACTTGGAAAGTGATAGTGTTACTGAAAGTATAGCACACCGAGTCTCCGGCACCAAATCTGTAAGTTTCTTGACCTTATGCTTTGTTATATGATACAATGACTGTATTTTTTGTATTTATTCTCTGTGTGTTTGGTTTGGATGTGATGTTTGGATATAGAAATTGGTTGCGTATGGGATATATGTCTGCTTTAATGGTTAGGTGTTTTGGGTATGTGTAAAGAGTTCCAAATTCTAGTTAAAATATGATAGGGATATTAGAATCAAAGTGCGCAGCATGAGCGTAGTGTGGTAGGTTAGGATGTGCGACTGTTCCTATAGTTGGAAATTTCGAGGACGAAATTCCTTTAAGGGGGTAGATTTGTAACATCCCGAAATTGGGCCTAGAAGAGTTGGGCCTATTGGGCCTCGAGCGTAGAAGCATCTTAGAATTTTTGAGAATATGAGAATGGTATAAATACAAGTTGGACCTATTAGGTGAGTGATTTTTGAAGGTTAGGGGGCTTCCATGAAGTCCCGGGATCAAACCAGAGATTTAGGAAAATTTTGGTTTTAGGTGAGTAAAACCCTGGGAGTTAGAAGGTAGGCTTTAAGAATAAAATGAGGAGAAAAATGACACAAAAAGGGGTTGTGGTCTAGTGGCAAATGACGCCACATAGGAGACAAGGGAATGACGCCACACAAGGGAGCAAGGGGTCCAAGGTTCAAGTCTTGGTGCTTGCATTTCATTTTGATTTATTTTTTAAGTGAACTTAGGCGTTGGCCATAGACCGATATTTAGTTGCGCATGATTTTAGACACAAGAGGAGCTTGTGACCTTGTGGCTAGTGGCGTGGATTAAGTTACAGGGGAGCCTGAGTTCGAATCCCATCGCAAGCAAAAAGGGATATTTATTTTGCTAAATTTGGACGGCCAGAGTTTGTGTTGGATTTAAACTCTACTGAAGGAGGGATCCCGCATTGGAAAGCTAGCAAGAGGGAAAATGAGAAGCTGGCTTTAAATAGAGCAAACCATGAGGAGAGGAGACACACCTTTCTTGGCTTATCACTTCGCTTTGTGGCGTGCTCGTTTGGGTTAGCCGTTGGGTCACGGTGGTGGTGACCGAAGTTGATCGACACACCCCCTTAGGGGTCAAGGGTGCGATCATTGTTGGCTTCTACGCAGAACAGTGTTCAGAGCGCGGATTAACTTCAGCTTCCTATCAGGTGTGTATTTCGCCCTACTCTAGCTATAGAGCGGCAAATGTCGAAATGCCGGTCACACGGTGATGGCAGCAACATGAGCGTGTGAGCGCATCTGTGGGAGCTTCAACGCGATAGTTGAGGCCCTCATGAGTGTTCTCATGGGTGTAGGCTACCTTGGGCCGAGTGGGCCCAATGGGCCCGTGGGCCCATATGAATAAATTGTATGATTATGTAGTAGAAATTGAACTGGTCTAGGTGAATCTCATATTTGTGGTTAGATTTGGGCTAAATGGGCCACACGAGCGTAACTCACCCCTTTTCTTTAACCTCGCAGGTAATCCCCGGCAATAGAGGATTTGGAACCGTGGAGGACTCAGTGGTGGCCATACAACGGAGATTTCGCTCAAACTTTAGTAAATTCAGTTTTTACTTTGCCTTTAAGATTATTTATTTTGGGGTGATGGTTTGTAATAAGGCCATTAGTATATTTTTATTTTCTTTTAACCTTTCAATTATAATTGTTAAACTTATAAAAGCGGGGTTTTCTTAAAACAATAACAATCGTTTTCTAAAATATCACGTTAACGTAAATTTTAAAAATCGGTTTTCATAACAAAGGCAGTTTTCAAGTTAATTACAACTTTTCTAAAATGGTCACTGAGTAAATCGAGTTTTTTTATAAACAACCAACTTAACTCGGAGTTTTCAAAAGAGATGAAAACATTTCCAAGGAACGCTTAGTTTAAACAACCCTTCTATGTGACATGCTAGATCCAACCATAACGTCTAGGCCGGGTTTGGGGTGTTACACATGTCATTCGTATCCTAATCTATTCCTAAGGTTCAACTGGGATTTCTCATTCGCTGAATCGTCATCGAACATTCCTGCAAAGTTGTTTTCACAAATAATTCAATAATAAAGCATTTATAACACAATTATATTAATGCTTATTAACATACGAACTTACCTCGATTACAACAACGATGAAATAGATCGACTAATCCAGAACTTTGTTTTTCCCCTAATCTAAATCTGAACTTCGCTTTTCTTGATCTATATAATATCAAATTCAGCTTATTTAGTTATCCTTTATATTCAATTTAGCCCAAAAATCATATTATGGCAAATTTACACTTTTGCCCCTAATATTTTAACATTTTTACAAATTAGTCCTTATCTCATAAAAACACAAATTCATGCAATTAGGTACCTACCCATGCTAGCTGAATTTTATATAGACCCATAGCAGCCCATATTTTTCATTTATTTCACAAGTTAACCACAAAATTACAAATTTCATAAATTAATCCATAATTGGCAATTTTATCAAAAATCACTTTACAAATGTTGTTTATCTAACAACAAGCATACATTTTCTATCATCAAACATCAAAATAAAAATGTATTCATCAATGGAAAAACCCTAAACCTTTAAGAGTTTTACAAATTAGTCCCAGGGCTAGCTAGATTAAGCTACAACGATCTCAAAAACATAGAAATTAATGAAAACAGGACAAAAATATACCTATTTGAACAAAAATCTAACGCCCTGAATTTGGGCCTAGTAGAATTGGGCCCATTGGGCCTTGGGAATGGGAGTGTTTAAAATTTTTGGGAATAAGAGAACGGCACTAGTGCAAGTTGGACCTATTAGGTGAGTGATTTTGGAAGGTTAGGGGGCTTCCATAAAGTCACGGGTTCAAAACTGGGCTTTAGGAAAAATTTTGGTTTTAGGTGAATAAAGCTCTGGGGGTAAGTAAGTAGGCTTTAAGAATAAATTTTGGGAAAAAAAAGACACAAAAGGAGTTGTGGTCTAATGGCAAATGGCACCACAGGGGAGACAAGGAAGTGACACCATAGAGGAAGCAATGGGTCCAAGGTTCAAGTCTTGGCGCTTGCAATTCAATTTTTTTTTCTTTTAAATGAACTTAGACTTTAGTCCATAGGCTTATAGTTAGTTGCGCATGTTCTAAGTCACAAAAGGAGCTTGTGTTGTGGTGGCATGTAGCTTCTGGAGCATAGGAGAGGGCAAGGGTTCGAATCTCATGTCAAGCAATGGAGTGTTTATTTTGCGGATTGGACGGCTAGAGTTTGTGTTGGATTTAAACTCTGCTGAAGGTGGGATCCCACATCGGGAAGCTAGCATGAGGATAGGCAAGAAGCTGGCTTTAAATAGAGCAAACCATAAGGAGAGTAAGCATACCTTTCTTGGCTTATCCTTTTCACTTTGTGGCGTGCTCGTTTGGGTTAGGCGTTGGATCATTCGTTGATCTGTATGCCGTTGGGTCAGGGTGGTGGTGACCGAAGTTGATCGACACAACCCTTGGGGGTCAAGGGTGCGATCATTGTTGGCTTCTGTGCAGAACAGTGTTCAAAGCACGGATTAACTTCAGATTTCTATCAGGTGTGTATTTCGCACTACTCTAGCTGTTGAGCGGCAAATGCCGAAATGCCGATCACACAGCGATGGTAGCCACACAAGCGTGCGAGTGCACGTGTGGGAGCTTCGACGCAATAGTTGAGGCCATCATGAGTGTTCTTGTGGGTTTAGGCTGTTTGGGCCGAAAGGGGCCATGTGGGCCCAATGGGCCCGTGGGCCCATATGAATAAATTGTATTATTGTGTAGTAGATATTGGACTGGACTATGTGAATCTCATATATTTGGCTAGATTTGGGCTAAATGGGCCACACGAGCGTGTGGGCCCATTTGGGTCGAGAATGGGCCCTAGGCCCATTCGCATCGTTATCTCTGTTTAGAATACCCTTAGTTTAAAGAATTACTGAAATATACATTTGGTTTACAAAATTACTGAAATACCCTTGGTTTAAAGAATTATTGAAATACCCTTGGTTTACAAAACTACTGAAATACCCTTGGTTTACAAAATTATGAAATACCATTGGTTTACAAAATTTCTAAAATACCCTTGGTTTACAAAACTACTGAAACACCCTTGTCTTGTAAAATTACCGAAGTACCCCCAGTTTGTACAATTACCAAAATCCCCTCAGTTTGCGAAATTACCAAAGTACCCCTGATTTGCAAAATTTTCGGAACACCCCCGATTTGTAAAATTACCAAAATACCCCTAATTTGTGAAATACCCCTGTAGGGTAGAATTGCAGAAATACCCCTATAGGGTAGAATTATGAAATACCCTGTAGGGTAGAATTCTTGTAATACCCCTGTAGGGTAGAATTCTTGAAATACCTCTATAGGGTAGGATTTATGAAATACCCTTATAGGGTAAAATGACTATTTTGCCCTCATGGGTAAATCGATCGATTAGGATTATGATTGATCTAACTGTGAATGTATGACTGTGTTTTAACTGATTTGACTAGGATTATATGGCTAATATGTTTTCAACATGTGTGTAAATGACTGTTTCTGAGCATGGCCATTTTGTATACACGTGTAATGATTGAGCATGACATATACGACATATTGCATGGGGTTGGGACTTTGACACGGATAGGATCATACAGGTCTTATGATGACTGTGGATCCAGTATTGATATGTTAAGGTCGCACGGGTCGCATGATGAATCTGGACAGACGGACGGCTTAAAGCCGCGTAATCCGATTATGGCTCTGTGCCAACCTAAATATGGCTTTGTGCCATCTTGATTATGGCTTTGTGCCAATCGTATTTACCCGTGGCTATGTGCCTAACATATATACCGATGACTTTGTGTCGATCATATTTACGTGGTCGTGTGTGTGGGTTATATTATCGTGAAATGCGATGGCTATGTGCCCATCTTATTACAGTTACCGATGGCTATGTGCCAATTATGAGATTGTTATTGAAGGCTTAAAGCCGTATAAATACTAGCAGCTAGGCTGCATTATTGGAGAGATTGGCTGGGTGGGTCGACGTGGTTCGAACATGGAGAGATGGTTGGTACGGGTGGAGAGTTGGCTGGGCAGGGTTGGGGTACATGCATGTTTTACATTGATATGATTTAGGGCTTAGGCCCAGATTATTACCGAATAGAGATTAGGCCCAGATTGTTACCGAATAGGGCTTAGGCCCAGATTGTCACCGAATAGGGTTTGGGCCCAGACCATGACCGTAATAGGGGATTGCACACTGAGTTTTCGTAAACTCACCCCGTTTTTAACTGTGCAGGTAATCCTCATCTTTAGGAGGATCGGTGCTGTGAGGGACTCGGAGATGGCCACATGTCTACAGTTTCTTTAAACTTTGGACTATATTTTTGAGAATCTAGTTTGGGTTTTAATTTTTGTAATAAGGCCTTGTAAGTGAAGTTGTGGGTTTTTTGTTATGGTTTTATAATTGCTAGAAGTAGAACATGGTTTTCCAAATTAACTACTGTTTTTCAAAATATCATGCTTCCACAACTGTTTTAAATTAAGTTTCCGCAACAAGCAAGGTTTTAAAGATAATAATGTTTTACAAGAGAATGACTTTTAATAAACCACGTTTTGAAACTAAGCAAACAAAATCTGAGGTTTTAAAGGCAGAAAGTTTTAAATTGTAAGAAGGGTTTTCAATGAACGCGTAGTTTTCAAAAAGACTCTTCAATGTGACACGCCAGATTTGGGCCTAACTTTTAGGCCGGGTTTGGGGTGTTACATTTAATGGTATCAGAGCCAGGTTACAAAACTCGGCTGTGGGTTGGGTTTTTAAAATTGAATTTTTAAAAGTACTGTTTCAAAAGATTTGAAGTATGTGAAATATTTTACTGAATATTTTTCTGAAAGTGTTGTTCACCGAGTCTCCGGCGTCGAATCTGTAAGTTTTCTGAAAACCGTTGTCTGCTGTTATGCAATAGGATACACTGTGATTACCCTAGATATTAGACTATACTGTGATGCTTAAATTTAGATTTTGTATTTATTCTGTGTGATGTTGTGGATATTGAAATTGTATTCGTATGATATCTATCTACTCTAGTGAATTGGTATTTCGGGTGTACGTAAGAGGTAAGGTTTTGGAAATAGAATGCGCAGCGGAAGCGCGGTGGTGTAGTTGGGTTGTGCGACTGTTCTAAGAGTTGGAAATTTTGAGGACAATTTCTTTAAGGGGGTAGAATTGTAACGCCTCGAATTTGGGCCTAGCAGAATTGGGCCCATAGGGCCTTGGGAATGGGAGCGTTTAAAATTTTTGGGAATAAGAGAACGGCACTAGTGCAAGTTGGACCTATTAGGTGAGTGATTTTGGAAGGTTAGGGGGCTTCCATAAAGTCCCGGGTTCAAACCTTGGCTTTAGGAAAAATTTTGGTTTTAGGTGAATAAAGCTCTGGGGTAAGTAAGTAGGCTTTAAGAATAAATTGTGGGAAAAAAAAGACACAAAAGGAGTTGTGGTCCAGTGGCAAATGGCGCCACAGGGGAGACAAGGAAGTGACGCCATAGAGGAAGCAAGGGGTCCAAGGTTCAAGTCTTGGCGCTTGCAATTCATTTTGTTTTTCTTTTAAATGAACTTAGACTTTGGACCATAGGCTTATAGTTAGTTGCGCATGTTCTAAGTCGCAAAAGGAGCTTGTGTTGTGGTGGCATGTAGCTTCTTGAGCATAGGAGAGGGCAAAGGGTTCGAATCTCATGTCAAGGAAGGGAGTGTTTATTTTGCGGAATGGACGGCCAGAGTTTGTGTTGGATTTAAACTCTGCTGAAGGTGGGATCCCACATCGAGATGCTAGCACGAGGATAGGCAAGAAGCTGGCTTTAAATAGAGCAAACCATGAGGAGAGTAAGCATACCTTTCTTTGCTTATCCCTTTCGCTTTGTGGCATGCTCGTTTGGGTTAGGCGTTGGATCATTCTCTTGATCTGTATGCCATTGGGTCGCGGTGGTGGTGACCGAAGTTGATCGACACACCCCTTGGGGGTCAAGGGTGCGATCATTGTTGGCTTCTGCGCAGAACAGTGTTCAGAGCGCGGATTAACTTCAAATTCCTCTTAGGTGTGTATTTCGCACTACTCTAGCTGTAGAACGGCAAATGCTGAAATGCCGGTCACACGGTGATGGTAGCTATACGAGTGTACGAGCGCACGTGTGGGAGCTTCGACGCGATAGTTGAGGCCATCATGAGTGTTCTTATGGGTTTAAGCTGTTTGGGTCGAAAGGGGCCATGTGGGCCCAATGGGCCTGTGGGCCCATATGAATAAATTATATGATTGTGTAGTAGATATTGGACTGGACTATGTGAATCTCATATCTGTGGCTAGATTTCGACTAAATGGGCCACACGAGCGTGTGGGCCCATTTGGGCTGAGAATGGGCGCTAGGCCCATTCGTATCGTTATCTCTGTTTATAATACCCTTGGTTTACAGAATTACTGAAATACCCTCAGTTTAAAGAATTACTGGAATACCCTTGGTTTACAAAATTACTGAAATACCCTTGGTTTACAAAATTACTGAAATATCCTTGGTTTACAAAATTAATGCACACCCTCGACTTGTAAAATTACCGAAGTTCCCCCGGTTTGTACAATTACCAAAATACCCTCAGTTTACGAATTTACCGAAGTACCCCTGATTTGCAAAATTACCAGAACACCCCCGATTTGTAAAATTACCAAAATACACCTAATTTGTGAAATACCCCTGTAGGGTAGAATTATCGAAATACCCCTGTAGGGTTGAATTACCGTAATACCCCTGTAGGGTAGAATTATTGAAATACCTTTGTAGGGTAGGATTACCGAAATACCCTTATAGGGTAAAATGACTATTTTGCCCTTGCGGGTAACTGACTAATTAGGACTATGATCGATCTAACTGTGAATGTATGACTGTGTTTTAACTGATTTGACTGGGATTATATGGCTGATATGTTTTAAATATGTGTGTAAATGACTATTTTTGAGCATGGCCATTTTGCATACACGTGTAATGATTGAGCATGACATACACGACATATTGTATGGGGTTGGGACTTTGATACGGAGGAAGTTCTGATAGGGTCGCATGGGTCGCATGACGACTGTGGATCCAGTATTGATATGTTAAGGTCGCACGGGTCGCATGACGACTGTGGACCGACGGACGGCTTAAAGCCGCGTAATCTGATTATGGCTCTGTGCCAACCTAAATATGGCTCTGTGCCATCTTGATTATGGCTTTGTGCCAATCGTATTTACCTGTGGCTATGTGCCTAACATATATATCGATGACTTTGTGTCAATCATATTTACCCGTGGCTGTGTGCCTGTTATATTACCGTAGCTGATGGCTATGTGCCCATCTTACTACAGTTACCGATGGCTATGTGCCAATTATGAGACCGTTATTGAAGGCTTAAAGCCATATAAACACTAGCAGCTAGGTTACATTATTGGAGAGATTAGCTGGGCGGGTCGACGTGGTCCCCACATGGAGAGATTGTTGGTACGGGTGGAGAGTTGGCTGGACAGGGTTGGGGTACATGCTTGTTTTGCATTGATATGATTTAGGGCTTAGGCCCAGATTGTTACCGAATAGGGCTTAGGCCCAGATTGTTGCCGAATAGGGCTTAGGCCCAGATTGTCACTGAATAGGGCTTGGGCCCAGACCATGACCGTAATAGGGGATTGCACATCGAGTTTTCGTAAACTCACCCCCGTTTTTAATCTGCGAGGTAATCCCGACTTTAGGAGGATCGGTCTTTGTGAGGACTCGGAGATGGCCACACGCCTACAGTTTATTTATACTTTGGACTATATTTTTGAGAATCTAGTTTGGGTTTTAATTTTTGTAATAAGGCCTTGTAAGTGAAGTTGTGGGTTTTTTTTATGGTTTTATAATTGCTAGAAGTAGAACATGGTTTTCCAAATTAACTATTGTTTTTCAAAATATCATGCTTCCGCAACTATTTTAAATTAAGTTTCCGCAACAAGCAAGGTTTTAAAGATAATAATGTTTTACAAGATAATGACTTTTAATAAACCACGTTTTGAAACTAAGCAAACGAAATCTGAGGTTTTAAAGGCAGAAAGTTTTAAATTGTAAGAAGGGTTTTCAATTAACGCGTAGTTTTCAAAAAGACTCTTCAATGTGACACGCCAGATTTGGGCCTAACTTCTAGGCCGGGTTTGAGGTGTTACAAAAAATGCCTTGGCCTAACCCTAGCTTCAAAAATGGCTATTTCTTCCTTGTGAAATCAGTTGAAGAAGGAATAGAATGATGATAACTTGTTTTACTTATTTTTAATTATCATTAATTACCAAATTACAAAATTAACCTTGTTATAAAATCATTTAAAACATTCATTTTATGTCCATAATTGCCCACTCACTATAACCATGGTCTAATTACCACATAAGGACCTCCACTTTAATAGACCATAGCTATTAGACACATTTAGCTAATAGAACACAAGTTTTACACTTTACGCGATTTAGTTCTTTTGATCAAATTGAGCATTCAAACGATAAAATTTCTTAACGAAATTTTCACACAATTATACTATCAAGCTGTAGACCTTAAAATAATAATAAAATAATTATTTCAACATCGAATTTGTGGTTCCAAAACCATTGTTCCAATTTGACTAAAAACGGGCTGCTACAACACTCTCCCCTTGATAAACCGTAATATATACATATTTTAATTCCACATTTAGCATACTTTTGGATGATTTGTCCCCTGAATTGTGAAATTTGATGCTCCTAATCCATTCATTTCATGTTTTATACTTAGGAGAGCATCGCGGGAAATGGGCCAAAAACGAAGAAAATAGGCCAAAGGAAGAAATCCACATGGCCTGGAGGTAACCACACGGCCGTGCCACCTTAGCAGACCCGAACACGGCCTGGGCTCGACTCACACGTGCGTTCCACACAGGCATGCCCCTGTCTTGATCTGTTTTAATTTCATTCAGATTAGGATACTTGTGGGCCAAGTAAGGCATCCCGAAAGCCTATATAAACATCCTAGAGGGAAACCTAAAGGGGTAGTTCAACAGAAGCCTTCTGTCAGGGCTTTTGACGAAGGAGGCAAAGCCAGAGAGGGCTGAACACAGGGAATTACTCCAAGAAAGCCAGTTGATCCATCTCAGAAGCCGAAATCACGCTTAAGACGGAAGATCTTCCCTTCAATTTCCTTCAGGGGGTTTTAGGGGTTTTCTTATGTTTTGTTATTTACTTTCTTCTGAGATGTATTCTTTATTAAACATGAACTAAACCCCTCAAATACCTGAGGGGTATGAAACCTAAGACGGATCTTGTTATTGTTTTCTGAACTATATCATAAATACTTGATTTGTTCTTAATTATGTGTTCTTAATTCTTGTTTTAATATTTCAGGATATTGATTCAAGTATTGATGTGCTTAGACAGTGGAGCAAAAGTCCCTGTTTAAGAGTAGATCTAGCATAGTTAAGCGGAGTTGATCGCAACCCTAGAAATAGGATGACAAAAATCTGCCAGATTAGGGTCAAACCTAATATGGGAATCCATAGATCGAGTTAATACAACACTAGGGGTTTTAATTAGAAAGAGATTTCAATTAATCAACCTAGGGTTAGATGTTAGTAGCCTCGAAAGAGGTATTAATATAAATTAGGGAATCCTACGGATCAAGTCAAGTGAATAAATCGTCTGGTTCAGAGTTAAATAACAAGTGAAGTCTAGGTGTATTCTTCCTCGGGTATTGTCTTAATCAACTAGTTTTCCCAAAAGTATTTTCCCAATTCACTCTCTTTGTCTTATCATCCTTAGTTTAGTAATTAGTTAGATAAACATCGATTCCCTTAATACTTAGGCTAAATAATAAAAAGATAGTAACTACTAGTACTCTTGGTCCTTGAGGATACGATATTTCCGGTCTTGCCATAGCTATACTACCGAACGATAGGTGCGCTTGCCTTATTCGTTGTCATAGTTAGTTTGAGTAACGATCAAGTTTTTGGCACTGTTGCCGGGGACTATGATATTAGTAACACTATTTTTTTTATTACTTTAGCCATTTTTATTTATTGCAATTTATTCTTATTCTTATTTTTTATTTTTTTTTACTTTGCTAATTTTTCTTTTATTTGCTTTTGGCAGGTAATTTTAGTCTATAGAGGAGATGGAACTGAATAACTATCAGTGGCAAGTTATGAGGACAAAGCCAACAACGTACTTGATGCTTTCAACCTCGACGCAGTTGACCATGCTATCAAACCAGGTAGAACTATTGAATAAAAAGATTGATGGTTTATGTGGTTCTTCGCAGGTACATCCAGTGATGCGGTGTGATACAGATAGAGGAGGGGTGAACAACACAGAATATCTATCCTACAACCCTAGCACAGAGAACGAACAAGTCAACTATATGGGTAACAATTATAGACCTCAAAATAATCCCTATAGTAACACTTATAATGCAGGTTGGAGGAACCATCCCAATTCCTCGTGGGGTGGTCAAGGTAATCAAAGACCGCAACTTTCTCCAGGTTTTCAACAACCACCTTACCACCAGGAGAAGAAGCCGAACCTTGAGGAGATGCTAACGAAATTTATCTCGGTGTTAGAAACATGTTTCCAAAACATTGAAACAGCGTTTAAAAACCAGCAAGCGTCGATTCAAAGGATTGAGAATCAAATTGGACAATTAGTCAAGATAGTTTCTGAAAGGCAACTAGGTAACTTACATAGTAACACCAACCCAAAAGAACATGTGAAGGCAGTTACACTAAGGAGTGGAAAGGGGTTAGTTGAAGTTGAAAAGAAGGTGCCACGAGAAATTAATAAGGAAAAAGGTGAGGAAGTAAATGAGAATGTAATACCAAAACCTAAAGAGTATAACCCACCGATCCCATATCCAGCAAAGTTGAAGAAAGACCACATGGATGCACAATTCGGTAAGTTTCTCGAACTCTTTAAACAATTACATATTAACGTACCTTTTATTGAAGCTATTTCACAGATGCCTACGTACGCAAAATTCTTAAAAGAGCTTTTAACAAATAAAAGGAAGTTTGAAGAGCTATCAGCAGTGGAACTTAACGAGGAATGCTCAGCTATTCTCCAAAATAAACTACCAACAAAATTGAAAGATCCAGGGAGTTTTACTATTCCTTTTTTAATTGGTAGTTTAAATGTTAACCATGCTTTGGCTGATTTAGGGGCAGGTATTAATGTCATGCCCTATAATATGCTTCTCAAACAACCATTATGCAAATAACAGGTAAGTATAGCTTAAGACTTTAAACAAGCACTTCTCGGGAGGCAACCCGAGCACTAACCCCACTAACGTCCATATTTTTTAATTTTAGCATCTAACTAAAAACTAACCAAAATTTTAAGCGCAGGTTTCCCTACCCACACGGCCTTGCACACGGGCGTGGCCGTGGCAGTGTAGAAACAGGGCAAAACTTTAACCAAAAATACGGGCTGCGATAAAATGCCACGGTCGTGCGATTCGGCCGTGGTTGAAATTGAGAAATCTACACGGGCGTGCGACACGCCCGTGGGACCTTTGAGTCCATTTATTTTTTTCTTATTTTCATTTTTAATGTCTTTTCTTTTATATTTCTCATCTTTGATTTATATTATTATATTTTGATTTCTTTAATTTAGGTTCAAGGGGCTGTTAACGAACGACCACAACACCACTGGAGTATCCTCCCCACCTTCACCTCTCTCCAACTTTACCGTTTCTTTTCATTGACTCCATCCAAAATTCAGAAAGTTTCACTTCTCTCCCTATCTTATGATTTTATTACTATATTGCTATTATCTATCTTTGTACATTGAGGAAAATGTACATCTTAAGTGTGGGGGGGTTAACTACAGTATTATTTGAAAATCCCTAAATTATGTCTTATTCTTAAGTAATTTTCTCATATTACTATTAGAATGAAACTTCTATTAATTTATGATTATCATTGATACGCCTCGGATTAAGTCATAGGTAATTGTGCATTGATGGTTTAAACTTTAAGACATTAGAGAATCAAGCATGATAAGTCTATTTTTAGAATTAAAAATCTGCTAGGTTGTTTCCCTAAATTTAAATATTACTTTGAAGTTTGAAATTTGCAAGGTTGACATCAAAAACCATAATTTTTGTGAGATTTTGAGCCTTTAGAGCATACATTTTTCGTGCTCACTTTATTAATTATGAGTGTGTCAACATTGATTTGTTATTCTAGAACTTGCTTCGATTATACATGTCGAGACCACACTTTTGATTTGATATACAGAGATGATAAAGGCACCTAGGTTTTAACCCACTTATTCCACTAAAAATGCCTACCCATTTAATTAACCCTTAGTGAACCCCTTTGAATCCTAACAAACCATTTCTTGACTCACCCATTAATATTAACCCAAAACCCACTTTGTATTTGTTATCACCATTTCTCTTGGCTACCCTTATATTGAGATTTGATTTGATCGGTTACTTAACTATTTTCTTTATTTCAGTTATTAAATTCTATATTATTATTGTACTTGATTTGTTCTTAAAAATATATATATATATTTTAGGAATCTATTCATTATTACTTCTTTGTTATTCGAGCTTAAGCAATTAATTTTATATTTGTAGAAGAAGCTCATGTTATTAGTATTAAGTTTTCAATTAATGTAATTATTTAAGCTTTAGTTACTCTTCTAGTTAGGTAATTTATCAATTTAGTCTCGATACTAACCCTCTAGTTCAGCCTTTATCCACACCTTTAACCCAAGCCCCGTTACAACCCATAAAAGACCTTTTGATTTGTGTATCATATCATTTTACAGTGGTGGAGAATTGATTTTCATGCAAGCTTATGGGATTAAATTTTCATGTTTGACTCTTGAGTGCTTAGTTTTGAACCTTAAACACCTTGAGTGATTTGAGTGAACCTTTAACTGAGGATGTCAATTTTTTTCGATTTTGAATTAGAGGTGATTATTTAGGTAAGGGGAAACACCTATGTTTTCGTACTATAAAAACTATGACTTTGATTGTTTGAATCTTTAGGAACCTTCTGGTTAAATTATCAATGTATGAATTACCCATGAATTATGATGAAACATTGTTGATGAGAATTATGAATTGAAGGAAGTTAATTCTAATTGTGAGTTGAGAATTTTGCTTGAAGACAAGAAAATGCTTAAGTGTGGGGGTATTTGATAAACCGTAATATATACATATTTTAATCCCACATTTAACATACTTTTGGATGATTTATCCCCTGAATTGTGAAATTTGATGCTCCTAACACTTTAATTTCATGTTTTATGCTTAGGAGAGCATCGAAGGATGAAAAGAACGGGAAACGAGCCAAAAATGGAGAAAATGGGCCAAAGGAAGAAATCCACACGGCCTGGAGGTAACCACACGGTCGTGCCACCTTAGCAGGCCCAAACACGGCCTGGGCTTAACTCATACGGGCGTTCCACATGGGCGTGCCCCTGCCTTAACCTGTTTTAATTTCATTCGGATTAGGATACTTGTGGGCCAAGTAAGGCATCCCAAAAGCCTATATAAACACCCTAGAGGGCAACCTAAAGGGGGAGTTCGGCAGAAGCCTTCTGTCAAGGCTTTTGACAAAGCAGGCGAAGTCAGAGAGGACTGAACACAGGGAATTACTCCAAGAAAGCTAGTTGATCCATCTCAGAAGCCGGAATCACGCTCAAGATGGAAGATTTTCCTTTCAATTTCCTTCAGAGGGTTTTAGGGTTTTTCTTATGTTTTTTTATTTACTTTCTTCTGAAATGTATTCTTTATTAAACATGAACTAAACCCCTCAAATACCTGAGGGGGATGAAACCTAAGACGGATCTTGTTATTGTTTTTTGAACTATATGATAAATACTTGATTTGTTCTTAATTATGTGTTCTTAATTCTTGTTTCAATATTTCAGGATATTGATTCAAGTATTGATGTGCTTAGGAAGTGGAGCAAAAGTCTCTCTTTAAGAGTAGATCTATCATAGTTAAGCGGAGTTGATTGCAACCCTAGAAATAGGATGACAAAAATCTATCGGATTAGGGTCAAACCTAATATGGGAATCCATAGATCGAGTTAATGCAACACTAGGGGTTTAAATTAGAAAGAGATTTCAATTAATCAACCTAGGGTTAGATGTTAGTAGCCTCGAAAGAGGTATTAATATAAATTAGGGAATCTTATGGATCAAGTCAAGTGAATAAATTTTCTGGTTCAGAGTTAAATAACAAGTGAAGTCTAGGTGGATTCTTCCTCGGGTATTGTCTTAATCAACTGGTTTTCCCAAAAGTATTTTCCCAATTCACTCTCTTTGTCTTAGCATCCTTAGTTTAGTAATTAGTTAGATAAACATCGATTCCCTTAATACTTAGGCTAAATAATAGAAAGATAGTAACTACTAGTACTCTTGGTCCTTGAGGATATGATATTTCCGGTCTTGCCATAGCTATACTACCGAACGATAGGTGCGCTTGCCTCATTCGTTGTCATAGTTAGTTTGAGCAACGATCACCCCTTAGGAATTTTTATCCCCGAAAATCTTACCAGAAAAGAGGTTAGGGTACTGTTTTCTCATAGCTTCCTCGGGTTCCCACATAGCTTCTTCAATCCCGTGATGTTGCCACAAAAATTTCACCAAAGCTATGTTTTTGTTTCTCAACTCTCTAATCTCTCGAGCTAGAATTCTTATCAGTTCTTCGTTATACGTCATATCAGGTTGAATTTTAATCTCTGGTAGAGAAAATACGTGCGACAGATCTAATCTATATCGATGCAACATCGAAACATGAAATACATCGTGAATCTTTTCTAATTCTGAAGGTAAAGCTAGTCGATATGCCACTGGCCCTTTTCTCTTGATAATTTTATACGGCCTGATAAATCGCGGACTCAATTTGCCTTTGCGACCAAATCGAAGAATCTTCTTCCACGGAGATACTTTTAAAAATAATTTGTCGCCGATTTGAAATTTAATGTCTTTGTGTTTCAAATCCGCATACTATTTCTGTCGATCAGAAGCTGCTTTCAAACTGTCGCGAATTACTTTCACTTTCTCTTTGGTCTCTCCGATCAAATCAACCATGTGAATCTTTTTCTCACTAAGTTCGGTCCAGCACAACGGAGTTCGACATTTGTGACCATACAATGCTTCATACGGTGCCATCTTTATACTCGATTGAAAACTATTGTTATATACGAATTCAACCAACGGTAAATATTTTTCCCAATCGCCTTCGAACTCTAAAACACAGCAATGAAACATATCTTTGAGAATCTGAATTACTCTCCCAGACTGACCGTCGGTTTGGGGATGAAATGCGGTACTAAAGTGCAACCGCATACCAAAAGCTTCTTACAATTCCTTCCAAAATCTCCATGTAAACCTCGAATCTCTATCCAAAATTGTAATAGCCCGGTTTAGACCCTAGTCAGAATAGTGGTTTCGAGACCACAAATTTGAGGTCGAAAAAATATGTTTAAATTTATTTTTGATGTTATAATGTGTGATTAGGCCTGTGTGAAAGTTTCGTGTGGAAATTTTATCGAATATGTGTCAAATTGTGAGAAAAAGACTTAATCGCATAAAGTGTAAAATGCTGTGTGCTGATTGTTAAGTGCTTACTTGTTGTTGTCTTTATAATTTGGAGGACTTATGAGGCAATTAAGCCATTATTAAGTTAGTGGATGGTGGATGGACATTTATAACCAAATTATAATGTATGTTATAATGTTTCATAACAAGGGTAAAATGGTAAAGTTGGTATTAATATGTATTAAATAAAACAAAAAGAAAGATGAAACCATGTTCATCTTCTTGGTGCCAAAATTAGAAAAGAAAGAGGAGGAATAAAAGCTTTGAAAACTCGGCTAGGGCTAAGCTTGATTTAAGGTATGTTTGAGCTCGGTTTTTGATAATTTCTACGTTTTTGCAATCGTTGCTTCGTAAACTTTGAAACCCATGTCTTAATTTTGAAAATTGATGATGTTTATGAGATGTTCCATTGATGAAATGGTGAGCTTTGTGATGAGTATTGGTGTTAAATGAAAGATATGTGTTAAATGAACATGTTTTATTCTTGAATTTTGATGAATTTAGCTAATTAGGGCTAAATTGTGATAATAATATTTTGAAGGACTAAAATGTGAAATAAATGAAATATTTGGGCTTGTATGAGTATAGTAAGAATTCGGCTAGGTATGGGTACAAGCAAATTATGTGTATTTGATGATTTTATGAATTAGGGACTAAAGTGTCGAAATGTGAAAATGTGAGGGCTACTTTGTAAAATGCCCTAAATAAGTGTGTGTGGACTAAATTGAATGAATTGGTGATTGAATGGATTGAATTTGAATGTGTATAGACCAAGAAAGGAGAGGTTCGGATCGAGATCGAGGCAAAGACAAAGTGCTCGATTAATTGACCGTTTCGGTATTTTGACGTCCGAGGTAAGTTCAGACATAATACGTGTGTTTAACTGTGTTTAATGTTATGAAATGATTGGTATGATATTATTGATTTGTGAATGCTATGTAAGGGCTTGAGTTATGTGGCACTAAGTGTGTGTATTTAGAAAGGTGACTGAAATGATTAGCACTGTGTGTGCGAAATGATATAAGCTTTGGCTCTATGGTTAGCACTGTGTGTGCGATACCGATTTAAGATCGGTTTGTTATGGATGCACTAAGTGTGCGACGTTAATTAAGCTTCGGCTAACTATTTGGGCACTAAGTGTGCGATTGAACCGAAGAAGAGACGAAAGTTGATCGAAATGAAATAGTGAGTATTGAGTAGCATATGTAATCGACAACTAAGTGTTGGCTAAGGTACGTTGGGAACCTATGTGGTTGATGAAACTATGAATGAGTTTATGAAAGGTTATTTGAACATATTAGCTTTGGATGGTATGATATATGTGATTGTGAAATAATCTATGTCATGGTTTGTTTTGGTATAATGTATTATGTTACGAACTTACTAAGCTTTTGAAAGCTTACTGTGTGATTGTTTCTCTGTTTTACAGTGTTAGTGAAGCTAGCTCGGATCCGGGGATCGTCAGCATCTTTATCACACTATCGGCAATCTATTTTGGTACTTTTGGAAAGATGTATATAGTTGAAATATGGCATGTATAGGCTAGAAGTTATGGCATGTTTCGAAATGCTTAATCCTTGCCATGTGATTTGGCTTGGAAGTTGAATGATGTTAAACTTATGAATGAGCTATGAGTATGGTATATTTCATGAATATGTGGTTGATGAAAGATGTAGTTTGAAGATGAATTATGGCAGGGATTACATAAGGCTAGATATATATATATGTTTTAATATGTACAATTGTTACTTGAATGGACTCATTTGTGATGATATTAGGAATGGAAATAGATGGTATTGTTGATGATTAATTGGTGCATGAAATGGTATGTTTTGAAAGCATTTAGAAGTATGAATTGGTATTATTTGAAGTTGTAGGTATGACCCAAGTGTGGGTGGCAAATTGGCCTTGCAAATGGCCTATTTTGCATACATGGTTAAGGGACACGGGCGCGTGTCTCTGCCGTATGGCTCAAGGACCACTTCGAGGTGTGCCTGGGTAGGTTTCACGGTTGTGGTACACGGGCGTGCCTGGTAGCCGTGTGACCAATTCAGTAGCTAGCCTAATTTCACATGGCCATGGCACACGGGCGTGTCTAGTGGCCGTGGGGATAAGTCAGTATGTATGCTCTGTTTTGGCACGGCTTAGACACAAGGGTGTGTCTGGTAGCCGTGTGAGGCACACGGCCTGACTACACGGGCGTGTGACCTCTGCAATTTGGAAAAAAATTAGTTTCTAGAAACTTTCATAAGTGTTCGGTTTAGTCCCGACCTCTTTCTAACACGTGTTTAAGGTCTCGAAGACCTCGATAAGGGACTATATACTCGTGTTTGAAAATGTTTGATTGATGTTTGACTTTGTATCGTGAAATGGATGTGAAATATTTTGATTCTTTGGTAATGCCTCTTAACCCTATTCCGGCGACAGTTTTGAGTTAGGGGTGTTTCAATTTTATTAGTATCAGAGCTACAGTTTAGTCAATTCTCAGACTAACGTAGCGCGTCTGAGTCTAGCTATACATGCCATATATATAATTGCGATAGTGTGATGAATCCTGACAGTTAAAAATGTGTTTTCATATAGTAATGGATCCCGATCGAGCAGTTGCTGACGATGTGGAGAGTAATGCGCCTGCTCCCACTCAAGGAACAGTGCCGACCACATCTAGGCCGAATGATAGTGGTGAGGGAGGAGAGGCTAAGCAAGCCTTCTTCCGAATGATGAGTTAGTGGTTTTCGGAGTTCGTTTGAATGAATCCAGCTGCTCCACAACCTCCACCCTCACAAGTACCTGTTGTCCCACAAGTGATAGATCCGATCCGATTGAATAAACCTCATGTGGATAAGATTTGTAAGGCATGGGGGGAAGAAGAGTTTAGGGCCTGACTAATGACAATCTTTGAAGCGAGTGAGTTTTTGCTCGAGAATACAATTCGGGTATTCGATGAGATGTCGTTGACTCCTGATGAATGCATTAAGTGTGCAGTTTCTTTGTTGAGAGATACGGCTTATAACTGGTGGAAGACATTGACATTCGTTGTTCCGAGAGAGAGAATCACCTGGGAATTCTTTCAAGCTGAATTTCGAAAGAAGTATATTAGCCAATGATTCATTGATCAGAAATGTAAAGAGTTTCTAGAATTGAAACAAGGCCGTATGTTCGTTACTAAGTATGAACGGGAGTTTGTGAGATTGAGCCAGTATGCACGGGAATGTGTTTCGACCGAAGCTACTATGTGTAAACGCTTTATAGAAGGGCTGGATGAAGATATTAAGTTGTTGGTCGGGATACTTGACATAAACGAATTTGTTGTGTTAGTTGAAAGAGCCTGCAAAGTCGAGGAGCTCAGTAAAGAAAAGAAGAAAGCTCATTCTGAAGCGCGAGATGAAAGAAAAAGATCGATGAGTAAGTTGTCTCAACCTTCGACGAAGAGATTTAGAGATGCAAGCAACCGATCAAATGCTTCATTTGGACATCCGAATAGAGACCATGCAAGACTAAGTGTTGGTCCGAGAACTCAAGCTCCAATGGAATCAAGTGTTGGTAGTGCTAAAAACAACAAACCTGAGTGTAGACAGTGTGGAAGACGACATGTGGGAGAATGCTGGGGCAAGTACAACAATAGAGTTTGCTATAAATGTGGATCACTAGATCACTTCATTCGAGACTATCCAAAGTTAGCTGAGGGAGAAAATATTCAGAATGAGAGATCGAGTAATGTGATGGCTAGGGGTAGACCACCCAGAAATGCCGGAAATGTGAGTTGAGGTCAATGAGGGACTACCGATACAGCTGTGAGATCGGAGGCGAGAGCACCTGCCCGAGCCTATGCTATACGTGCGCGAGAGGAAGCGTCATCTCCAGATGTCATCACTGGTACTTTTACTTTATTTGATACTGATGTGATTGCATTGATAGATCCAGGATCTACTCATTCATATGTGTGTGTGAATCTAGTATCTAGTAAGACTCTACCTGTTGAGTCTACTGAACTCGTGATTAGAGTATCAAACCCCTTAGGCAAGTGTGTCTTGGTGGATAAAGTGTGCAAGAATTGCCCGTTAATGTTTCGGAATGTTTATTTTTTGGCTAACTTGATGTTGCTACCATTCGATGAGTCCGATATAATTTTGGGTATAGATTGTCTCACTTTCCATAATGCCATTGTGAATTGTAAACGAAAGAGTATTGACTTGAAAAGTTAGAATGGTGAGATAGTCCGAGTTGAATCCAGTGATTTGAAAGGGTTACCAGCTGTTGTATCTACGATGAAAGCTTTAAATTATGTGAGAAAGGGTTGTGAAGCTTATCTGGCATATGTGATTGATACAAAGGTGTCAGAAAAGAAAGTTGAATCTGTGCCTGTGGTTTGTGAATACCCTGATATATTTCCTAAAGAACTACCGGGACTACCTCCGATACGGGAAGTTGAATTTGGCATTGAATTGGTGCCGGGAATAACTCCTATCTCAATAGCTCCGTATAGAATGGCACCGATGGAATTGAAAGAGTTGAAGTCTCAGTTGTAAGAGTTGACCGATAGAGGATTTGCACGACTAGGTTTCTCGCCTTGGGGTGCTCCTGTGTTGTTTGTGAAAAAGAAAGATGGCACCATGAGAATGTGTATTGATTACCGACAATTGAATAAAGTGACCATAAAGAATAAGTATCTGTTGCCACAAATTGATGATTTGTTTGATCAGCTGAAAGGAGCTACAATGTTTTCTAAGATAGATTTTAGATCGGGCTATTACCAGTTACGAGTTAAAGAATCCGATGTGTTGAAAACTGCTTTCAGAATGAGGTACTGACATTATGAATTCTTAGTGATGCCTTTCGGACTAACGAATGCTCCTACAGTGTTTATGGATCTGATGAATCGGATATTCAGACCGTATTTGGATCGCTTTGTGGTGGTGTTTATTGATGACATTCTAATTTATTCATGTGATGAGACACAACATGCCGAGCATTTGAGAATTGTGCTACAAACTCTACATGAGAAGCAATTGTATGCAAAATTCAGCAAATGTGAGTTTTGGCTACGTGAGATTGGTTTTCTGGGGCATATTGTGTCAGCGGCGGGAATCCGTGTTGATTAGAGTAAAATCTCAGCTATTTTAGAATTGAAGCCTCCGAAAAATGTGTCTGAAGTTCGTAGTTTTCTGGGACTAGCGGGATATTATAGACGGTTTGTGAAAGGCTTCTCGATGATTGCGACTCCGTTGACGAAATTGCTACAGAAAGATGTTAAATTTTAATGGTCAGAAAAGTGCCATCGGAGTTTTAAGCAGTTGAAAGCGTTGTTGACGGAAGCACCAGTGTTAGTTCAACCTGAATCGGGTAAAGAATTCATAGTTTATAGTGATGCATCGTTGAATGGTTTGGGCTTTGTGCTGATGCAAGAAGGCAAAGTCGTTGCTTATGCTTTGAGACAATTAAAGCCGCATGAAAAGAACTATCCGATGCACGACCTTGAATTGGCTGTGATTGTGTTCGCATTGAAGGTTTATCGTCACTACTTATTTGGTGAGAAATGTCACATTTTTATAGATCACAAGAGTTTGAAGTACTTGATGACTCAGAAAGAGTTGAATTTGCGACAGAGAAGATGGTTAGAATTGTTGAAAGATTATGAACTTTTGATTGACTATCATTCGGGTAAAGCTAATGTTGTGTCTGATGCCTTGAGTCGAAAGTCTTCATGTGCTTTGCGAGTTATGAGTACTCAGATAGATCTGTGTGATGATTATTTAGTTTTGGCTTAGTTGAAAGTGAGGCCGATGTTCGTAAGTCAGATTCGTGATGCCCAGAAAATTGATGATGAGATGATAGCAAAACGAGCTCAATGTGATTTGAATTTGGATTCAGAATTTCGAGTTGATAGTGATGATTGTCTGAGGTTTAGAGATCAGATTTGTGTTTTGAAGAAATCAGAGTTGATTCGGTTAATTTTGAATGAAGCTCATAATAGTCGCTTGACTGTTCATCTGGGGAGTACAAAAATGTATAACGATCTGAAGCAGTGTTATTGGTGGCATGGTATGAAAAGAGATATTTCTGACTTTGTGTCGAAATGTTTAGTTTGTCAGCAAGTAAAAGCTGAACATCAAGTTTCATCCAGTTTGTTACAATTGATTATGAATCCTGAGTGGAAATGGGAGAGAATCATGATGGACTTTGTGTCGGGAATGCCTTTATCTCCAGGAAAGAAAGATGCAATCTGGGTGATAGTTGACCGATTGACGAAATCAGCTTATTTTATTCCGGTGAGAATAGATTATTCACTCAATAGATTGGCTAAATTATACATTGCTGAGATTGTGATATTGCACGGGGTGCCATTATCTATTGTATCTGACAGAGATCCAATATTTACCTCGTGATTTTGGAATAAATTGCAAGAGGCTTTAGGCACAAAATTGAATTTTAGTACTGCATTTCATCCGCAAACGGATGGAAAATCCGAGCGGATCATTCAAGTTCTCGACGATATGTTGAGATGCTGTATACTTGAGTTTGAGAGTACGTGGGAAAAACACTTACTGTTGATTGAGTTTGCGTACAATAACAGTTTTCAATCTAGCATTAAAATGTCACCGTATGAGGCTCTTTACGGTCGAAAATGTCAAACTCCATTGTATTGGACTGAGCTGAGTGAGAATAAGATTCACGGGGTTGATCTAATAAAAGAGACTGAGCAGAATGTAAAAGTGATTTGTGACAGTTTGAAAGTGGCCTCAGATCGTCAGAAGTCTTATGCAGACTTGAAGCGGAAGGATATCGAATTTGAGATTGGTGATAAAGTGTTTCTAAAAGTGTCTCCGTGGAAGAAAATACTTCGATTTTGCCGAAAAGGCAAGTTGAATCCGAGGTTCATCGAACCGTATGAGATTGTTGAACGAGTTCGGCCGGTTGCTTATAGATTGATGTTGCCACCCGAGTTAGAAAAGATTCATAATGTGTTTCATGTGTCGATGCTTCGACGGTACAGATCTGATCCATCGCATGTGATTGCTCCTACTGAGATAGAGATTCAGTCAGATTTATCGTAAGTGAAGAACCGATTCAAATTTTGGCACGAGAGACCAAAGAGTTGAGAAATAAGAGAATATCCTTAGTGAAAGTGTTGTGGCACAAACACAGAGTAGAAGAGGCTACGTGGGAGCCTGAAGATGCTATGAGAGAGCAATATCCACACCTATTCACTGGTAAGATTTTCAGGGATGAAAATCCCTAAGGGGGAGAGTTGTAATAGCCCGGTTTAGACCCTAGTAAGAACAGTGGTTTTGAGACAACAAATCTGAGGTCGGAAAAATATCTTTAAAATTATTTTTGATGTTATAATGTGTGATTGAGCCTGTGTGAAAGTTTCGTGTGGAAATTTTATCGACTGTGTGTCAAATTGTGAGAAAAGGACTTAATCGCATAAAGTGTAAAATGCTGTGTGCTGATTGTTAAGTGCTTAATTGTTGTTGTCTTTATAATTTGGAGGACTTATGAGGCAATTAAGCCATTATTAAGTTAGTGGATGGTGGATGGACATTTATAACCAAATTATAATGTATGTTATAATGTTTCATAACAAGGGTAAAATGGTAAAGTTGGTATTAATATGTATTATATAAAACAAAAAGAAAGATGAAACCATGTTCATCTTCTTGGTGCCGAAATTAGAAAAGAAAGAGGAGGAAGAAAAGCTTTGAAAACTCAGCTAGGGTTAAGCTTGATTTAAGGTATGCTTGAGCTCGATTTTTGATAATTTCTACGTTTTTGCAATCGTTGCTTCGTAAACTTTGAAACCCATGTCTTAATTTTGAGAATTGATGATGTTTATGGGGTGGGCCATTGATGAAATGGTGAGATTTGTTATGACTATTGGTGTTAAATGAAAGATATGTGTTAAATGAACATGTTTTGTTCTTGAATCTTTGGTGAATTTAGCTAATTAGGGCTAAATTGTGATAATAATATTTTGAAGGACTAAAATGTGAAATAAACGAAATATTTGGGCTTGTATGAGTATAGTAAGAATTCGGATAGGTATGGGTACAAGCAAATTATGTGTATTTGATGATTTTATGATTGAGGGACTAAAGTGTCGAAATGTGAAAATATGAGGGCTATTTTGTAAAATGCCCTAAATAAGTGTGTGTGGACTAAATTGAATGAATTGGTGATTGAATGGATTGAATTTGAATGTATATAGACCAAGAAAGGAGAGGTTCGGATCGAGATCAAGGCAAAGACAAAGTGCTCGATTAATCGACCGTTTCGGTATTTTGACGTCCGAGGTAAGTTCGGACATAATACGTGTGTTTAACTGTGTTTAATGTTATGAAATGATTGGTATGATATTATTGATTTGTGAATGCTATGTGAGGGTGATAAACCAAAATAGTAACATATTTTAATCCCACATTTAGTATGCTTTTGGACGATTTATCCCTTGATTTATGTAAAAAGGTGCTCTTAATCCTTTCTTTTCATGTCTTATACCCAGGAAAGCACCCAAGGACAAAAAGAATGAGAAACGGGCTCAAAACGGACCAAAATGGGCCAAAGAAGAAATCTACACGGCCTGAACCTTAGCCCACACGGCCGTACCTCACTGATCATCTAGAACACGGTCTTCCCTCGATTCACACGGTCGTGTCTCATTAAAGAAGTCCGAACACGGCTTGACCACGATTCACACGGGCGTGTGCCATGGCCGTGCCTCTGCTGTGGAGAAGAGAAATTTCACTCGGATTTGGATACTTAGGGAGAAAGAAACCTATTTCAAGAGCCTATAAAAACCCCCTAAGGGTCAGCTGAAAAGGGGGCGATTAGCTAGGCCAAGGAGCCAAGCCGAAAAGGTCAGAATTGTGGGAATCACTCGAAGATAGCCAGTTGATCCATCTCAAGAAGCCGAGATTCTACTCAAGACGGCGGATCTCTCCTTCAATTCCTTCAGGGAGTTTTAGGGATTTCTTATGTTTTGTTTTATCTTTTCCCTTGAGATGTTTTCTTATGTAGTTAAGAACTAAACCCCTCAGATACCTGAAGGGGATGAAACCTATGATGAATCTTGTTATTATTTTCTAAATTATATGATAAATACTTAGTTTGTTCTTAATTATGTGAGCTTAATCCAAATCTAATGTGCTTAGGTGGAGGAGGAATAGACCCTGCCTAAGAGTTGATCTAGCATAATTAAGCGGAGTTGATCACACGCCTAGAGATAGGGTGACGAGATTTTGCCGGATTAGGGTGAAACCTAATATGGGAGTCCATAGATCGATTTACTGCTATTCTAGGGGGTTATTATAAGAGAACGAGAGTTCCACTAATTAACCTAGGGTTAGAAGTTATTCGTCTCGAGAGAGGGTTTAATATACGTTAGGGAGTCTTACGGATCAAGCTAAGTAAATAAAATCATATGGTTTAGTGATAGATAACAAGTGAAGTCTAGGTGGATTCTTCTTGAGGTTATCATCTAAATCAACTGAGTTTTTCTAAAAGTTATCTCCCCAATTTTAGTCTTTTTCGTCTTTGTGTTCTTAGCTTAGTAGTTCGTTAATTTTAGATTGAGAGCAACTTCATTTATTTTAGGTTAAATAATAAAAAGAAAGTTAGTATTAGTACTTTTAGTTTGTAACGACCTGAATTTGGGCCTAGTAGAATTGGGCCCATTGGGCCTTGGGCGAATGAGCGTTTAAAATTTTTAAGAACAAGAGAACGACTCTAATACAAGTTGGACCTATTCGGTGAGTGATTTTGGAAGGTTAGGGGGCTTCTATGAAGTCCCGGGATTAAACTTTAGCTTTAGGAAATTTTTGGTTTTAGGTGAAAAAAACCCTGGGAGTTGGTAGGTAGGCTTTAAGAATAAAATGTGGAGAAAAATGACACAAGTGGAGTGTGTGGTGTAGTGGCAAAGTGACGCCACATAAGAGACAAGGGAGTGACGCCACAGGGAAGGAAGGAGGACCAAGGTTCAAGTCTTGGCTCTTGCGTTTTGGTTTTCTTTTTAAATGGACTTTAGAATTTGGCTATAGATTTATATTTAGTTGCGCATGGTTTAAGACACAAGAGGAGCTTGTGGCTTGGTGGCAAGTGGTGTGTTGAACTATTGAAGGGAGCACAGGTTCGAATCTCATGAAAAGCAAGGAGTATTTATTTTGCGAATTGGACGACAAGAGTTTGAGTTGGATTTAAACTCTCTTGTGAAGGATCCCACATCGGAAACATACAAAGAAGGAAGGTGAGAAGCTAGCTATATATAGAGCATTCTATGATAGGAGGAAGGATACCTGGTTGGCGTTGGGCATAGGAGCATTCGGAGCGCGGATTAGCTTCAGATTCCTATCAGGTGTGTATTTCGCCCTACTTTAGCTGTAGAGCGGCAAATGCCGAAGTGCCAGTCACGGCAATAGTAGCCACACGAGCATGCGAACGCACGTGTGGGGCTTCGACGCGATAGTTGAGGCCATCAGTAGTATTCTTGTGGGTTGAGGCTGCTTGGGCCACGATGGGCCCAATGGGCCCGTGGGCCCAATTGAATAAAATGTATGATGGTGTAGTATATAGTGAACTAGACTAGGTGAATCTCATATACGTGGCTAGATTTGTGTTAGGTGGGCCACACGAGCGTGTGGGCCCGAATGGGCCGAAATTGGGTTTTAGGCCCAATAGTCCGGTACGACCGGAAATGGTAGTTGAGTCGCTCGAGGAGACATTAGGCCTTTGGAAAGGCCATTGCAGGTGCAAAATTACTGAAATACCTTTGGTTTACAAAATTACTAAAATACCATTAGTTTACAAAATTACTGAAATACCCTTGGTTTAAAAAATTACCGAAATACCCCCGGTTTGCAAAATTACCGAAATACCCCTGGTTTGCAAAATTACCGAAATACCCCCGGTTTGCAAAATTACCGAAATACCCCCGGTTTGCAAAATTACCGAAATACCCCTGGTTTGTAAAATTACCGAAATACCCCCGGTTTGTGAAATTACCAAAATACCCTCAGTTTGCAAAATTACCGAAATACCCCTGATTTGCAAAATTACGAAAATACCCCCGGTTAGTGAAATTACCAAAATACCCCCGATTTGTGAAATTACCGAAATACCCCCAGTTTGCAAAATTAGCGAAATACCCCCGATTTGCAAAATTACTGAAATACCCTCGATTTGTGAAATTACCGTTTTACCCCTAAACGACAAAATGACCGTTGTACCCTCGTGGTAGTACTAGAGTTGTATGTGTTAATTGTATGATTGATTATGTTTGAGATGCGTTGCATACATGGGTAGTTATGAGTAGAATTACCAGAACTACCCCGTAGGGTAGAATTACCAGAAATACCCTTATAGGGTAAAATGACCGATTTGCCCTTGTAGGTAAATGATCGACTTGTGCAATGAGTGGACTAATTTGGCCGTGGTTGTATGGTGATATGCTTTTATTACATGTTTAAATAATTGTTATTGAGCATGGCCATTTTGCATACACGTGTAATGATTGAGCATGACATACACGACATATTGCATGGGGTTGGGATTATTAATACGGAGGAAGTGCTAATAGGATCGCATGGTCGCTTGACGACTGTGGATTCACCGAAGGCTTTATAGCCACCGCAAGCTTTTTAGCCACCGAGCAGCCATGCTGCACCGATAATGTTACAGAAGGCTGTGTGCCATTAATATGGCTTCGTGCCGTAATTATGGGCTTTGTGCCAATACCGAAGGCTCTGTGCCGATATTATGGCTTTGTGCCAATCGTATTTACCGTGGCTATGTGCCAAACTTATTTATCGATGACTTTGTGTCGATCATATTTACCCAAGGCTGTGTGCCGATTATATTACCGTCGCTGATGGCTATGTGCCAAGTATAATACAGTCACTGATGGCTTTGTGCCAATTGTAATACCGCTACTGAAGGGTTTTTAGCCACCGAGCAGCTATGCTGCACCGATAAGTTAGTGCCGCAACCGGTGCTACATAAGGAGTGTAGGGATGGGTGGGTCGATTAAATCCCCACAGGAGTGTAGGGTTGGACAGGAGATGGAGTGCAGGGTTGGTATGGGCATTAACGCATTGCATATCTGGATTATATTACTGAGATGGGCTTAGGCCCCGATTTATATGTATGACATGTGACATTTGACTTGGGTTAAGGCCCAACCGAGGCTATTTTGGGCTAATGCCCAATTGCCACCGTTACTTTAATGGGCTTGGGCCCGAATTGTTTTGATGCATGTTCTTACAGATTTTGTTCGTAAGTGGGAATTACACACCGAGTTTTAGTAAACTCACCACCTCTTTTAATTTTTCTTAGGTAATCCTCGAGGCGGTTCGACGTCTTTGGAGGGCTCTGAGGTGGCCGCACTACGAGCGATTCGGACTTTAGTATTTTACTTATTTTTAACTTGGGTTAATATTTTGTAATAAGGCCGCTTTAACTTTAAATTTGGTATTTTATTTGGTTTGGCTTTTAATATGATACTGCCTATTATTCTTAAATGTTTAATACGGGATTTTCCTAAACCCTTAACAATCGTTTTCCAAAATGTTAACAAAAGGATAACAAGCGAATACATAATTAAACTCGAAATTTTTAACAAACGCGCAATTTTTAAACAACCGTTTTATGTGACATGCTGGATCTGGTCGTAACGTTTTGACCCGGTTTGGGGTGTTACATAGTTCCTTTGGGTTTGATAATCCAGTCTTGCCTAAGCTATACTACTGTTCGATAGGTACACTTGCCTTTAATCATTGTCAGAGTTAGTTTCCAGGTTCGATCATTATTTTTATAAATTTTAAAGCTCTGATTCACAGCGATCAAGTTTTTGGCGCCATTGCCGGGGAACTAAAATATTAAGAAAGCTCTATTTTTATTACTTTAGCCATTATATTTTTATTTTTCGCAATTTATTTTTTATTTTTAGTTTAAAATTTAATTTTGCTAAATTCTCTTTCTTTCTTTTCCTAGCAGGTACCTCTAGTTTATGACTAGAAGGAACCCGATAGGACCTTTAGAATACGACAGTGATATTGAAGCTATCGCTCAAAGAAATCGTAGAGAAATTTGGCGAGCCCTAAATTACAAAGAAGAAGAGCGAGAAGACAGATCCAATCCTACTGAAGGGATGGACGAAAATAATCTCCCACCACAAGATGTGGCAGAAAATAATGCTCAACGTACTATGTATGATTATGCTAAACCTCATTTAACAGGAGCCGAATCTAGTATTGTTAGGCCTGCTATAGCTGCTAATAATTTTGAATTAAAGCCTAACACTATACAAATGATTCAACAATTTGTTCAATTTGATGGTTTGCAGGACGAAGATCCGAATACTCATATAGTCAACTTTTTAGAGTTCTGTGATACCTTTAAAATAAATGCCATTTCTGATGATGCCATACGTCTTCAGTTATTTCCCTTTTCATTAAGGAATAAAGCCAAACAGTGGTTAAACTCGTTACCACGAGGGTCAATCACTATATGGGTTCAAATGACCAAAAAGTTCTTATTAAAATATTTCCCACCGGCCAAATTATGCAATGATATATCTTCTTTTGTGCAGATGGATTTAGAGGCATTATACGATGCATGGGAGAGATATAAGGATCTCTTGAGAAGGTGTCCGCACCATGGTTTACCCTTGTGGCTCCAAGTCCAAACTTTCTATAACGGTGTAAACCCCTCAACGAGGCAACTAATCGACTCAAAGTCGGTGGAACTCGAATAATAGAACTCCCGGCGACCCTACGAATTTATAGAAGAGATGTCATTTGAATAACTATCGGTGGCAAGTTACAAGAACAAGGCCAACAAAAACAGCCGGAGGTTACAACCTCGACGCAGTAACCATGCTATCAAATCAGGTAGAGTTGATGAATAAGAAGCTTGATAGTTTGTGTTCTTCGCAGGTACATCCAGTCATGTAGTGCGACGCAAGTGGAACTGTGGCAAATCCTGAGTACCCACCTTACCAACCGGGCACAGAGAGCGAACAAATGAACTATATAGGTAATAATTTCAGATCAAATAATAACCCTTATATTAACACTTATAATCCAGGTTGGAGGAACCACCCAAATTTTTCGTGGGGAGGACAAGGAAATCAAGGAAATCAAAGACAACATCCTCCTCAAAATTTCCAAAATCAACCTTATCCACAAGAGAAAAAGCCGAACCTCGAAGAGATATTGGCAAAATTCATGGTAGCTACTGAAGCCCATTGCCAAAAAACTGAGACAACACTTATTGACCAACAAGCATCGATCAAAGCAATCGAGAATCAAGTAGGGGAAGTCACTAAGACAGTGGGATAGCTTGCCAAGCTGATGTCTGAATGACAGTAAGGGCGTCTACCAAGCAACACTGAGATCAATCCAAAGGAGCAAATCCAAGCCATAACAGCTCAAGAAAGTGAAGGATTAGACAAACCCAGTCCAATACAAGGAAACGAGGTAGAAAAAGGTAAAGCTGAGGCAACACAAGAAAAGCCAAAACCGGTAATCAAGGAGTACTAACCTCGCATACCATATCCCGAGGCGTTAACGAGAGACGACACAAAAGAACAGTTCGGTAAGTTTCTTAAACTCTTAAAGAAATTAAATATTAACTTACCGTTACTTGAAGCTCTTTCACAGATGACAGATTCTAGAAAATTTTTAAGAGAACTTTTGACGAACAAGCGAAGGATAGACGAGGCATCACACGTGGAACTAAACGAAATGTGCTCAGCAATCTTGCAAAATAAACTACCACGGAAATTAAAAGATCCAGGGAGTTTTACAATTCCATGTTTAATTGGTAGACTAACTATTGATAATGAGTTAGCTTATTTAGGGGCAAGCATAAATGTCATGCCTTACGAATTGTTTAAACAATTAGGTCTAGGGAAACCCAAACAAACTAGGATGAGCATTCAATTAGCTGATAAAATTGTTAGAATTCCTAGGGGTATTATCGAAGATGTTCTTGTAAAAATTGATGATTCGCTTCCCAAAGTAGATTTTGTTGTCTTAGACATGGATGAGGATAATTCGATCCCCTAATTTTAGGAAGACCCTTTTTAGCATTTGCCAGACTAAATTTGATGTTGATGCAGGAGAACTCATACTTTGTGTAGGTAATGAGACAGTCACCATCAAGGCTCTCGACTCGGCTAGAACATCGAATAATCAAGGTGAGAACGTAAATTCTACTGATAACCATTCGGTTAACCCCTATTTTCCGAAAGCACCACCAAAGAATACAACTGAACCCAATCCTAGACCCAGTGTTAACAAAGAAATAACTCATGAGGAACAAGGGATTAAGATCGATGAGCTAGACGAGTGGAAGACGCACTTCAAGGAAAAATTAGGGTTACGCGATGAAGAACCACACAAGGTAAAACCGAAGGAGCCCCCAGATGAGCTCATAGGAACAACAAACCACTTCAAAATAGGAGATCAAGTATTGATAGAAAAAATTGACCCTCGAATATCTCCTCCGGACCCTAACACAAACAAAGAAATACCTTTTAGGGTAACCAGTGTTTTCCGACACGGAACAGTCGAGGTAAGTAATCCTATTTTTGGTACTTTTACTATAAACGAATCTCGACTTACACTCTTTCACGAGGACACAAATGATAGCATGAGGAAGGACTTCCAACTCCTCAAACCACCCTGAAGATGCAAACGAGAGGAAAGTCTAGCTTAAGACTATAAACGAGCGCTTCTCAGGAGGCAACCTGAGCACTAACCCCATTAACTTTTACATTTTTATTCATTCTATTTTTTTCTTTATAATATCTAGCTTTAAACTAACAAGGGGTGCAGAATTCTGTGCCACCTTTGACCACACACACAGTGGTAGTGGCCGTGGCCGTGTGTACCTCAAGAATCTTGGTACTAACATGGTAGGACGGTACAAGTCAGAGCAACTAAATTTAGAACTCACGGACTCAACCACTCCCCCACGGGCACCGACAAAGTGGCACGGTCGTGCCCCATAACCGTGTGAAGCTACTGACTTGCCAACCACGGGCTGAACACGCCCGTGCATTAAAATCGTGCAAACATACTAACTTGTCGAACACAGGCTAGACATGAGCGTGGGGAACCAACACGCCCTAGAACACGACCGTGCGAGGCGGCCGTGTGAATCGACATACCCTCAACCCACGGGCGTGGGAAGCTGCCAGACCTGAAAGTTTATTTAAACACCATACCCCTCTCCTTTCTCTTCTCAACCCACTCTCCTTCTTTCTTCTCTCTTTCTTTCTTTCTTTCCTCCCTCTTTCATTTTCCCCTTTTCCTAATAAATCCTTAGACTCTTGAGCTACAACAACATCACATCCATGGCAAAGAAGCGTAAAAGGCCAATCACAGTCTCCTCAAAGGAGACCGATTCACATGAGTTCATGCCGGCAGCTTCATCAAAACAACAAGCCAAGGATATTTGAGGCTATCTAGTTTTTATTTCATTTTTCTCTTTTGCTTCAATTTCCTTCCCTTTAACAATCTTATGCTTATTTTAGTTTATTTTATCTTAGTTTCTTAACTTTAGGTTCTAAAGGCTGCTAGGGAATCACGCCACGACCACCACCATATCCTCAGCCTTAGAAATCACATCCAACAATAAGGACTCTACGGTCCATCCATCTTTTCTTTTAATTCTAGTTTCATTTTTATTTTTCTCCACTTTAGCTTGCTTTTCCTTAAGCAGTTAATTAGTATAGTTTTAACTATTCTTAGTATATCTTGGCTAACCCTGCATGAGCTCCCCAATTTCTTCATCTAGCGCAGGATCGTCACCCAGACCGGCCCTCCAACTTATCTTTCACCACGACCACTACCAACTCAAGGAGCTCATCCATAATTCAGGGAGTTTTACTTATCCCCATATCTTCTGATCTGAACATTACATTTATATTATCTAACTTTGTACATTGAGGGCAATGTACATCTTAAGTATGGGGGGTGAACAACCTAAAAAGGTGCCTAACTTTTTTTCATTATTCTCAAAATTCTGAAATTAGGTACCAAACTTTTTGCATTGTTCTCAAAATCCTGAATTTAGTCTTGTTTTTAAGTAAATTTCTCATATTACTAATTAGGATGAAATTTCCATGATTTATGATTTTTATTGATATGTTTTAGAGAAAGTCATTGATAATTGTGCATTGATGATCAAAATTGAAGAATACTAGAGAATCACGCATGATAAGTCTATTTTTCAAATTTAAAATTTTCTAGGTTGTTGAACTAAATCTGAATATTATCTTGAAGTTTGAAATTTACAAGGTTGATGTCAAAAATACCCATAATTTTTTGTGAGATTTTGAGCCTTATAGAGCATATATTCTTTTTCTTGCTCACTTTATTGATTATGAGTGTGTCAACATTGATTTGGTATTCTAGAACTTGCCTCGTTTATGCATATCGAGACCACACCTATGATTTGATATACAGAGATGATTATGGAATTTAGGTTTTAACCCACTAACTCCATTAAAAAGCCTACCTTTTCAATTAACCCCTAGTTGTAACACCCCTAACCCGTATCCGTCGCCGGATTAAGGTTACGAGGCATTACTATACAAATCACAACTCAGCATAGTCAAATATATTATCTATTAACCTTTAATATACTAGACGAACAAAAAAAATCCCTTTTCTACTATTAATAAGATACGAGTTTGTATTTCCATAACACACTTAAGCATTAACAACATATCCTAATCCATCTAAGCCAGAATTGTACATTTGCATTTTTCTAACAACTCTAAAATTAATACATCCATAATAACATGCTCACATCCAACTAAAACAAATTGTATGTCCTTTCTTGTTCGAAACACTTAAGCTTAAAATTAGATGTATATACACATGTTTGAACCATATGCGATTATGACAATCCTAAATACATAACATAGAATTTTATCATCTAATCTAAGACCACATACATATATATATTCGATTTAATACCATCAAATTAACTAACTTATTTCATTTATAAACGGTTAATATAACCTATATAAATCATTTCAACTTTTGTATAAATTATCATACCTACCGAATCACATCCTCAAACCATCCAAATACCTATTCGACATATACGTACCAACTCAAACCTATTAATCATGTTCATAGCATAAACAACAAGTTAAAAGTAGTACACATTCATCATTCATATTTCACCTCATAACCGAATATGTAATCCACAACTACCTATATCAACCTACTTAATATAATAACCTTAAGCCACAAATAACTACTTCATGCTAAAACTTTTTATAAAAGACAAACATTTCACACATACCATACGCATATATCATTAACATTTATTTTTAAAAGGAGTTTCACTCACCACCATACATAATTAAACACTTACCATAACAAAACATGACAAACACATCTCATTTATATGCCATGACCGATTATATATAGGCTTAAACATCATATTTAGCCATTTTCGCATGGCCATAAACATATACAATAACAAAATGTATTAATTCAAAACATAGTTTAGCCTATACATGCCTTTAGTTTAAAATCCAAACTCAAGAGTACCAAAATAGATTGATAGTGTGGATGACTCTGCTGACGATCCCCTGAGCTCGTAGCTTGATCAAAATCTATAAGACAGAACAACAAACACACACAGAGTAAGCTTGCTAGCTTAGTAAGCCTTAAACAAAAGTATTAAATCGAATAATCATTCAAGCATTATCAAAGCCATAATTAATACTATAAGATTTTTAAAGCTTAACACATATATGGTTCACTAATGCCAAAAACTACTTACTTTTCATTGACATTATCAAAATATTCTTGTCTCACCTTAATGGTACAAACTCACCGATTATACTAATATGTAACATGTGTCCACATATAATCAGATCAAGTAAGTACAATATACAGTTAACCACAAATAATCAATCAAACACTTATGCAAATATATCTATTTGCCTTTATATATAACATTTACACATATAGCCGAATCTCAAAGCACAACCAAGATTAAGTTCCAATTTATCCTACTCATTATTTATAAGACCAAAAGCACATTTTTTTTAAAAAAAATTACAATAATACTTCAACTATATCACATATTGCTCACTTCGAATAGTAATATAATAACTTACTTTAATCCTTGTAACTATGAAGTTTATACTTACCTGAACATTTAGCTTACTTACCATATTTGCATTCTACTTTATTAGTTATCCATGTATCCTCTAATTATAATAAATCACCGGCATTAAGCCTGCTAGGAAAATAAGCCTGAATTCACACCGGCACTAAGCCTGCTAGACCTGAGGTCTGAAATTTAATCACTGGCATTTAGCCTGCTAGGCAATAAGCCTGATACACTTCACTGGCACAAGGCCTGCTAGGCATTAAGCCAGATACATTTCACCGGCACAAGGCCTGCTAGGCTCAAAGCCCGAGTATCAATATAAATAAACCATATCATACACAGTACATATTACCAATATCACATCTCACACATATTGCATATTACTTTCACATATCAACTTTAATTAAATATAACTACCTTTCACTTTTAAAAATCACTTATCATATTCGGCTTTAGCCTATTTCACACTTATAAATTCATAATTCAAAATATAATCAAGGTTGTAACCAATATTAACAATATTAATTTGCTTAAAGACTTACCTCGAGTATCGTCGGACGACAAGAACCGGTTATTTGTTTACTTTCGTCTTTCCCCGATCCAAGTCCATTTTTCTTTGTTCTTGATCTAAACATATTAAATTTAAGCTCATTCAAACACATTTCATTTCAATTTAAATCAAAAACACCTAAATGGGAAAATTACCATTTTGCCCCTAATGTTTCACATTTTACAATTTAGTCCTATTTGCACAAAACACAAAATATGCAAAATCTCCCAACAATATAGCTAGGCGAATCTTCCGTGATAGCCATATAAGTCCATGCATTTCATTTATTTTGCATTTTAATCCTCAAAAATTTATTTTCACAATTTAGCCCTATTTACTCAAAATCACCAAAAATCTCAATACAAAACATATTAATCTAACATATATCTTTCATAATTTATCAACTATCATCATAAAACTCATGAACTCACCAATGGCACATTTCAAAATATTCATCAAAATTAAAAATTTAAGCATGGGTCTTGAAGTATTAGAAGCAACGATCTCAAAAACGTAAAAAATTATCGAAAACTAAACAAAGTACATACCCAAATCAAGCTTTCTTATTGCCGAAACCTTGAGCTTCAACTATGGTGTTTTCTTATCCCATATTCGGCCAAGGTAAGAGGTAATGCATGTTTATTTTATTTTATGATGTTTTATAACTTTAACATATAATATAATATAAAAATTAACTTATAATATAAATAGAAACATATTAGTGATCACTTAAATAGCAATGCCATCCACTAAGTTTCTAAATGGTTAATTTTCATCATAAGGCCACATAAAAAAGTAGACAAATCGATTTGACCACTTAATTGAATAATTGGCCACTTTTACCATTTACGCGATTTAGTCCTTTTATTAAATTAAGCACACAAACAATCAAATTTTCATACGAAACTTTCACACATAATATTTCACATATAATAAACATAGAAAATAATATTTAAATATTTTTCAGACTCGGATTCGTGGTCCCGAAACCACCGTTCCAATTAGGGTCACATTCAGACTGTTACAATTCTCCCCCCCTTAGGGATTTTCGTCCCCGAAAATCTTGCCGTTAAACAGAGTCGGATATTGTTGTCTCATTGAATCCTCAGGCTCCCACGTAGCCTCTTCTATTCCATGACGATTCCATAATATTTTTACTAATGGAATTTTCTTGTTTCTCAACTCTTTCACTTCACGAGCTAAGATACGGATTGGTTCTTCCTCGTATTTCATATCAGGTCGAATTTCAATCTCAAACGAGGCAATCACATGGGACGGATCTGATCTATATCTACGAAGCATCAAAACATGAAATACATTGTGTATCTTTTCTAGTTCATAGGGCAACCTTAATCTATAAGCAACAGGCCCGACACGTTCAATGATCTCAAATGGTCTGATGAATCTCGGACTTAATTTGCCTTTACATCCAAATCGAAGCACTTTCTACCACGGAGAAACTTTCAAAAATACTCGATCTCCGACCTGAAACTCAATGTCTTTATGTTTCAAATCTGCATATGACTTTTGTCTATCGGATGCAGCTTTCAAACTATCACGGATCACAGCCACTTTCTGTTCAGTCTCTTTAATCATATCAACCCCGTGTATCTTGTTTTCACTGAGTTCAGTCCAGTACAAAGGTGTACGACATTTACGACCGTACAAAGCTTCGTAGGGTGCCATTTTGATACAAGATTGAAAGCTATTATTATAAGCAAATTCAATCAAAGGTAAGTATCGTTCCCACGTACCTTCAAACTCGAGGATGCAACATCTCAACATATCCTCAAGTATCTGAATAATTCATTCAGATTGACCATCTGTCTGCGGATGAAAAGCAGTGCTAAAGTGTAGTTTAGTACCTAAAGCATCTTGCAATTTCTTCCAGAACTGCGACGTGAATCTCGAGTCTCTATCTGAAATAATAGAAATCGACACACCATGTAATCTCACAATTTGAGATACATATAACTCAGCAAGCTTATCGAGCGAATAGTCCGTACGAACTGGAACAAAGTGAGCTGATTTGGTTAGTCTATCCACTATAACCCAAATTGCATCTTTCTTGCTCGGTGTCATAGGCAAACCGGATACAAAATCCATAGTAATTCTGTCCCACTTCCATTCAGGTATCATGATCGGCTGAAGTAACCCAGAAGGTACCTGATGTTTGGCCTTTACTTGCTGACAAACTAAGCACTTCGAGGAAAAATTAGATATGTCCCGTTTCATACCAGGCCACCAATAAAACTGTTTCAAATCAATATACATTTTCATGCTACCCGGATGTACAGACAATCGACTACTGTGAGCTTCACTCAATATCATCTGAATCAAATCTAAATTCCTTGGAACACACATTTGGTCTTTGAACTTCAAACAGTCATTCTCATCTATTCAAAACTCTAACTCAACATTGCTTTCACACTGAACTCGTCTTGCTAACAAATCTTTGTCAACTTTCTGAGCATCACAAATTTGTTGAATAAACAACGGTCTTGCCTTTAATTCGGCTACTATCGAACCATCATCAGAAGTAGCCATATGTGCGTTCAACGCACGAAGAGCAAATAATGATTTTTGGCTTAGAGCATCTGCAACAACATTGGCTTTCCTCGGATGGTAATCAATCACTAATTCGTAATCTTTCAACAGCTCTAACCATCTACGTTGTCTCAGGTTCAGATCTTTCTGAGTCATCAGATACTTCAAACTTTTGTGATCTGAATAGACATGACATTTCTCCCCGAACAGGTAATGACGCCAAATCTTCAACGCGAACACAATAGCTGCTAGCTCCAAATCATGTGTCAGGTAATTTCTTTCATGCGGCTTCAATTATCTCGAAGCGTAGGCTACGACTTTGCCTTCCTGCATCAAAACGCAACCCAAACCATTCAAAGAAGCATCACTATAAACAACAAATTCTTTACCCGATTCAGGCTAAACTAACACTGGAGCTTTGGTCAAAAGAGTTTTCAACCGATCGAAGCTTTTCTCGACACTTTTCGACCATTCAAATTTAACATCTTTCGTAATAGCTTTGTCAACGGGTAGCTATTATAGAAAAACCTTTCACAAATCGCTTTGTAGTAACCGGCCAAGTCCCGTAAAACTTCAAATTTGGAAACATTCTTGGTGGTTTCCAATCAAGTATAGCTGATACTTTATTCGGATCCACCCAATGCTCTTCTTTGAAACAACGTGGCTCGTAAAGCTAACCGTTCAACTAGAATTCACATTTACTAAACTTTGCATACAACTGTTTATTTCGCAAGGTTTGTAGCACAAGTCTCATGTGCTCAGCATGCTCGGTTTCATCTCTGGAGTAGATCAGAATATCATCTATGAACACTACTACAAACCGATCCAAAATCGTCTCAAAATCGATTCATCGGATCCATAAAAACAAAGCAGTGCATTAGTAAGTCCGAAAGGCATAACCAAAAACTCATAGTGCCCATACCTCGTTCGAAAAGCTGTCTTTGGCACATCGGAATCTCTGACGCGCAACTGATAATAACCCGACCTCAAATCTATCTTTGAAAACACTGAAGCCCCTTTCAACTGATTAAACAAATCGTCAATCCGTGGCAACGGGTATTTATTCTTTATAGTTACCTTGTTGAGCTGTCGATAATCGATGCACATTCGCATAGTCCCGTCTTTCTTTTTAACAAATAAAACTGGTGCACCCCAAGGAGAGAAGCTCGGTCGTGCAAAGCCCCTATCTGTTAACTCTTGCAACTGTGCTTTCAACTCTTTTAATTCTGTAGGTGCCATCCGATACGGAGCTATTGAAATCGGAGTCGTCCCCGGTACTAATTCAATACCAAACTCTATTTCTCGAACAGGTGGTAACCCCGGTAGTTCTTCAGAAACACATCCGGTACTCGCACACTGGCTCGTACGGATTCAATCGCTTCTCAAGAACTTTACTATCCAACACATAAGCCAAGTAAGCTTCACATCCTTTTCTCACATACTTATGAGCTAACATCGAGTATATTATCGCGCAGTAACCCATTCAAATCATTAGATTCAATCCGAATAATTTCACCGCTCGACATCTTAAATCAATGGTCTTTCTTTTGCAATTCACAATGACATCGATGCAAAGTCAACCATCCATTCCGCATTATATCGAATTCATCGAAAGGCAACAACATCAAATCAGCTGGAAAGCATGAATCCTGAATCATCAACGGGCAACCTTTACACACTTTGTCGACTAGAACATACCGACCCAAGGGGTTTGATACTCGAATTACAAACTCGATGGACTCAACAGTAGAGTCTTCATCGGATACTAATGTTTCACGGTAAGAATGAGTTGAACCCGGATCAATCAATGCAATCACAGTAGTATCATAAAGAGTGAAAGTAGCGGTAATAACATCTGGAGAAGCAGCATCCTCTCGAGTACGAATAGCATATGCCCTAGCAGGTGCTCGAGCCTCTGATCGAATAGCAGTGTCCTTTGTTCCTCTCAGATTGCCACCTACATTCCCTAAATGTCTGGGTGGTCTGCCTCGTGCTGACGCGTTGCTCAGTCTTGTATTTTGAGCCGTATTTTGTTCGGCTAGCATCGGGCACTCTCGAATAAAATGATCCGACGATCCACATTTAAAGCAGGACCGATCACGAAATCTACAACTCCCAGAATGCCATTTACCACAATGCTTGCATTCAACCCGATTCTGCTGGACATTACCAACACTGGCCATCGAAGTAGCTCGAGAACCCGTAGGAGGTCGATCTTGTCTAGAGAAGTCTGAAGTAGCCTTATGTCGACTGGATTCATCTTTAAACTTATTTTGTGCATAATGAAAGGTATTACTCGGTGATCTTTTTTGAATGTCTCTAGCTTCAAACTCAGCTTTTCTTTTCTCTTTTCCAAGCTCTTCTGCTTTGCAAGCTCGTTCGACAAGTACCACAAACTCTTTAATCTCGAGTATGCCGACTAGCAACTTAATATCTTCATTCAGACCGTCTTCAAATCTTTTACAAATAATGGCTTCAGTTGACACACATTCACGGGCATATCGGCTCAGTCTGACAAATTTCCCTTCATACTCAGTCACAGTCATTCGGCCCTGTTTCAATTCTAGAAATTCTTTACATTTCTGATCAATGAATCTCTGACTGATATATTTCTTACGGAACTCGGTCTGAAAGAAATCCCAAGTCACCTTTTCTTTTGGAACCACCAATACTAGTGTATTCCACCAGTGATATGCGGTGTCCCGTAACAAGGATATAGCACACATCAAGCATTCGTCATGAGTACATGACAGCTCATCGAGCACACGGATAGTACTATCAAGCCACATCTCAGCTCATTCCGCGTCGTCATCATCATTAGCTTTAAATTATTTGGCCCCATATTTCCTGATTTTATCAACGGGAGGCCTGCTAGATCTCACTAGATCTATCATTGGAGGTGCTGAAGGTATCGGAGTTGGATTACTCGGGGTGGAGGTTGTTGTATAGCCGGATTAGTCTGAATAAATTGGGTAAACCATTCATTCATCATCTGGTAGAAGGCTTGCTTAGCCTCCCCCTCATGGCTACCCGAGATAGGTCGAGAGTCTAACGACGCTGACCCATGTGCGAGATCAGGCACTACGCTCTCTACATCATCAGCTACGGCTCTATCAGGATCCATTTACTATATAAAACACAATTTAAATGTCAGAAGTCACCACACTATCATATTAGAAAGTTAAGGCGTGTATAGCTAGACTCACACGCGCTACGGTAGTCCTAGAATCGACTAAACTGTAAGCTCTGATACCAATAAAATGTAACACCCCTAACCTGTATCCATCGTCGGATTAGGGTTACGAGGCATTACTATACAAATCACAACTCAGCATAGTCAAATATATTATCTATTAACCTTTAATATACTAGATTTAACAAAAAAATCCCTTTTCTACTATTAATAAGATACGAGTTTGTATTTCCATAACACACTTAAGCATTAACAACATATCCTAATCCATCTAAGCCAGAATTGTACATTTGCATTTTTCCAACAACTCTAAAATTAATACATCCATAATAACATGCTCACATCCAACTAAAACAAATTGTATGTCCTTTCTTGTTCGAAACACTTAAGCTTAAAATTAGATGTATATACACATGTTTGAACCATATGCGATTATGACAATCCTAAATACATAACATAGAATTTTATCATCTAATCTAAGACCAGATACATATATATATTCGATTTAATACCATCAAATTAACTAACTTATTTCATATATAAACGGTTAATATAACCTATATAAATCATTTCAACTTTTGTATAAATTATCATACCTACCGAATCACATCCTCAAACCATCCAAATACCAATTCGACATATACATACCAACTCAAACCTATTAATCATGTTCATAGCATAAATAACAAGTTAAAAGTAGTACACATTCATCATTCATATTTCACCTCATAACCGAATATGTAATCCACAACTACCTATATCAACCTACTTAATATAATAACCTTAAGCCACAAATAACTACTTCATGCTGAAACTTTTTATAAAAGACAAACATTTCACACATACCATACGCATATATCATTAACATTTATTTTTAAAAGGAGTTTCACTCACCACCATACATAATTAAACACTCACCATAACAAAACATGACAAACACATCTCATTTATATGCCATGACCGATTATATATAGGCTTAAACATCATATTTAGCCATTTTCGCATGGCCATAAACATATAAAATAACAAAATGTATTAATTCAAAACATAGTTTAGCCTATACATGCCTTTAGTTTAAAATACAAACTCAAGAGTACCAAAATAGATTGATAGTGTGGATGACTCTGCTGACGATCCCCTGAGCTCGTAGCTTGATCAAAATCTATAAGACAGAACAACGAACACACACAGAGTAAGCTTGCTAGCTTAGTAAGCCTTAAGCAAAAGTATTAAATCGAATAATCATTCAAGCATTATCAAAGCCATAATTAATACTATAAGATTTTTAAAGCTTAACACATATATGGTTCACTAATGCCAAAAACTACTTACAATTCATTGACATTATCAAAATATTCTTGTCTCACCTTAACGGTGCAAACTCGCCGATTATACTTATATGTAACATGTGTTCACATATAATCAGATCAAGTAAGTACAATATACAGTTAACCACAAATAATCAATCAAACACTTACGCAAATATATCTATTTGCCTTTATATATAACATTTACACATATAGCCGACTCTCAAAGCACAACCAAGATTAAGTTCCAATTTATCCTACTCATTATTTATAAGACCAAAAGCACATTTTTTTTAAAAAAAAAACTTACAATAATACTTCAACTATATCACATATTGCTCACTTCGAATAGTAATATAATAACTTACTTTAATCCTTGCAACTATGAAGCTTATACTTACCTGAACATTTAGCTTACTTACCATATTTGCATTGCACTTTATTAGTGATCCATGTATCCTCTAATTATAATAAATCACCGGCATTAAGCCTGCTAGGAAAATAAGCCTGAATACACACTGGCACTAAGCCTGCTAGACCTGAGGTCTGAAATTTAATCACCGGCATTTAGCCTGCTAGGCAATAAGCCCGATACACTTCACCAGCACAAGGCCTGCTAGGCATTAAGCCCGATACATTTCACCGGCACAAGGCCTGCTAGGCTCGAAGCCCGAGTATCAATATAAATAAACCATATCATACACAGTACATATTACCAATATCACATCTCACACATAATGCATATTACTTTCACATATCAACTTTAAATAAATATAACTACCTTTCAATTTTAAAAATCACTTATCATATTCGGCTTTAGCCTATTTCACACTTATAAATTCAAAATTCAAAATATAATCAAGGTTGTAACCAATATTAACGATATTAATTTGCTTAAAGACTTACCTCGAGTATCGTCGGGCGACAAGAACTGGTTATTCGTTTACTTTCGTCTTTCCCCGATCCAAGTCCGTTTTTCTTTGTTCTTGATCTAAACATATTCAATTTAAGCTCATTCAAACACATTTCATTTCAATTTAAATCAAAAACACCTAAATGGGCAAATTACCATTTTGCCCCTAATGTTTCACATTTTTACAATTTAGTCCTATTTGCACAAAACACAAAATATGCAAAATCTCCCAACAATATAGCTAGGCCGAATCTTCCGCATAGCCATATAAGTCCATGCATTTCATTTATTTTGCATTTTAATCCCTCAAAAATTTATTTTCACAATTTAGCCCTATTTACTCAAAATCACCAAAAATCTCAATACAAAACATATTAATCTAACATATATCTTTCATAATTTATCAACTATCATCATAAAACTCATGAACTCACCAATGGCACATTTCAAAATATTCATCAAAATTAAAAATTTAAGCATGGGTCTTGAAGTATTAGAAGCAACGATCTCAAAAACGTAAAAAATTATCGAAAACTAAACAAAGTACATACCCAAATCAAGCTTTCTTATTGCCGAAACCTTGAGCTTCAACTATGGTGTTTTCTTATCCCATATTCGGCCAAGGTAAGAGGTAATGCATGTTTATTTTATTTTATGATGTTTTATAACTTTAACATATAATATAATATAAAAATTAACTTATAATATAAATAGAAACATATTAGTGATCACTTAAATAGCAATGCCATCCACTAAGTTTCTAAATGGTTAATTTTCATCATAAGGCCACATAAAAAAGTAGACAAATCGATTTGACCACTTAATTGAATAATTGGCCACTTTTACCATTTACGCGATTTAGTCCTTTTATTAAATTAAGCACACAAACAATCAAATTTTCATACGAAACTTTCACACATAATATTTCACATATAATAAACATAGAAAATAATATTTAAATATTTTTCAGACTCGGATTCGTGGTCCCGAAACCACCGTTCCATAAAACATCAAAATACATGCATGTCATACATATGTACATTTTTGAACATCCATAATAGCTCACCAAATAGCTTACTCATGCTACTAGGACTTCAAAAATACGAAGAATATCAAAAACCGGGCTTAAGAGCACTTACTAGCAAGCTTGAAAAATTGAAAGAGCCCTAACAATGGCTTCTCTAATTTTTGGCAGCTTGGGGGAGAAGATGAGTGAATTTTTATCATCTTTTCACCTATTTAATCACTTATTTGATAAATGACCAAAATGCCATTTTTGATAAACTTCAAATTTTGACTCATCCATGCCCATTTTTGTCCAAAAATTAGAATTTGGGTAAATTGCTATTTAAGGACCTCTAATTAATAATCTAAAGCTATTTCACACAAATAGCTTCTAGAAACACACATTTTGCAACTTTTACAATTTAGTCCGTTTGGACAATTCAACCACAATTTCACAAAATTTTTTCATGAAACTTTCACACTAGTATGCATACATAATATAAACCTCAAAAACTCATTCATGACCCTCGGATTTGTGGTCTCGAACCACTATTCTAACTAGGCCTTAAACCGGGATGTTACAACTCTCCCCCTTTAGAGATTTTTGCCCCTGAAAATCTCACCAGAAAAGAGGTATTGGATGTTGCTCTCTCATAGCTTCTTTCATTTCCCACGTAGCCTCTTCCATGCCATGTTTCTGCCATAACACTTTCACTAGTGCTATGCTCTTATTTCTCAACTGTTTCACTTCTTGAGCCAAGATTTTAATCGGCTCCTCTTCATAAGACATATCCGGTCTTATCTCAATTTTCGTTGAAGGAATCACATGTGAAGGATTGGAGCGATACCGTCGCAACATCGACACATGGAACACATTATGAATCTTTTCCAACTCAATCGGCAAAGCCAACTGGTAAGCTACAGGCCCAATTCTGTCTGTAATCTCATACGACCCTATGAACCTTGGACTCAATTTCCCTTTTCGTCCAAATCTCATAATCTTCTTCCACAGCGATACTTTCAAAAATGCTTTGTTGCCTACTTCAAACTCAATTTCTTTTCTTTTCAAATCCGTATACGACTTCTGTCGGTCCGAAGCAGCTTTCAGACTATTACAGATTACTTTCACTTTCTTTTCGGTCTCTTTTACTAGATCGACACCATGGATTCGCTTTTCACTAAGCTCGATCCAATACAAAGGAGTCCGACACTTACGGCCATACAATGCCTCATACGGTGCCATCTGTATACTCGACTGATAACTATTGTTATAGGCGAATTCGACCAAAGGTAGATATCTCTCCCAACTACCTTCGAATTCTAACACACAGCATCGAAGCATATCTTCAAGAACTTGAATCACTCTTTCAGACTAACTATCGGATTGCGGATGGAACGCAGTACTGAAGTTCAATCTCGTACCCATGGCCTCTTGCAACTTCTTCCAAAATCTCGAAGTAAACCACAGATCTCTATCCGATATAATAGACACAGGTACACCATGCAATCTCACTATCTCTGCCACGTACAACTCAGCTAACTTATCCAGTGAATAATTAACACGTACTGGAATAAAGTGAGCTGACTTCGCCAATCTATCCACAACAACCCACACATCATCTCTCTTTCTCAGAGTCATCGGCAACCCCGTTACAAAATCCATGGCAACCCGATCCCACTTCCATTCGGGAACCATCACTGGCTGAAGCAATCCCGAAGGCACTTGATGCTCAGCTTTCACTTGTTGGCAAATCAGACACTTAGTCACAAACTCTGAAATATCTCTTTTCATACCCAGCCACCAATTCAACTTCCTCAAGTCATTGTACATTTTTGTACTGGCCGGATGTACTGACAAGCACCCACTGTGGGCTTCATGCAAAACCTTTCGAATCAACTCCTCATTTTTAGGAACACAAATTTTGTCGCGATACATCAGACAACCATTCAAATTCACTCGAAAATCAGAATCACATTCCGACCCGCACTTAGCTATCTTAGCTTGCATCTCGCTATCATTTCTCTGAGCCTCACATATATGTTGAACAAATAGTGACCTAGCTCTCAACTCTGCCAAAATAGCACCATCATCAGACAATGCTAAACTCGCTCTCATAACTCTTAGAGCATACAGGGATTTCCTACTTAAGGCATCCGCAACCACATTCGCTTTTCCCGGGTGGTAATTAATGACTAACTCATAGTCTTTCAACAATTCAAGCCACCGTCTCTGTCTCAGATACAAATCCTTCAGATCCATCAAATACTTCAAACTCTTGTGATCCGTAAAGATTCGGCACTTTTCGCCATACAAATAATGTCGCCAAATCTTTAACGCAAAAACAATCGTAGCTAACTCCAAATCGTGAGTCGAATAATTCTTCTCGTGCGGTTTTAACTGCCTCGAGGCGTAAGCGATTACCTTACCCTCTTGCATCAACATGCAACCGAGACCATTAAACGACGCATCACTATAAACCACAAACTCCTTCCCCAATTCTGGTTGAACCAAAATCGACGCCTCAGTCAACATTGTTTTCAGTCTCTCGAAGCTCTGTTGACATGTCTCAGTCCATTCAAACTTGACATCCTTATGCAATAGCTTCATCATCGGGGTAGCAATCACAGAGAACACCTTTACGAAATGTCTGTAATATCCCGCTAATCCCAAGAAACTTCTGATTTCTGACACGTTCCTCGGCGATTTCCAATCCATAACAGCTGATATCTTACTCGGGTCAACTCTGACACCATCACCTGACACCATGTGTCCTAGGAATCCAACCTCTCGGAGCCAAAACTCACTCTTGCTAAACTTAGAATACAACTGCTTATCTCTCAAAGTTTGCAAGACAATTCTCAAGTGCTCTTCATGATCGTTCTCATCACGAGAATAGATCAATATGTAAATCAATAAAGACAACCACAAACTTGTCCACATATGGTGCGAAAATACGGTTCATCGGATCCATAAAAATTGCAGTGCATTCGTCAAACCAAGCGGCATAACCAAAAACTCATAATGGCCATACCTTGTCCGAAACGCAATTTTCAACACATCTTGCTCTTTCACTCTGGTGATAATAACTTGGACCTCAAGTCTATCTTGGAGAACACTGTAGCTCCCTTCGGTTGATCAAAAAGATCATCAATACTTGGTAAAGGATACTTATTCTTAACCGTCACTTTGTTAAGCTGTCTATAGTCTATACACAACCTCATAGACCCATCTTTCTTCTTCACAAACAATACCGGAGCTCCCCAAGGCGAGTAGCTCAGTCTTGCAAAACCCTTATTTGTCAACTCTTGTAACTGAACCTTCAGTTCTTTCAACTCTACAGGTTCCATTCTGTACGGGGTAATCGAAATAGGTGCCATTCCCGCAACCAACTCAATTCCAAACTAGACCTCTCTCACTGGAGGTAATCCGTGTAACTCCTCCGGGAATACATCTGGATACTCACGTACCACTGGCACTGTTTTAAACTCCACCCCAACCTCTCGAGTGTTCAACACGAACGCAAGATAGGACTCACATCCTTTTCTCAAACATTTCTCTGCCACTAGGGAAGAAATCATCACTGGTAGACTATCTGATCCACGTGATTCAACCCGAACCACATCTCCACTCTCACATTTCAATTCAATGTACTTACTAACACAGTTCACTAAAACACTATGGGTAGTCAACCAATCCATGCCAAGGATTAAATCGAACTCATCAAACGGCAACAACATAAGGTTTACCGGAAAACAATGATTCTCAATCAACAAAGGACAATTCTTACACACTTTGTCCACTAACACATGCTTTCCTAATGGGTTTGACACCTTAACTACTATGTCCGTAGACTCAATGGTCATACTCAAACTAGATGCTAATCTCATGCAAATATAAGAGTGAGTATACCCTGGACCTATTAAAGCAATAATAGAGGTGTCAAAGAGAGAAAAAGTACCTGTTATCACATCAGGGGAGGATGCCTCTTCGCGAGCGCGAACGGCATACGTCCTCGCAGGTGCCCGACCCTCTGTTCTCACAGCAGAGTCCCTTGACGCACCTCTACCACTAGCCCCACCTCTTGGGTTCCTTGGTGGTCTACCCCTCGTAGACACATCATTAGGTCTCACTTCTTGCCTCTCTTCCTTTTCATCCCTCTCGGGACAGTTACAGATAATGTGGTCAGGGGAACCACATTTGTAACATATCCGACTATTTCCCCAACACTCTCCAGTGTGATACCTACCACAACTTGGACACTCCGGTTTACTCTTTGTATTGCCCACACTTTCCATCGAGGGGGCTCGGACTCTTCAACCCTGACGAGTATTGTCCAAGTCTCGATGCGAATATCCCACTGAGGCTGACGTCCCAGGATTCACTTCCTTGGATCTTTTCGACTGGGCTTGATACGACTTGCCCATCGGTCTCTTTCTCGCATCTTGGGCTTCACTCACAGCCATTCTCTTATCTGAACTCAACTCTTCGGCCTTACTTGCCCTCTCAACTAATACCACGAATTCTTTCAACTCCAAAATGCCAACTAGGAGTTTGATATCCTCATTCAGCCCATCTTCGAACCTCTTGCACAAGATTGTCTCTGTCGACACACATTCTTGAGCGTAGTTGCTAAGCCTAACAAACTCACGCTCATATTCTGCTACTGACATTCTTCCTTGCTTCAACTCAAGGAATTATTTCCTCTTCCGATCAGTAAATCTTTGGCTTATATACTTCTTCCGAAACTCTTCCAGAAAGAAGTCCCACGTTACCCGCTCTCTCGGGACCACTAATGTCAGCGTCTTCCACTAATGGTATGCCAAGTCTCTCAGCAAAGATACGACACACTTCAAACTCTCCTCAGGTGTACATGAGAGCTCATCGAACACCCTCATCGAGTTCTCTAACCAGAACTCCGCCCTCTCAGGGTTGTCATCTACCTTAGCTCTAAACTCCTCAGCCCCGTGTTTCCTAATATTATCCACTGGGGGTTTCGATATCCTCACTACATCCATACCTTGAGGAGCCACTGGATTTTGGCTGAGGTATAGGAGGAGGTGGAGGAGGTTGAGCGTTAGGATTCGCTCGAACATAGTCTGAGTACCAATCACTCATCATATGTAGAAAGACTTCTCGTACCTCTTCCCCTTGACCCCTCGCCTCGGGTCCACTTTGCACCGGCACGGTTCCTTGCATAGGAGTCGACGCATTACTAGCTGCTTCATCAGCAGTCAATGGATCGGAATCCATATTCTATATAAAGCAAGATTTAAAATCATCAGAAACCACCACACTATCATCGTACACTTATGGCATGTACAGCTAGACTCTTACACCCGCTACGGTAGTCCAGAACCGACTAAACCATAGCTCTGATACCACTAAATGTAACACCCCTTACCTGGGTTCTACGTCGGGAATTGGGCCCGAGGCATTACCGAACTCAAACCACTTAATCGCCGCTTAGGCTCAACGTCACTACTCACTATAACCTCATTCTCGACTTACGAGGCCTCATACATACACACGAGGGCTCTTGAGACTAATCCGAAACTTTTACGATCCTTAAAATTTTTCTCTTTTATACAGGTCTCACACGCCCGTGCAAGATTAGACACGCCCGTGCATGGACACACACACCCATGTTCCCTAGCCATGCTAAAAACTCGAGCATTCTGCCAATTGCCCCACGGCCATGGCACGCTCGTGCTCCCCAACCGTGGTGAACACTAACTTCCCTCGCACGGCCTAGAGTCTAGACACACGCCCGTGTGGCTAGCCCGTGGCCAACACTGATTAATCCCACACGCCCTAGGCACATGCCCGTGTGACTAGTCCGTGGCCTATTCTGTTTTAAAAAATTAACATACAAGGGACGCACGGCCACAGCACACGCCCGTGGGCTGACCGTGTGTCACACATGGTCTAGACACACGCCCGTGTGTCTAACCACATGGTCAAGGACAAAGCTAAGTGCCAAGTTCTTTTCACCCTTCTAGCATGCACAACAAATACTCATCCCATACAAATAATCATAATCAACTCAAATTGAATACAATCTCACAAAGAAAACTATATCTTTTTCATATAATGTAATAGCCAACAACTATGGCATTATACAAAATACACTTCCCATAAAAAGGCTAACACATCTTATCCATTTACAACAAAATTGACTAACTTGTCTAGCGCCTATACATGCCATATACAAAACATTAAGTTTCATGTACCAAAGTGTGCTGATATGTGGGCTATCTTCCAATGATCCTCGTATCTCGATTCACCACTTTTAATCTATAAGACAAGGGAAAAGAAAGGGAGTAAGCTTTGAGCTTAGTAAGCTTACACATAAACAATTAAGCATCATAGTATAAGCCCAACCACAATTAGCGTTATACCAACATATAATATACAACTATGCTTACTCTTTCTATCCCTTACCATATTACCAACACATCATGAGTCACATGCTCATAACTATTGAAATGCACCCCTGCATTAAATATCACATTTACACAATATAAAACACATCATTATTGCTCAATAATACATCCACATAGCTAACTCACATAGCTAATCCACACAGCTAATCCACATATCTTATCCATACAGCTATTACACACAGTTAATATACACAATTAATCCACACAACCAATATCTTGGTGGTTTCGCACTTAGCACACCACAATCAATTTATAAGGTGGTATCGCACTTAGCCTACCACAAAGGTAATCATAGTGATCTCACACATAGCCAATAAATGATATACCTAACGATAGCATCGCACATAGCCAGCTCATCGTTAATATGCATTTGGATGGTATCGCACTTAGCCCACCATCTAGCATTATCACAACACATGCACAAGTCTATTTACCTAATTATTCATCCATTCACATCTATATTACATTCATTCTACTTGAACCACATAGGTTCCCAATCATTCTCATTCATTCTCATTCATGCTACACCCTAGCTAGCATTAACAAATTGTAAGTATGAATGCATTATTTATGCTTAGACTTACCTCGATACTCAATAGTATTGAAATGTGCAATTTAGTCCACCACCTTGCTTTTGCCTCGGTTTCGATCCGAGCTTTGTCTTTCTAGATCTATAATGAATAAATCAGCTTATTCAATACACACATTGACTAAATTGACCCACATCTCATACTTTAGCAAAATTACTATTTTACCCCTAAACTTTCTCATATTTACACTTTAGCCCTAAAGGCTCGTAAAGTGATTTTTATTCAACTTTCTAGCCTTTAATGCTTAGCAGAACCACTTACTCAACTAAAGCATTCAACAATTCTCACTAAATCGCCCGTGTATGACCAAACTTAAGATTTTCACAACTAAGTCCCTACATGCATTTTCATGGAAAATCACTCAGCAAAAGATGTTTTTACTACATCAAGCTTTCATATTCTTCCATAAAACATCAAAATACATGCATGTCATACATATGTACATTTTTGGACATCCATAATAGCTCACCAAATAGCTAAAAATAGCTTACTCATGCTACTAGGACTTCAAAAATACGAAGAATATCAAAAATTGGGCTTAAGAGCACTTACTTTCAAGCTTGAAAAATTGAAAGAGCCCTAACAATGGCTTTTCTAATTTTCGGCAGCTTGGGGGAGAAGATGAGTGAATTTTTATCATCTTTTCACCTATTTAATCACTTATTTGATAAATGACCAAAATACTGTTTTTTGATAAACTTCAAATTTTGACTCATCCATGCCCATTTTTGTCCAAAAATTAGAATTTGAGTAAATTGCTATTTAAGGACCTCTAATTAATAATCTAAAGCTATTTCACACAAATAGCTTCTAGAAACACACATTTTGTAACTTTTGCAATTTAGTCCTTTTGGACAATTCAACCACAATTTCACAAAATTGTTTCATGAAACTTTCACACTAGCATGCATACATAATATAAACCTCAAAAACTCATTCATGACCCTCAGATTTGTGGTCTCAAACCACTATTCTGACTAGGCCCTAAACTGGAATGTTACAGTTATGGATGCACTAAGTGTGCAACGTTAATTAAGCTCCGGCTAACTATTTGGGCACTAAGTGTGCGATTGAACCGAAAAAGAGATGAAAGTTGATCGAAATGAAATAGTGAGTATTGAGTAGCATATGTAATCGACAACTAAGTGTTGGCTAAGGTACGTTGGGAACCTATGTGGTTGATGAAACTATGAATGAGTTTATGAAAGGTTATTTGAACATATTAGCTTTGGATGGTATGATATATGTGATTGTGAAATAATCTATGTGATGGTTTGTTTTGGTATAATGTATTATGTTACGAACTTACTAAGCTTTTGAAAGCTTACTGTGTGATTGTTTTTCTGTTTTACAGTGTCAATGAAGCTAGCTCGGATCTGGGGATCGTCAGCATCTTTATCACACTATCGGCAATCTATTTTGGTACTTTTGGAAAGATGTATATAGTTGAAATATGGCATGTATAGGCTAGAAGTTATGGCATGTTTTGAAATGCTTAATCCTTGCCATGTGATTTGGCCTGGAAGTTGAATGATGTTAAACTTATGAATGAGGTATGGGTATGGTATATTTCATGAATATGTGGTTGATGAAAGATGTAGTTTGAAGATGAATTATGGCATGGATTACATAAGGCTAGATATATATATATGTTTTGAGATGTAAAATTGTTACTTGAATGGACTCATTTGTGATGATATTAGGAATGGAAATAGATGGTATTGTTGATGATTAATTGGTGCATTAAATGGTATGTTTTGAAAGCATTTAGAAGTATGAATTGGTATTACTTTGAAGTTTATAGGTATGACCCAAGTGTGGGTGGCAAATTGGCCTTGCAAATGGCCTATTTTGCATACATGGTTAAGGGACACGGGCGTGTGTCTCTACCGTGTGGCTCAAGGACCACTTCTGGGTGTGCCTGGGAAGGTTACACGGCCGTGGTACATGGGTGGTAAACTATAATTGTAACATATTTTAATCCCACATTTAGCATGCTTTTGGATGGTTTATCCCTTGAATTATGGAATTTGGTGCTCTTAATCCTTTAATTTTATGTTTTATACTCAGGAGAGCATAAAAGGATGAAAAGAACGAGAAACAGGCTTAAAACGGGCCAAATGGGCCAAAGTGAGAAATCGACAAGGCCTGGGGTTTCACCACACGGCCGTGGCTCCTTAGCAGGCTCGACCATGGCCTACAACTCGACTTACATGGGCGTGTGCCATGTGCGTGTCCTTGCCGTGGAAAAGAAGAATTTTATTCGGATTAGGGTACTTAGAGGCAAAGAAACACATTCCAAAAGCCTATATAAACACCCTAAAGGCCAACCTTTAGGGGCGTCCAGCTAGGCCAAGGAGGCAAGCCGGAAAGGTCAGAATCGTGGATTTACTCGAAGAAAGCCAGTTGATTCATCTCAAGAAGTCGGAGTCATACTCAAGACGGAAGATCTTCTCTTCAATTCCTTTAGGGGTTTTAGGTTTTTTCTTATGTTTTGTTTTATCTTTTCTTTTGAGATGTATATTTTTATTATTATGAACTAAACCCTCAGATACCTGTGGGGGATGAAACCTAAGACGGATCTTGTTATTGTTTTCTGAGCTATATGATAAATACTTGATTTTTTTCTTAATTATGTGTCCTTAATTATTGTTTTGATATTTCAGGATATTGATTCAAGTATTGATGTGCTTAGGTAGAGGAGGAATAGACCCTGCCTAAGAGTAGATCTAGCATAGTTAAGCGGAGTTGCTCGCGCGCCTAGAGATAGGGTGACGAAAATCTGCCGAATTAGGGTCAAACCTAATACGGGAGTCCATAGATCGAGTTAATGCAATTTTAGGGGTTTTAATTAGAAAGAGATTTCAATTAATCAACCTAGGTTTAGACGTTAGTAGCCTCTAGAGAGGTATTAATATATGTTAGGGAATCCTACGGATCAAGTCAAGTGAATAAATCGTCTGGTTCAGAGTTAGATAACAAGTGAATTCTAGGTGGATTCTTCCTTGGGTATTGTCTTAATCAATTGGTTTTTTCCACAAGTATTTCCCCTTTTCATTCTTTGTGTCTTAGAATCTTTAGCTCAGTAGATAGTTAATTTTAAATTAAACAATAATTCTCTTCAATTCTTAGGCTAAATAATAGAAAGAAAGATAGTATTAGTACTTTTGGTTCCTTTGGGTTCGATATTCCGGTCTTTCCACTAAACTATACTACTGTTCGATAGGTGCGCTTGCCTCAATCGTTGTCACAGTTAATTTCTAGGCTAGATCATTCATTATATAAATTTTAAGACTCTGACATAACGATCAACGGGCGTGCCTGGTAGCCGTGTGACCAAGTCAGTAGCTAGCCTAAATTCACACGGCCATGGCACACGGGTGTGTCTAGTGGCCGTGAGGATAAGTCAGTATGTATGCTCTGTTTTGGCACGGCTTGGACACATGGGTGTGTCTGGTAGCCGTGTGAGGCACATGGCCTGACTGCACGGGCGTGTGACCTTTGCAGTTTGGAAAATTTTTTGAGTTTTTGGAAACTTTCATAAGTGTTCAATTTAGTCCCGACCTCTTTCTAACACGTGTTTAAGGTCTCGAAGACCTCGATAAGGGACTATATACTCGTGTTTGAATATGTTTGATTGATGTTTGACTTTGTGTCATGAAATGGATGTGAAATATTTCGATTGTTCGGTAATGCCTCTTAATCCTATTCTGGCGACGGTTTCGGGTTAGGGGTGTTAAAGAAATAATTGAATCTGGTACCCTGTGCAATCTAACGATCTCAGAGATGTACAACTCAGCTAGTCTATCAAGCAAAAAATCTGTATGTACAGGAATGAAATGTGAAGACTTCGTTAGTCGATCAACGACAACCCAAATAGCATCTTTCTTTTTCAAAGATAGGGATAATCTCGATACGAAATCCATCGTAACTCTATCCCATTTCCACTCTGGTATCATCACAGGCTGTAATAATCCCGAAGGCACTTTTTGTTTGGGTTTGACTTGTTGGCAAATCAAGCATCTCGACAGAAACTCTGAAATGTCTCGTTTCATACCCGACCACCAGTACAACTGTTTTAAATCATTGTACATTTTAGTATTTCTCAGATGAACAGATAAACAACCACTGTGCCCCTCAAATGTAGGAGCCCATCAACAAATTATACAAGTAATTTGATTGTCCTAGTAGGATATAAATAGTTGCACATGTAATTTTTTTAGTATAACGTCCATTCATGCATAAGGATACGTAGATCACATAGGACTTTTTGGCTTGTAACATTTTGAGGCTTAGGGAAAGTATAGATATCAAGAATAGTGAGCATCAAAAGGGTTTCAAGCACGAAAATAGTTTGGGGCATCATATTTTTCCATATTCACCCCATTAGTGACCCTTTCCCGCTCCTTCTCTCCCCTTTCTTATTTCTCCTTATAGGAAATCACAGCTTCATATAGTAACTATGGCTAGCTCACAAGCTTTTGTGCACTAATGAACGAATTTATCTATTTTTGTGACTTTGTGACTTTGTTTCTTTTACAAGTTTCCTCACTTACAATGCTTTTTCATTCATGTACTTTTTCTACTCATTTTGATTTTCTTTCTTGATTTTTCTTTTCTTTTGCACTTTTTATGCTAACCATAGTACTACACTGGTCTTTCCTATCACTATTTTTAAAAAACCACTGTGATGTATCTACTTAACCCTCAATATGTATGGCTAGAGGTCTATAATCATGCAGTTCAAGACAAAAAAAAGGGAAAGTACAAATGATATTTTTGGCTCGGGTTTTGCAGAAGGTTCATCAATAAGTGTTTACAGGCTTAAAATTGGTACTAAGGATGAGCAAAATAGCTTTTTGGCCTTGGATTTATTCCAAACAATGCCTTAGGTCATCCCTAGGTATCTCAATATACACCAATTTAATCAACCAAACAAATATAAATTCAACTATCTATCATTAATACTAGCATGCTCGTTTCATTGTATTCTCTATATCTTTTGGTACCTTTGATTGCTTAATGCCTATTTACGGTGTAATATATAGAACTTAGTAATCTAATAATAAAAAATTTAAAATCAACTATCATCAAACCAAATTTACCGTAAATACAAGCAACCTATGTACATACTCTTAACCAATCACTTGTATTTCTACAAGCTCCAGCACACAATAGACATGAAAAATCAAAAGAAAGCATAAAATTTTAAAAATTAATTTTCTATGTTACTCCCCACACTTTAGATAACACATTGTCCTTAATGTGCATCATCTAAAAAGATAAGGAAAGAAGTTACCCGATTGATTGTGATAGTTCCATAGGCTATTGGTGGGTGTCTCCTTCTTTTATCGATAAAAGTTCAAAATTGTTGTGCTTCTTCCATGTGGGGTTCCTACGTAGAAAATTTAAACAAAATAAAAAAATAACTAATAATATATTATTACTCCTACTCCTAACAATTGAAAAATTAAAAGTCATCCCAAAAATTAATACAATCCCAAAATAAAAAGTTCATTTTAATCTTCATTCAAATCATCCCAACGAGACGAATGCCTCCTCTCCATTGGGGCTTTTCCCTTTCCCGAGCCATATTTTTTGTGGGAGCTCCCACCTGTCGAATGCGCATGTTGGATCGAGCTTCAAACAATAGGCCCTTTCGGCATGGAATATTGTGGCTGGAATGCCTCCTCATACTCATCCTCAACTCTTTGGAGATCCTACGTGTCTTCCTCATTCGCGGCCTTTAATGTCTCCTCATCATCTTCAACTTCCCTGTCATGATGGGTCAGCTCTAGGCCAAACATGTTTGGCGGATAATTCGCGGCTTTTAAGCCATTCAACCTCGCAAATTTTTGGAGTACTGGGATCTATCTGATAATCCAATCAAGCATCTCTTCGGTGCTCGGACTTGTTCCTCTTCTAGCCTTCAATTGTTCCTTCCTTTTGAGTGATGCTGTGTAACACCCCGAACCTGTATCCGTCATCGGATTGGGGTTACGAGGCATTACCAGTCATATCACAGTCCATATAGAAAACCATTACATTTCACAACTTGAAATTCAATCATATCAATGCCCATAAGTTAATCAAATATCGAGTCTTAAAATCATAACAATATAACCATTAAATTCATGATATTCGAACACTTTATTTAAAACTATGTATGTTTCATTTTATAAACTAGGCACATAAATAACCATACTAATCCGTAACACATGATTTTATAATCATTAACTTGTAAAACTTTAACTATCATTATAACAAATTTCTATGTACATTTAGCTTTATTGTAATATGCACAAGTCACCATAAAAACCATAGCTATAATAAATTCCAATACAAAACAATCCATAATAACATTATAGGCTAACCATCATATCAAAATTTATACACAATTAACAAATTCATTTCCTTGCTTATTCGGCTATCAAGGTTAACCACATCGATAGTACAAATTGTGTTATTTCCTAATCATAACAAAGTTGACCATTTCACAACCAATTAACTCATAGGCATAAATTATTAACTAAATCTATTACTAGCCGAATACAAACCTACATTTAATTTAATTATTAACAAATCATAAAACCAATACAGCATGTTTATAATATATAATCATGAAATCAAACCAATTCATCCTATTTCATAAGTACAATTGCCGAATTAAATTATATTTGTTACACATATTATGCATTGTACCAAAATTTCAAAAAAAACCAACTTGCTTCTTATCAATTCGGCTAGCAAAATTAATCCTGAAACACTTTCCTCGATTGTCAATTAAAAACTAAACCTATATAGTCAATTCACATTCAATACATAATCCACATTATAAAATCATACATAAAACTTCACCAAAACAAACCTAATCAATATAACCTATACACATTCGGACTTATAATCATTCAACCTATACACATTCGAACATTTAAATAGTTTCTAACCTTTATACATTTGATCGCTGTGAAGTTAGGGTTTTAAAATTTATAATGAGAATGATCGAACCTGGAAACTAACTATGACAACGATTGAGGCAAGTGCACCTATCGAACAGTAGTATAGCTTAGGCAAGACCGAATTGTCGAACAAAAAGGAACTAAAAGTACTAATACTAACTTTCTTTCTATTATTTATCCTAGAATAAGTGAAGTTGTTTATTAATCTAAATTAACTAATTACTAAGCTAAAGACGCAAAGACAAAAAGAATGAATTGGGGAAATACTTGGAAAAAACTCAGTTGATTAAGACGATACCCTTAGGAAGAATCCACCTAGACTTCACTTGTTATCTAACACTGAACCAGACGATTTATTCACTTAACTTGATCCGTAGGACTCCCTAACGTATATTAAACCCTCTCTCGAGGCGAATAACGTCTAACCCTAGGTTAATTAATTGAAATCTCTTTCCCATTAATAACCCCTTAGAATAGCAGTAAATCGATCTATGGACTTCCCATATTAGGTTTCACCCTAATCCGACAAAATCTCGTAACCCTATCTCTAGGCGCGCGATCAACTCCGCTTAATTATGCTAGATCTACTCTTAAGTAGGGACTTTTGCTCCACCACCTAAGCACATTCGACTTGAATTAATATCCGCGAAATATCAACACAAGAATTAAGAACACATAATTAAGAACAAATCAAGTATTTATCATATAGTTCAGAAAACAATAACAGCATTCATCTAGGTTTCATCCCCTTCAGGTATCTGAAGGATTTAGTTCATAACAATAAAAGAAAACATCTCAGAAGAAAAGATAAAACAAAACATAAGAAATCCCTAAAACCCCCTGAAGGAATTGAAGAGGAGATCCTCCGTCTTGAGTAGAATTCTGGCTTCTTGAGATGGATCAACTGGCTATCCCTTGAGAGTTTCCCACAAATCTGACCTTTTCGGCTCGGCTTTTTGGCCTAGCTGACCGCCCGTCGACTCCCTTCAACTCCCCCTTTTAGGTTATACTTAGGGTGTATTTATAGGCTTTTGGAATGTGTTTCTTTGCCCCTAAGTATCCTTTTCCGAGTGAAATTACTCTCCTCCACGGTAGGGGCACGGCCATGGCACACGCCCGTGTGAATCGTGGCCAGGTCGTGTTGGACTCCGTTAGTGAGGCACGACCATGTAGATCATGATTAGGCCGTGTTCTAGTATTTTGAGGAGGCACGGCCGTGTGGGCTTTAGTCCAGGCCATGTCGATTTCTTCTTTGGCCCATTTTGGTCTGTTTTGAGCCCGTTTTTCGTTCTTTTTATTCTTGGGTGCTTTCCTGAGTATAAGACATGAAAAGAAAGGACTAAGAGCACCTTTTTACATAAATCAAGGGGTAATTCATCCAAAAGTATGCTAAATGTGGGCCTAAAATATGTTACTATTTTGGTTTATCAAATACCCCCACACTTAAGCTTTTGCTTGTCCTCAAGCAAAATTCTCAACTTACAATTAAAACAAACTTTCTATAATTCATAATTCCTATCAACAATATTTTATCATAATTCATAGATAATTTATACATGGATAATTCAATTCAAAGAGTCCTAAGGATTCAAACAATCTAAGTCATAGATTTGTAGCTCAAAAATATAGGCGTCTCCCCTTATCTAAATAATTACCTTTAATTCAAAACTGACAAGGATTGACATCCTCACTAGAGATTCACTCAAATCACTCAAAGTGTTTAAGGTTCAGGAAAAAAGGCTCAAAAGTCGAACATGAAAAGTTAATCCCATAGGCTTGCCTGAAAATTAAATCTCCACCACTATAATATGAGATGATGCACAAATCAAAAGGTCTTTAATTAGGGTTATACTTGGGGCTAGGTTAAGGTGTGGATATAGGCTAAATTAGAAGGTTAGAATCGAGATTGAATTGATAAAATACCTAACTAGAAACAATAAACTGAATAATTACATAATGGATTGAAACTTTAAACTAATAATACGAGCTTCTTCTTCAATATTTGGAATTCAAATGTATAAGCTCACTTAATCACAAAACTAGTAATGAATAACAACTATACTTCGGTTTTTTTAAGAACAAATCATAAATGCATAACGAAGGATAAATTACTAAAATAAAAACATAGTTAGACTATTAATCAAATCAAATCTCGATATAAGGGTAGTCAAAAGGAATGGGGATAACAACAACAAAGGGTTTCTGGGTTAATATTAGTGGTTATGTCAATAAAAAGGGTTGTTAGGATTAAAAGGGGTTCACTAGGGGTTAATTGTGAAGGTAGGCTTTTAATGGAGTTAGTGGGTTAAAACCTAGGTGCCTTAATCATCTCTGTATATCAAATCATAGGTGTGGTCTTGATATGTATAAACAAGGCAAGTTCTAGAATAACGAATCAATGTTGACATACTCATAATCAATAAAGTGAGCATGAAAAAGAATATATGCTCTATAAGGCTCAAAAACTCACAAAAATTATGGGTATTTTTGACATCAACCTCATAAATTTAAAACTTCAAAGTAATATTTAAACTCAGTTCGACAACCTAGAAAATTTTTAATTTCTGAAAAATAGACTTATCATGCTTGATTCTCTAGTATTCTTAGAATTTAATTATCAATGCACAATTATCAATGACTTAATCTAAAACATATCAATAAAAATCATAAATAATTAGAAATTTCATCCTAATTAGTAATATGAGGAATTTACTTAAAAAAAAACAAGACTAAATTCAGGATTTTGGGAACAATGCAAAAAGTTTGGCACCTAATTTCAAAAATTTGAGAATAATGAAAAAAGTTAGGCGCATTTTTAGGTTGTTCACCCCCACACTTAAGATGTACATTGGCCTCAATGTACAAAGATAGATAATATAAATATAATGCTGAAGTCGTATGATATGGGGAATGTAACATCCTGAATTAATGGGCCATTGCATTTAATGTGCTGTGATGTTTATGTTATCTCTAATATGTAATTAGGGTGTTTGAGGGGTTAAGAATGGGCTCAGGGATTGGGCCGAGGCCTTAATCGAATTTTCTGTTTGGACACTCTAGTGGTAAGCCTGATAGGATAGGGCTTAAAAGATGTTATCTGTGATTATAAGACACAAATGGGCTTGTGGCCCAGTGGCAAAGTGGCGCCACATAGAGAGCAGGGAGGTGGCGTCAACTGGGGAGGCCCAAATTCAAGTTGCATGAAGCCCAATTCTTTTAATTAAATTTTAGCTAATTTTTGGCATTTAAATGAATAGAGAGGGATGGCAGTAAGGCTTAAAAATAGGAAGATTTACTCGAGTGGATAATCCTAATAATATGGCAGATAAAGGAAGGAAGAGGTGGTGTTATTCAGGCCTCTTTCGGAGGTATGAGAAGATAGAGATAAGGGAGAAAGGGTAGGAGTTATCTGCTGATCAATAGTGGTGGCCGAATTTCCACCTCTTGGAGGGGGGAGAAATTGGTTTTGTTATACTATAGGGGGTGCCGAAATTTCCCTTATTAGTTGATCAATTTTAAGTTATCAAAAGGGGCATTTTCGGGTTTTAAGAAGTAGGTGCCGAAATTTTGTGTTTAAGTGGGGGGATATCTTTTTATTTTCGGCATTAGGGTTTTATTCTTCCATTCTCTTCTTCAATTCCAGCATTTGGGTTTTTCTCTCATTCTCTGCTTAAGTCGAAATCCCTAACCCCATGCTCTCATATCTACTTTTATGCAAAATCCGAAATTTCATTGCTTTCATCTCTATAGACGAATACCCTTGTCTATTCTTTTCTTTTTGTCGATTTCTTTATCAAAGCCGAATCTTCATAGATCTCTTGAGATCATCTTTTCTTTTTGATCTTCTCAAAAGCCAAAATTCTCTAGGAGTTGCCGAATTCCCTGTGTTAAGGTAAGTGCCGAATTCTTCCTTCACTTCTTCTCTTTCGATTTTTGGAGGCCAAAGCCGAAAGGCTAATTGATGTGGCAAGGTTATCCCTTGAGTAACATTTTGCTTGTTCTTGTGTTCACATCTTGGGGCGACATTTCGGGAAATCAGAGTAGATCGAATCATTTAGATTCCAAAAGCCGGAAACCACTAGTCTCTAAGTCCCATACCTCTTTTCGATATTTCTAGGTAAGGGATCTCTGCACTATGAATGTACATTCGTGTGTGTGTTCGATTCAACGTTTTAATCCGATTTGTTGACTAAGATCTATTTCATGGATACAAACGCTAGTCAAACGGAAAAGGGAATTGGACCCGTAAAACCAATCCCTAAGTTTAAGAAGCGAGCGGTGTCAACAGTATGGGATTGGCCACCGAGTTGTGGACCGGCTTCAGAACAAAACCAAAGGCAGTTAGCAGTCGTATCGGCTACCAATAGTGTTGACATAGAAAGTATCATCTTGACTGTAATCAGGTGTGTAGATCTGTATCACACTAATTAATCTGTATTACATATGTTATGGGCTAAAAGCCGGAAAAAGGCAGTATGGACAGTCGTATTACCCAAAAAGGGTAGGCAAAGGATGCCAGGTACGTAACCATAGAAACTTCTCTATGTGTGTATCGATGCATGTAAAAACCTGTGATCTTTTAGGTAGTATACTATTTTGATTTTACATGGATGTATGCATGGGATAAGGTTAATACGATGAAAGGGGAAGAGCATGTTAATAGGTCACTTGGTGATCAGTGGTTAAACCACGAACTGTAAAATTAGGTCACAATAGTAATCGATGGCTAAGCCACGATAAATTTATTCCTGGTTGTTAGGAATAGGCAGCATGACTGTCGATATGGTGTGTAGCGGTTGGTGGGTTGATTGTAGAAATCCCCAAGGTGTGTTGGGTGATGCAGTGGTGTGTAGAGGATGGATTTCTAGGTTGGGTTGGGCCATGTTGCATGTAAATATTCTGTTTCCATTGTGTATGGGCCAAGGCCCATAATGTGTTTGTGGGCCTAAAGCCTTTTATGTGTTTTTCGGATTTGCACTGCTGAGTCTTGGTGACTCACCCTTTAATTTCCCGACTTTTCGGATGAGGAGTAGATCGTGGACATGGGGAGCGAGGCGGACTCAAGGGGCCATCAAGTTTTTTTTTTTTTATTTTCATAAACTATTTTCGGTTTTCCTTTAAGTTTTAAATTTGGGACTATTTATGTAATAAGGCCCCATGGCTTAGGTTATCACTTTATATTTTTTAATGTTTACAGTTTAAAAATTTATGTTCAAGGACTTAAGTCATAAAAAGTAATAAAATGGGTTTTCGAAACATGTTCAACGGAAAAGCAAAGGTTCTCATCAAATATCTTATTTTTAACAAATGCCTAAATAAAGAAACTGAGATTTCCAAAAACCATCAAAGCAAAGTTTTTAACAATAAACCCCGTAGCATACCAGATCTGGTCATAGCGTTTGGGCCGGGTTTGGGGTGTTACATTTTGGTATCAGAGCCAAGTTGCAAAACTCGGGCTGTGAAATGGGTCCAGTAGTAGTTTATAAATTGGTAAAATGCTGTGGTTGAGATATGGCCTTCGAGTCTACCGGCACCCGATCCACGCAGGTAAGTATTCTAACTCTTGATATGATATGCATGTTGGGTTGATGGGCTTTATGGACGTAGACTAGCATGTTAGGAATTAATGGACTCTAGGCCTAGTTTAAACAAACTCTTTAAATTCATAAAACTTAATCTAACTAAACATGTCAGTAAACGATCATTTGGGTTAGGGTGTGGCAACAGCATGCGCATGTCTCAGGATTGGATTCGGGGAGAGCACAGTACTTAAGCGGTCCTAGTGACCCACCTCCTCTTCGCTGGAATCCTACCTAGTGCGTAGTGACTGTTCACCTTAGCCGCGAGGACTTGTTGTGGGCCAAGATTTATAATTAAAACCGGAAGGGACCAGCCACCCTATTTTCGCAAAATTACTAAAAATACCCCTAGTTTTGTAAAATTTCCGAAATACCCTTGATTTGTGAAAATTTCTCAGAATACCCCAGATTTGTAAAACTACCAAAATTTGTGAAATCACTGAAATACCCCCGGTTGGCAAAATTACAAAAATACTCATGTTTTGAAAATTTACCCAAAAACCCTAGATTTACAATAGCACCCGGTTTACAAAATTATCAAAATTTGTGAAAAATCCAAAATACCCCTGCTTTAAAAAAAATACCAAAATATCTCTATTTCGAAAAATCACCTAGATATCCAATTTTGTGAAATTACGAAAAATACCTTGTAGGAAAGAACTACGAAAATACCCCTGGGTAGTGGAATGACGAAAATACCCTTACGTGATGAATGTGGGTTCATGGATGCTACTTGTATGTTGATGTATGATGGTTGAATGTATGTGGAACTAGGAGATATAAACTTGAGACTAAAACTCGTAGATATAAGTTCGAAATCGAAAGAACTACTCTTGAAACTGCTGTCCATAAGATTGTTCGTGATTAATCAGTGGAAGAAATTAATAATTCATAAAATTTCTAATCAGATAAACGCGAATCGGTAGAATGAGTACAAGGGGTCGTGGACGTCCTGCGCGTGGCCGTGGTAGGGGTAGGATGGCTGTGTCTGAACCAGTAGGATCTGGTTATGGGTCTGGAAACGAGATACCAGTACCACCCGCTGCGGAGATGGAATTTTAGGACCAGACAGCCGGAGATGATGCGGTATCCCAGGCGATGTTAAGGGTTTTAGAGAGGGTTGCTGGGGCAGGCATGGGCACAGGAGCCCGGAAATCTGTGTCGGAGCAACTTAGAGCTAATGGGGTAGAAGTGTTTAGGGGAATTTCTGGAATAGCCCCGAGTACAGCTGAGTACTGGTTGGAGGCGGTTGAGAGTATAATGGATGATCTGAATTTCACGGAGGAGGAAAAGCTGAAAGGGGTTGTATCTCTCCTTCGGGACGAAGCTTATCAATGGTGGCTTACGGTTAAGGATGGTACGATAGCTGATCGTATCACCTGGGATTTCTTCAAAACGGTGTTTCAGAGTAAATACATTGGGACAAGTTATGTGGATGTGCAGCGTAGAGCATTTATGAATCTGGTGCAAGGAAGTAGGTCGGTGGCTGCGTACAAAGCGGAATTCTTACGCCTTAGCCATTATGCTCGAGGGATGGTGGCCACAGACCATGAACGTTGTGTTCGATTTGAAGATGGTTTGAGGGACGATCTGCGTGTATTGATAGCACCACAGCGGGAGAGGGAATTTGTTGTGCTAGTGGAAAAAGCTAAGATAGCTGAGGAGGTTAAGCGAACAGAAAAATTGAATCGAGATAGAGATAGGAGTGGAAGTAAGAGAAATTTTAGATCATCAGGGGCAGTTGGGCGTATTCAGAAAAGACCCAAGTCAGACGGGCCGAGACGAGATTAGAGACCTGCTGCTACTAGTCAGACATAGAAGTGTGCTCGATGTGGTAAATTCCATGTAGGTGAGTGTTGGGCAGGCAGTGGGAAGTGCTTTAGGTGTGGATCTATGGACCACCAAGTTAGAAACTGTCCGCAGCAACGGGGCAGTGAAGGGCCCACGGGTCAAGGGAATACACAGTCGGGAAGAGGTGGTCAGTAGCCACAGAGAGGTCGTGGTCCAACCAGAGGTGTAACAGTTTCGGTCGGGGCCGTGGAGCACCAGGCCAAGGGGCAGGAAACACTGAGGCGAGATAGCCGGGGTTAGTTTATGCTGCCAGACGTCGAGAGGAGGCTGACGCACCGGATGTCATAACCGGTACGTTTCTAATTTATGGTTTGCCTTATACTGCCTTGATTGATATTGGTTCGACGCACTCTTATGTTGCTAGTGCTATAGCGGGAACTTTGAACTTAGATTATGAGACTTCTTCTAGGGAGATGACTGTAGTGAGCCCTCTAGGACAAACTGTAGTGGTGAGCAAACTGTATAAGGATGTACCCTTAGAAGTTCAAGGGGTAGCTTTTTGGGCTGATCTAATGGAACTGCCGTTTTGGGAGTTCGATTTGATCTTAGGAATGGATTGGCTGGTGAAGTATCAAGAAAATTTGGACTGTGCAGCCAAGCGTATGGTGTTAAAAACTCCCGAGGGAGGTGAAGTGTTGGTAATAGGTGAAAGGGGGAACTGTTTGTCAAATGTGGTGTCTGCCTTAAGAGCAGAAAGGATGGTGAGGAAAGGATGCGAGGCAGTTCTAACGTTTGTTCGGGCTCTGGAAGCCAAGGAACGAACTATCGGAGATGTTAGGACGGTGAAGGAATTTTTGGATGTTTTCCCCAGAAGAGCTCTCGGGATTACCCCCGGATCGTGAAGTGGAGTTTGGTATCAATCTTCTTCTGGGAACAGTGCCAGTATCTATTGCTCCGTATAGGATGGCGCCGAAGGAGTTGGTGGAATTGAAGGCACAGATCCAAGAGTTGATGGATAAAGGGTTTATCCGACCAAGTGTGTCGCCTTGGGGTTTGCATCTGTATTAGATATTTGGTTGTGTGAAGAGGTTCCAAGCTTAAGTTAGAAAGTGTGTTACTGTCTTAGAATCAGAGTGCGCAGCGTGAGTGTAGTGTTGAAGGTTAGGATGTGCGACTGTTTCTATAGCTGGAAATTTCGAGGACAAAATTTCTCTAAGGGGGTAGAACTGTAACATCCTGAATTAATGGGCCTTTGCGTTTAATGTGCTGTGATGTTTATGTTATCTCTAATGTGTAATTAGGGTGTTTGAGGGGTTAAGAATGGGCTCAGGGATTGGGCCGAGGCCTTAATCGAATTTTCTGTTTGGACACTCTAGTGGTAAGCCTGATAGGATAGGGCTTAAAAGATGTTATCTGTGATTATAAGACACAAATGGGCTTGTGGCCCAGTGGCAAAGTGGCGCCACGTAGAGAGCAGGGAGGTGGCGTCAACTAGGGAGGCCCAAATTCAAGTTGCATGAAGCCCAATTCTTTTAATTAAATTTTAGCTACTTTTCGGCATTTAAATGAATAGAGAGGGACGACAGTAAGGCTTAAAAATAGGAAGATTTACTCGAGTGGATAATGCTGATAATATGGCAGATAAAGGAAGGAAGAGGTGGTGTTATTTAGGCCTCTTTCGGAGGTATGAGAAGATAGAGATAAGGGAGAAAGGGTAGGAGTTATCTGCTATTCAACAGTGGTGGCCGAATTTCCACCTCTTGGAGGGGGGAGAAATCAGTTTTGTTATACTATAGGGGGTGCCGAAATTTCCCTTATTAGTTGATCAATTTTAAGTTGTCAAAAGGGGCATTTTCGGGTTTTAGGAAGTAGGTGCCGAAATTTTGTGTTTAAGTGGGGGGATATCTTTTTATTTTCGGCATTAGGGTTTTATTCTTCCATTCTCTTCTTCAATTCCGGCATTTGGGTTTTTCTCTCATTCTCTAGTTAACCCGAAATCCCTAATCCCATGCTCTCATCTCCACTTTTATGGAAAAGCCGAAATTTCATTACTTTCATCTCCATAGCCGAATACCTTTGTCTATTCTTTTCTTTTTGTCGATTTCTTTATCAAAGCCGAATCTTCATAGATCTCTTGAGATCATCTTTTCTTTTTGATCTTCTCAAAAGCCGAAATTCTCTAGGAGTTGCCGAATTCCCTGTGTTAAGGTAAGTGCCAAATTCTTCCTTCACTTCTTCTCTTTCGATTTTTGGAGGCCAAAGCCGAAAGGCTAATTGATGTGGCAAGGTTATCCCTTGAGTTACGTTTTGCTTGTTCTTGTGTTCACATCTTGGGGCGACATTTCGGGAAATCAGAGTAGATCGAATCATTTAGATCCCAAAAGCCGGAAACCGCTAGTCTCTAAGTCCCATACCTCTTTTCGGGATTTCTAGGTAAGGGATCTCTGCACTATGAATGTACATTTGTGTTTGTGTTCGATTCAATGTTTTAATCCGGTTTGTTGACTAAGATCTATTCCATGGATACAAACGCTAGTCAAACGGAAAAGGGAATTAGACCCGTAAAACCAATTCCTATGTTTAAGAAGCGAGCGATGTCGCGATGACGGATTGGCCACCGGTTGTAGACCCGGCTTCAGAACAAAACCAAAGGCGATTAGCGATCGTATTGGCTACCGATAGTGTTGACATAGAAAGTATCATCTTGATATAATCAGTGTGTAGATCTCTATCTCACTAATTAATCAGTATTATATATGTTATGGGCTAAAACCGGGGAAAAAATTTGTATGGGCGGTCGTATTACCCAAAAAGGGTAGGCAAAGGATGCAGTGCGTAACCATAGAAACTTCTCTATGTGTGTATCGATGTATGTAAAACACCGTGATCTTTTAGGTAGTATCTTTGTTTTGATTTTGCATGGATGTATGCATGGGATAGGTTTAATACGATGAAAGGGGAAGAGCATGTTAATAGGTCACTTGGTGATCGGTGGTTAAACCACGAACTGTAAAATTAGGTCACAATAGTGATCGGTGGCTAAGCCACGATAAATTTATTCTGGTTGTTTGGATTAGCGGCATATTTGTCGATATGGTGTGTAGCGGTTGGTCGGTTGATTGTAGAAATCCCCAAGGTGTGTTGGTGAGTGCACGGCTGGTGTGTAGAGGATGGATTTCTAGGTTGGGTTGGGCCATGTTGCATGTAAATATTCTGTTGCCATTGTGTATGGGCCAAGGCCCATAATGTGTTTGTGGGCCTAAAGCCTTTTATGTGTTTTCGGGATTTGCACACTGAGTCTTGGTGACTCACCCCTTTAATTTCCCTGACTTTTCAGATGAGGAGTAGATCGTGGACATGGGAGCCGAGGCGGACTCAAGGGGCCATCAAGTTTTTTTTTTTATTTTCATAAACTATTTTCGGTTTTCCTTTAAGTTTTAAATTTGGGACTATTTATGTAATAAGGCCCCATGGCTTAGGTTATCACTTTATATTTGTTAATGTTTACAGTTTAAAAATTTATGTTCAAGGACTTAAGTCATAAAAAGTAATAAAATGGGTTTTCGAAACATGTTCTTGAAAAGCAAAGGTTCTCATCAAATATCTTATTTTTAACAAATGCCTAAATAAAAAGCTGAGATTTCCAAAAACCATCAAAGCAAAGTTTTTAACAATAAACCCCGTAGCATACCAGATCTGGTCATAGCGTTTGGGCCGGGTTTGGGGGGTTACATTTTGGTATCAGAGCCAAGTTGCAAAACTCGGGCTGTGAAATGGGTCGATAGTAGTTTATAAATTGGTAAAATGTCTGTGGTTGAGATATGGCCTTGAGTCTCTGGCACCCGATCCACGCAGTAAGTATTCTAACTCTTGATATGATATGCATGTTGGGTTGATGGGCTTTATGGACGTAGACTAGCATGTTAGGAATTAATGGACTCTAGGCCTAGTTTAAACAAACTCTTTAAATTCATAAAACTTAATCTAACTAAACATGTCAGTAAACCGATCATTTGGGTTAGGGTGTGGCAATGAGCATGCGCATGTCTAGGAATGGATTCGGGGAGAGCCTGGTACTTAAGCGGTCCTAGTGACCCACCTCCTCTTCGCTGGAATCCTACCTGGTGCGTAGTGACTGTTCACCTTAGCCGCGAGGACTTGTTGACGGGCCAAAATTTATAATTAAAACCCGAAAACCATCCACCCTATTTCGCAAAATTACTAAAAATACCCCCTAGTTTTGTAAAATTTCTAAAATACCCTTGATTTGTGAAAATTCCCAGAATACCCCAGATTTGTAAAACTACCAAAATTTTTGAAATCACCGAAATACCCCCGGTTGGCAAAATTACCAAAATACTCATGTTTTGAAAATTTACCCAAAAACCCCTAGATTTACAATAGCACCCAGTTTATAAAATTATCAAAATTTGTGAAAAATCCAAAATACCCCTGCTTTAAAAAAATACCAAAATATCTCTATTTCGAAAAATCACCAAGATACCTAATTTTGTGAAATTACGAAAAATACCTTGTAGGAAAGAACTGCGAAAATACCCCTGGGTAGTGGAATGACGAAAGTACCCTTACGTGATGAATGTGGGTTCATGGATGCCACTTGTATGTTAATGTATGATGGTTGAATGTATGTGGAACTAGGAGATATAAACTTGAGACTGAAACCCGTAGATATAAGTTCAAAATCGAAAGAACTACTCTTGAAACTGCTGTCCATAAGATTGTTCGTGATTAATCAGTGGAAGAAATTAATAATTCATAAAATTTCTAATCAGATAAACGCGAATCGGTAGAATGAGTACAAAGGGTCGTGGGCGTCCCACGCGTGGTGGCCGTGGTAGGGTAGGATGGTGTGTATGAACCGATGAGGATCTGGTTATGGGTTTGGAAATGAGATGCAGTACCACCAGCTGGAGATGGAATTTCAAGACCGACAGTAGGAGATGATGCGGTATCCCGAGCGATGTTAAGGGTTTTAGAGAGGGTTCTTTGGGCGAGCATGGGCACGGCGAAGCCGGAAATGCAATGTGTCGGAGTGACTTAGAGCTAATGGGGCGAGAAGTGTTTAGGGAATTTCGGAATAGCCCCGAGTACTGGTGAAATCTTGGTTGGAGGCGATTGAGCGTATAATGGATGATCCGGATTTCACGGAGGAGGAAAAGCTAAAAGGGGTTGTATCTCTCCTTCGGGACGAAGCTTATCAATGGTGGCTTACGGTTAAGGATGGTACGATAGCTGATCGTATCACCTGGGATTTCTTCAAAACGGCATTTCAGAGTAAATACATTGGGACAAGTTATGTGGATGTGCGGCGTAGAGCATTTACGAATCGGTGCAAGGAAGTAGGTCGGTGGTGCGTCTGACGGCGAATTCTTACGCCTTAGCCATTATGCTCGAGGGATGGTGGCCACAGACCATGAACGTTGTGTTCGATTTGAAGATGGTTTGAGGGACGATCTGCGTGTATTGATAGCACCACAGCGGGAGAGGGAATTTGCTGTGCTAGTGGAAAAAGCTAAGATAGCTGAGGAGGTTAAGCGAACAGAAAAATTGAATCGAGATAGAGATAGGAGTGGAAGTAAGAGAAATTTTGGATCATCGGGGCGGTGGGCGTATTCAGAAAAGACCCAGGTCAGACGGGTCGAGACGAGATTAGAGACCTGCTGCTACTAGTCAGACATAGAAGTGTGCTTGATGTGGTAAATTCCATGTAGGTGAGTGTTGGGTAGGCAGTGGGAAGTGCTTTAGGTGTGGATCTACGGACCACCAAGTTAGAAAGCGTGTCGCGACAAAAGGCGATGAAGGGCCCACGGGTCAAGGAATGCTGATGCGGAAGAGGTGGTCAGTAGCCACAGAGAGGTCGTGGTCCAGCCAGAGGTGGTAACGGTTCCGGTCGAGGCCGTGGAGCACCAAGCCAAGGGGCAGGAAACACTGAGGCGAGATAGCTGGGGTTAGTTTATCTTTGCCGGGACGTCGAGAGAGGAGGTGAAAGCAGGATGTCATAGCAGAAGCACGTTTCTAATTTATGGTTTGCCTTATACCGCCTTGATTGATATTGGTTCGACGCACTCTTATGTTGCTAGTGCTATAGCGGGAACTTTGAACTTAGATTATGAGACTTCTTCTAGGGAGATGACTGTAGTGAGCCCTCTAGGACAAACTGTAGTGGTGAGCAAACTGTATAAGGATGTACCCCTAGAAGTTCAAGGGGTAGCTTTTCGGGCTGATCTAATGGAACTGCCGTTTTGGGAGTTTGATTTGATCTTAGGAATGGATTGGCTGGTGAAGTATCAAGCAAATTTGGTGCATGCGACCAAGCGTATGGTGTTAAAAACTCCCGAGGGTGGTGAAGTGTTGGTAATAGGTGAAAGGGGGAACTGTTTGTCAAATGTGGTGTCTGCCTTAAGAGCAGAAAGGATGGTGAGGAAAGGATGCGAGGCAGTTCTAATGTTTGTTCGGGCTCTGGAAGCCAAGGAACGAACTATCAGAGATGTTAGGACGGTGAAGGAATTTTTGGATGTTTTCCCCAGAAGAGCTCCCGGGATTACCCCCGGATCGTGAAGTGGAGTTTGGTATCGATCTTCTTCCGGGAACAGCGCCAGTATCTATTACTCCGTATAGGATGGCACCGAAGGAGTTGGTGGAATTGAAGGCACAAATCCAAGAGTTGATGGATAAAGGGTTTATCCGACCAAGTGTGTCGCCTTGGGGTTTGCTTCTGTATTAGATATTTGGTTGTGTGAAGAGGTTCCAAGCTTAAGTTAGAAAGTGTGTTATTGTTTTAGAATCAGAGTGCGTAGCGTGAGTGTAGTGTTGAAGGTTAGGATGTGCGACTGTTTCTATAGCTAGAAATTTCGAGGACGAAATTTCTCTAAGAGGGTAGAACTGTAACATCCTGAATTAATGGGCCTTTGCGTTTAATGTGATGTGATGTTTATGTTATCTCTAATGTGTAATTAGGGTGTTTGAGGGGTTAAGAATGGGCTCAGGGATTGGGCCGAGGCCTTAATCGAATTTTCTGTTTGGACACTCTAGTGGTAAGCCTGATAGGATAGGGCTTAAAAGATGTTATTTGTGATTATAAGACACAAATGGGCTTGTGGCCCAGTGGCAAAGTGGCGCCACATAGAGAGCAGGGAGGTGGCGTCAACTGGGGAGGCCCAAATTCAAGTTGCATGAAGCCCAATTCTTTTAATTAAAGTTTAGCTAATTTTCGGCATTTAAATGAATAGAGAGGGATGACAGTAAGGCTTAAAAATAGGAAGATTTACTTTAGTGGATAATGCTGATAATATGGCAGATAAAGGAAGGAAGAGGTGGTGTTATTTAGGCCTCTTTTGGAGGTATGAGAAGATAGAGATAAGGGGGAAAGGGTAGGAGTTATCTGCTGATCAACAGTGGTGGCCGAATTTCCACCTCTTGGAGGGGGGAGAAATCGGTTTTGTTATACTATAGGGGGTGCCGAAATTTCCCTTATTAGTTGATCAATTTTAAGTTGTCAAAAGGGGCATTTTCGGGTTTTAGGAAGTAGGTGCCGAAATTTTGTGTTTAAGTGGGGGGATATCTTTTTATTTTCGGCATTAGGGTTTTATTCTTCCATTCTCTTCTTCAATTCCGGCATTTGGGTTTTTCTCTCATTCTCTAGTTAAGCCGAAATCCCTAATCCCATGCTCTCATTTCCACTTTTATGCAAAAGCCGAAATTTCATTGCTTTCATCTCCATAGCCGAATACCCTTGTCTATTCTTTTCTTTTTGTCAATTTCTTTATCAAAGCCGAATCTTCATAGATCTCTTGAGATCATCTTTTCTTTTTGATCTTCTCAAAAGCCGAAATTCTCTAGGAGTTGCCGAATTCCCTGTGTTAAGGTAAGTGCCGAATTCTTCCTTCACTTCTTCTCTTTCGATTTTTGGAGGCCAAAGCCGAAAGGCTAATTGATGTGGCAAGGTTATCCCTTGAGTAACGTTTTGCTTGTTCTTGTGTTCACATCTTGGGGCGACATTTCGGGAAATCGGAGTAGATCGAATCATTTAGATTCCAAAAGCCGGAAACCGCTAGTCTCTAAGTCCCACACCTCTTTTCGGGATTTCTAGGTAAGGGATCTTTGCACTATGAATGTACATTCGTGTTTGTGTTCGATTCATTGTTTTAATCCGGTTTGTTGACTAAGATCTGTTCCATGGATACAAACGCTAGTCAAACGGAAAAGGGAATTGGACCCGTAAAACCAATTCCTAAGTTTAAGAAGCGAGCGGTGTCAGCAGTACGAGATTGGCCACCGGGTTGTGGACCGGCTTCAGAACAAAACCAAAGGCAGTTAGTAGTCGTATTGGCTACCGATAGTGTTGACATAGAAAGTATCATCTTGACTGTAATCAGGTGTGTAGATCTCTATCACACTAATTAATCTGTATTATATATGTTATGGGCTAAAACACCGGGAAATAAATTTTGTATGGATGATCGTATTACCCAAAAAGGGTAGGCAAAGGATGCCAGGTACGTAACCATAGAAACTTCTCTATGTGTGTATCGATGTATGTAAAAACCTGTGATCTTTTAGGTAGTATACTATTTTGATTTTGCATAGATGTATGCATGGGATAGGTTTAATACGATGAAAGGGGAAGAGCATGTTAATAGGTCACTTGGTGATCGGTGGTTAAACCACGAACTATAAAATTAGGTCACAATAGTGATCGGTGGCTAAGCCACGATAAATTTATTCCTGGTTGTTAGGAATAGGCAGCATGACTGTCGATATGGTGTGTAGCGGTTGGTGGGTTGATTGTAGAAATCCCCAAGGTGTGTTGGTGATTGTACGGGCTGGTGTGTAGAGGATGGATTTCTAGGTTGGGTTGGGCCATGTTGCATGTAAATATTCTGTTGCCATTGTGTATGGGCCAAGGCCCATAATGTGTTTGTGGGCCTAAAGCCTTTTATGTGTTTTCGGGATTTGCACACTGAGTCTTGGTGACTCACCCCTTTAATTTCCCTGACTTTTTAGATGAGCAGTAGATCGTGGACATGGGAGCCGAGGCGGACTCAAGGGGCCATCAAGTTTTTTTTTTTTTCATAAACTATTTTTGGTTTTCCTTTAAGTTATAATTTTGGGACTATTTATGTAACAAGGCCCCATGGCTTAGGTTATCGCTTTATATTTGTTAATGTTTACAGTTTAAAAATTTATGTTCAAGGACTTAAGTCATAAAAAGTAATAAAATGGGTTTTCCAAACATGTTCAACGGAAAAGCAAAGGTTCTCATCAAATATCTTATTTTTAACAAATGCCTAAATAAAGAAACTGAGATTTCCAAAAACCATCAAAGCAAAGTTTTTAACAATAAACCCCGTAGCATACCAGATCTAGTCGTAGCGTTTGGGCCGGGTTTGGGGTGTTACAGGGAAAGTGAAACTTCTTGAATTATGGATGAAATCCTTGAGTCGGAGGTGAAAGGTAAGTTGGAGGGGCCGGTCTAGATGATGATTGTAACAGCCCGATTTAGGGGCTAGTCGGAACATTGATCTCGGAATCACTAAACTGAGGATAGAGAAAAATTATTTTCATGTTATTTTATGTGTTATAACATGTTTATATGGGTCCATGAAAATTTTGGTGCATTAATTTTAGCGATTTCTAGCTAAATTGAGAAAAAGGACTAAATCGCATAAAATGTGAAAGTTCTATTTTATTTGCTAGAGGCACCAAATGGCTATGGTTTATAAATTGGGAGTACCAAATGTGCAATTTGACCTTGTTTAAGTGGCTTGGCCGATCAAAGAAGCTAAAGGGGACAAGAGCATTTAATGTGGACATGTTAGGTGACTAAAAAGAAATAAAATAAGATGAAATAAGAAAAGCTATCATCTTTTTTATTTGTTCTCCTCTTCCACCGAAAATGAGCAGAAAGAATGGGGTTTTTGAAGCTCAGAATTTCAGCAAGCATTTCTCCTCACAAGTAAGTGATTTTGATGATCTTTCTTGATAATTTTTGTACTTTTGGAGTCCCCAAAGCTTAAGCTTCCTAAAGAGAGGACTATTTTGCAACATGGTTGAAAGTCTAGGGACTTGCCATGAGAGAGTTTATGCTAGTGGCTGAGTTTTTATGGAAGAAAATGAATGTTAGGATGTTGATAAACAACTTTTGTGAAAGGTGTTGTCATGAAAACACCTAATTGGGACTAAAATGCAAAAGTTGTAATTTGTTCATTAAGGCATGAAATAGTTGAAATTGTGGATAGTTATAAGAGGATTAAATGTTTAGCTAGGCTTGTTTAACAAGAAAATGTGATGAAAATTTATTTACGAGCCTAGGGGCAAAATCGTAATTTTGCCAAAGTGTAGGGGCAAAATGGTAATTTTGCCTAAAGTGTAGATTATGGTGTATTATGATTTATAAGTGATTAAATCAGTGAATTTCATTATTCTAGATCAAAGAAAATGAGTTCTAGACCTAGAACGGGTGAAAAGAGAAATGTGGGTAAAAAGTCTCTTTCGGCCCTTTCGACATCGAGGTAAGTTCATGTGTAATTGTTGTAATTACAAGTTATTTTAATATTCCAAAGTTGTATGGAGTGTATAATTATGAAATGAATGTATTAAATATTTGTCGATGAGTTGTTAAGAGAATTGAATCTAAGAATAGTAAGAAACGTAAATAGTATGAAATGATGTTAGTTAAGGTTCCGTGTGAGACCATTTTGGAATATGGCTTCGGTGAGAGATATTAAATAAGACCATGTCAAGGACATGGCAACGATGTGATATTTCGTATAAGACCTTGTTGGGGTCATGGCATCGGCATGTTAATGTATGTAAGACCCTATTGGGGGTATGATGTCGATAAGAACTATGTGTATGAGACTCAAGAGAGTTATTTAACAATTTGAATGATTCAACGGGGATGTTGAATGTAAGTGGTTGTACCGCGAGAAGCATAAGTATGTGTTAGAACTAAATTGATATGAATTCAATATATGATGAACCCTAGTGGGATATGTTTAATTAATGCACCTTAGCTGCATGAGATAGATTTATTGATGCATTGTGTGAATGAGAACAAGTATCGTATAAAGTTAAGTAAGAATAGAAATGTGTGAGGATGTTCTCGGTTGAACATTTGAATTATAGAAATGTATGTGGATAAATATTTGTGAATGTATAATATCGGTGGGCTGTGTGCGTTACCACCTGATATACTATTAATTGATGGGCTGTATGCGATACCATCAACTATATCACTATCGGTGGGCTGTGTGCGTTACCACCTGATTAATTAGTAATCGATGGGCTGTGTGCAATACCATCGCTTATAAATTATTGGTGAGCTAAGTGCGAAATCACCATAAGTATTAATGAATGGTGGGCTAAGTGCGATACCACCCTATAAGAGATTCAATGGTGGGCTAAGTGCGTAACCACCGAATGATTTGTAGTATGAGTGTCTTATTGAAAATGCTTGATGTGTTGCCTTATATATATGATCTTGTGGTGATCAGTGCAAGATTGTGTACTAATTAAAAGAGCAATTGGCTTGTGGCATGGTAAGAATGTGGTAAGAGATAGAATGAGTAAACTTCAAGAGGGGTTGAGTAAGTAGCCATAAGTTAAGGGAAAAACTCGGTATAATACTTGTGGTTATGTTTATTCAATGAATATCAGTATTTGTTAGATTATGAAGATGAACTTACTAAGCTTTATTGCTTACTCCTTTCCTTTTCCCATCTCCTATAGGATATTTTATCTAGCTCGGGTTGGAGGCCGTCGGAGATGTTTTCACACTATCGGATAGACGCTTGGTATGATGTTCCAAGTTCTTATGAGTCATGGCATGTATAGGGGCTAGACAAGTTAGGGAAATTTTATTGTAAATGGCTAGGATGTGTTAGCCTATAGTTGAATAATCTATTTTGTATAATGCCATAGTTGTTGGCTGTTATTTTATATGGAAAAAGATGTAGTTATCCATGTGAAATTGTGATTTCTTTTAAGTTAATTATGGATGTGTTTGATGAGTGCATGTTGGGTATGTTGTAGGGGTGAGAAGAGCTTAGCATATAGCTTTGTTCTTGTCCATGTGGATAGACACACGGGCGTGTGTCTAGGTGTGACACACGGTCAACCCACGGGCGTGTGACTTGGCCGTGTGTCCCTTGCAAGTTGATCCTTTTGAGTCAGGATAGACCACGAGCTAGTCACACGGGCGTGTGACTAAGCTTTGAGGCCGTGTGGGTAAAGTCAGTGTTCACCACGGTTGGAAGGCACGGGCGTGTGCCTTAGCAGTGTGGCACTAGCAGAATGCTTGGGTTTTCAGACACGGGTTGAAGGCATGGGCGTGTGTGTCTACACACGGGCATGTCTCATTCTACACGTGCGTGCGAGCCCTGTATAAAAGAGAAAATTTTTAAGATTCGAAAAAGATTCGATATAGTCTCGAGAGCTCTTAAGGGTATGAGCGAGGCCTCATAAGTCCAGAATGAGGTTGTTGAGGTGACTTAAGAGAGTAGTCACGATGATCCTAAGTGGTGATCATGAGCTTTTATTACGGTGATGCCTCGGGCCCGGTTCCGGCGTAGAACCCGGGTAAGGGGTGTTACAATGATCCTGCGCTAGATAAAGAAATTGGGTAGCTTGTGGAGGATTAGCCAGGATATAATAGTAATAATTAAAACTATATTAATTAAATAATTAAAGAAAAGCAAGCTAAAGTGAAGAAAAATAAAGATGAAACTAAAATTGAAAGAAAAGATGGATGGACCGTAGGGTCCTTATTGTTGGGTGTGATTTCTAAGGCTGAGGATATGGTGGTGGTCGTGGCGTGATTCCCTAGCAGCCTTTAGAACCTAAAATTAAGAAACTAAGATAAAATAAGTTAAATTAAGCAGAAGAGAAGTAAAGATATGGAAATTGAAGCAAAAGAGAAAAACGAAATAAAAACAAAATGGCCTCAAATATCCTTGGCTCATCGAGTGATTGAAGCGGACGGCATGAACTTATGTAGATCGATCTCCGTGAGGGAGACTGTGCTTGGCTTCTTCCGCTTCTTTGGCATTGTTTTGGTGTAGCTCAAGGGTATTGAGAAAAGGGTTAGGAAAGAAAATGAAAAGTTGAAGGTTGAAAGTTAGTAGGAGAAGAGGGAAGGGAGGGGGGTTTAAATAGATTTTCAAACCTGGTACCATCCCACGCCCGTGCTCCTTAGGCGTGTCGATTCACACAGCCGCCTCGCACGGTCGTGTGTCTAGGTGTGTTGGTTCACCCACGCCCGTTTTACAGATTGCCACGCCCGTTGGTGATAAGTCAGTGTCATCCACGACCGCGTCGCACGGCCGTGGCATTCTGTCGGTGCCCGTGGGGCAGTGGTTGGAGTCTGTGACTTCGAAGTTTGATTCTCTCTAACTCGTTTCACCTCTGCCATGTTAGTACGGTGATCTGGGGCATCCACACGGCCACGGCCACGGCCGTGTGCTAGGCTGTGTGGCCTGGAAATCTACATTTTTCGGTTAGTTTAAAGCTAGATACTATAAAGAAAGGATAAAATGGAAAAAATAAGAAAAAATAAAAATGTAAAAGATAATGGGGTTAGTGCTCGGGTTGCCTCTCGAGAAGCGCTCATTTAAAGTCTTTAGCTAGAATCTCCTCTCGTTTGTATTGTCAGGGTGGTTTGAGGAGTTGGAAGTCCTTCCTCATGCTATCAGTTTTATCCTCGTGAAAAAGTTTAAGTTGAGATGCGTTTACAGTAAAAGTACCAAAAATAGGACTACTTACCTCGACTGTTCCGTATGGGAAAACACTGGATACCCTAAAAGGTATTTCTTTGTTGGTGTTAGGGTCCGGAGGAGATATTCGAGGATATGCCTTATCTAACAATACCTGATCTCCTATTTTGAAGTGGTTTGTTGTTCCTATGAGCTCTTCTGGGGGCTCCTTCAGTTTTACCTTGTGCGGTTCCGGTTCTTCGTAGTGTATCCCTAATTTTTCCTTGAAGTGTGTTTTCCACTCGTCTAGATCATCGATCTGAATCATTTGATCTTCATGAACTACTTCCTTGTTGGCATGGGGTTTAGGATCGGGTTCAGTTGTATTCTTTTGTGGTGCTTCCTAAAAATAAGGGTTAATCGAATGGTTATTAGTAGAATTTACGTTCTCACCTTGATTACTCGATGTTCTGGCTGAGTCGAGAGCCTTGAGGGTGACTGTCTCGTTACCTACGCGAAGTATGAGTTCTCCTGCATCAACATCAATTTTAGTCCTGGCAGTTGCTAAAAAGGGTCTTCCTAAAATTAAGGGAATCGAATTATCCTTATCCATGTCTAAGACAACAAAATCTACTGGGAAAACGAATTTGTCAATTTTTACAAGAACATCTTCGATAATACCAGTAGGAATTGTAACAATTTTATCAGCTAATTGAATGCTCATCCTAGTTTGTTTGGGTTTCCCTAAACCTAATTGTTTAAACAATTTATAAGACATGACATTTATGCTTGCCCCTAAATCAGCTAACGCATTATCAACAGTTAGTCTACTAATTAAACATGGAATTGTAAAACTCCCTGGATCTTTTAGCTTTTGTGGGAGTCTATTCTATAACATTGCTGAGCATACTGCGTTTAATTCCACATGTGGATCCTCGTCTAATTTGCGTTTGTTCGTCAAGAGATGTTTTAAAAATTTCCTCGAATCTGGCATCTGTGAAAGCGCTTCAAGTAGCGCTAAGTTAATATGTAATTTCTTTAAAAGTTTAAGAGACTTACCGAACTGTTCCTCTGTGTCGTCTCTCGTTAATGCTTCGGGATATGGTATGCGAGGTTGGTAATCCCTGATTACCGGTTTTGGTTTTTCTTGTGTTACCTCAACTTTACCTTCTTCTACCTCGTTTCTTTGTATTGGACTGGGTTCGTCTAATCCTTCACTTTCTTGAGCTGTTATGGCTTGGATTTGCTCCTTTGGATTAATCTCAATGTTACTTGGTAGCCGCCCTTGCGATCGTTCAGACATCAGCTTTACGAGTTGTCCAACTGACTTAGAAACTTCCTCAACTGACTTAGTGACTTCCCTAACTTGGCTTTCGATCCCTTTGATCGATGCTTGTTGGGTCTTAAGGGTGGTTTCAGTGTCTTGGAGATGGTTTTCTGTGGATGCCATGGATCTTGTCAGCATCTCTTCAAGGTTCGGCTTCTTCTCCTGTGGATAGGGCTGATTTTGGAAATTTTGAGGAGGTTGTTGTCTTTGATTTCCTTGATTTCCTTGACCTCCCCACGAAAAATTTGGGTGGTTCCTCCAACCTGGTTTATAATTATTACTATATGGGTTATTATTAGATCTGAAATTGTTACCTATATAGTTCATCTGTTCGCTCTCGGTGCTCGGTTGGTAGGGTAGGTACTCAGGATTCGCCACAGTTCCACTTGTGTCACACTGCATTACTGGATGTACCTGCGAAGAACACAAACTATCAAGCTTTATTCATCATCTATACCTGTGTTGATAGCATGGTTACTGCATCTATGTTGAAAACTCCGGCTGATTTTGTTGGTTTTGTCCTTGTAACCTGCCACTGATAGTTATTCAGTGACATCTCTTCAATAAACTTGTAAGCTGCTTTAGGAGTTCTATTGTTCAGGGTTCCACTGGCGGCTGAATCAATTAGTTGCCTCGTTGAGGGGTTTACACCGTTATAGAAAGTTTTGACTTGGAGCCACAAGGGTAAACCATGGTGCGGACACCTTCTCAAGAGATCCTTGAATCTCTCCCATGCGTCGTATAATGTCTCTAAATCCATCTGCACAAAAGAAGAGATATCATTCTGTAATTTGGCCGTTTTGGCCGGTGGGAAATATTTTAATAAAATTTTTTCGGTCATTTGATCCCATGTAGTGATTGACCCTCGTGGTAACGAGTTTAACCACTGTTTGGCTTTATTCCTTAATGAAAAGGGCAATAACCGAAGCCGTATGGCATCATCAGAAACGCCATTTATTTTGAAGGTATCACAGAACTCTAAAAAATTATCTACATGAGTGTTTGGGTCTTCGTCCTGCAAACCATCAAATTGAACAAATTGTTGAATCATTTGTATAGTGTTAGGCTTTAATTCAAAGTTATTAGCAGCTATAGCAGGCCTAACAATACTAGATTCGGCTCCTGTTAAATGAGGTTTAGCATAATCATACATAGTACGCGGAGCATTGTTTTCTGCCACATCTTGTGGTGGTGGATTATTCTCGTCCATCCCTTCAGTAGGATTGGATCTGTCTTCTCGCTATTCTTCTTGGTAATTTTGGGCTCGCCTAATTTCTCTGCGATTTCTACGAGCGGTAGCTTCAATATCACGATCGTATACTAGTGGTTCTCTCGGATTTCTTCAAGTCATAAACTAGAGGTACCTGATAGGAAAAGAAAGAAAGAAAATTTAGCAAAGTTAAAATAAAAGTAAATTGCAAAAAAAAAAGAAAAAATAATGGCTAAAGTAATAAAAATAGAACTTTCTTAATATTTTAGTTCTCCGGCAACAGCGCCAAAAACTTGATCGCTGTGAAGTCAGAGTTTTAAAATTTATAATGAGAATGAGTGAACCTAGAAACTAACTATGACAACGATTGAGGCAAGTGCACCTATCGAACAGTAGTATAGCTTAGGCAAGATCGGATTGTCGAACCCAAAGGAACTAAAAGTACTAATACTAACTTTCTTTCTATTATTTAGCCTAAAATAAGTGAAGTTGTTTATTAATCTAAATTAACTAATTATTAAGCTAAAGACGCAAAGACAAAAAGAATGAATTGGGGAAATACTTGGAAAAAACTCAGTTGATTAAGACGATACCCTTAGGAAGAATCCACCTAGACTTCACTTGTTATCTAACACTGAACCAGACGATTTATTCACTTAACTTGATCCGTAGGACTCCCTAACGTATATTAAACCCTCTCTCGAGGCAAATAACGTCTAACCCTAGGTTAATTAATTGAAATCTCTTTCCCATTAATAACCCCTGGAATAGCAGTAAATCGATCTATGGACTTCCCATATTAGGTTTCACCCTAATCCGGTAAAATCTCGTCACCCGATCTCTAAGCGCATGATCAACTCCGCTTAATTATGCTAGATCTACTCTTAAGCAGGGACTTTTGCTCCACCACCTAAGCACATTCGACTTGAATTAATATCCGCGAAATATCAACACAAGAATTAAGCACACATAATTAAGAACAAATCAAGTATTTATCATATAGTTCAGAAAACAATAACAAGATTCATCTAGGTTTCATCCCCTTCAGGTATCTGAAGGGTTTAGTTCATAACAATAAAAGAAAACATATCAGAAGAAAAGATAAAAGAAAACATAAGAAATCCCTAAAACCCCCTGAAGGAATTGAAGAGGAGATCCTCCGTCTTGAGTAGAATTCCGGCTTCTTGAGATGGATCAACTGGCTATCCCTTGAGAGTTTCCCACAAATCTGACCTTTTTGGCTCGGCTCCTTGGCCTAGCTGACCGCCCGTCGACTCCCTTCGACTCCCCCTTTTAGGTTATACTTAGGGTGTATTTATAGGCTTTTGGAATGTGTTTCTTTGCCCCTAAGTATCCTTTTCCGAGTGAAATTACTCTCCTCCACGGCAGGGGCACGGCCATGGCACACGCCCGTGTGAATCGTGGCCAGGTCGTGTTGGACTCCGTTAGTGAGGCACGGCCGTGTAGATCGTGATTAGGCCGTGCTCTAGTATTTTGAGGAGGCACGGCCGTGTGGGCTTTAGTCCAGGCCATGTCGATTTCTTCTTTGGCCCATTTTGGTCCGTTTTGAGCCCGTACTTCGTTCTTTTTTCTTGGGTGCTTTCCTGAGTATAAGACATGGAAAGAAAGGATTAAGAGCACATTTTTACATAAATCAAGGGGTAATTCATCCAAAAGTATCCTAAATGTGGGCTTAAAATATATTACTATTTCGGTTTATCAACATTCGAACATAAATTCATCAATTTACTTCATCACCGAACCAAATTACAAAACCAACCACAAATACAAATCTAATCATGTTTCAAGCTTAATACATGAGCTATTCATAAGTCATTCATAACATTACACAACCAAGATATATAACCCAAAACACCATTCATACATGTCATGGAACATACTTACCAAAACATGCAAATACCATGACCAAAATTACACAACTATCAACTAACTCATTAATCAATCAAACCATATAACCAAACACTATGCATAAACACGCCATGAAATATACTTCCATAATAAGCTAATGCCATGATCGAATACACATAAGCCTTAATATCAAGATTAAGCCATTTTCGCATGGCTATATATATATACATGCCCAAAAATCAAACTCAAACATTCCATCTATGCTATACATGCCATAAGCCCAAATTCAACTTAGTAAAATACCAAAAGAAACAGTCGATAGTATGATAGGCTTTGCTGACGATCCCCGAGCTCGTAACGTGACTCCAAAATCTATAAAATAGAGGTAAACAAGAACACACACACAATAAGCTATTTAAGCTTAGTAAGCCATAAGCAAAAACATATATATATAAACACTTGCATAATAACATTAGGTTAATAAGGCTAAATACCCCAAATATTAATCACCATTATCATTTAATACTAAGATCACATTTTACTTTCACACATAAATTTCATATAGCCGATTACACATATTAACTTCACAAAGCCGAATAAGTAATGTTCACCTAATCTATCACATATTTCACATAACATTTTATCATTTCAAATAACCAACTTACCTTGTTTCCATATAAACAAATAACTAACACATACCTGAACTTGTAATTCAATTACACATTCAGTCTTTACTTCACATTGCCCGTTGAACCTTTCGAAATTAAAAAGGATACGCGGATAGTCGGAAGGTCGTACAATGCCAACGTCCCAGACGTGGTCCTACATGTAATCACATATCGATGCCACTGTCCCAGACAGGGTCTTACACAAATCAAATACGATGCCAATGTCCCAGACATGGTCTTACACGTAAACACAAGTCGATGCCAACGTCCCAGACGTGGTCTTACACGATAACACATATTGGAAATCCTATGTCATGACATATGTATCCTATCTATTCCTAGGGTTTGTACGAGACTTTCAGACATTGAATCTCGATCGAATCGAACTCGAAATATAGCTCCTTTGCTCAATACACATTCGACCATACACAAATATATTCACAAAAGTTCCATTCATCATGTAACACATATATATTATCAAATTTAACGACATTTAAATGCTTATTGACTTACCTCGGATATCGACGGACGAAATCAACTACTCGACTACTTTTGACTTCCCCCGATCTAATTCCATTTTCTTTCGTTCTTGATCTAAATAAATTCAAATTTAACTAATTTAATTAAACATTCATTCAATTTAATCCAAAAACACATAAATGGGCAAATTACCATTTTCCCCTGACATTTCACACTTTTTGCAATTTAGTCCCTATTCCATAATACACAAAATACACAAAATTTACCTATCTCATGCTAGGGCCGAATATTTGTAAGCTCCATACAAGTCCATATATTTCATTTATTTCACATTTTAGTCCCTCAAAAATTTATTTTCACCATTTAGTCCAAATTACTCAAATTTATAAAAAATTAAAAGACAAAACATGTTAATCTTTCACATATCTTTAATATTTCATCATTAAACAACAAAAATCACAAGCTTTCATCAATGGCTTAACTCAAAATATTCATCAAAACCAAAAATTGAAGCATGGGTACATTTCATAGCAACGATCTCAAAAACGTAAAAATTATCAAAAACCGAGCTAGTTACATACCTTAATCAAGCTTGACAATGGCCGAATACCCTAGCTTATGTTTCTTTCTTTTTCTTTTCTTTGTTTCGGTCAAAAAAAGGATGAGAGAATGGCTTTTAAATTTTATGTTTTATTATATGTTAATATAATATGTTATTAATTATTTTAACTTATAAAATTAATGTATAAAAACTATATAATAACCTTAATGCCGTCCACTCACTTGTATAATGGGCTAATTACATCATTAAGCCTCCAAATTATAAAGACAACAACAATTAGGCACTTTCTTATTTAACCATCAAATTTTCATTTTATGCGATTAGGCCCTTTAGTTTAATCGGACACTTAAACAACGAAATTAAAATACGAAAATTTAACACAAGCTAATTCACACATAATAAACACTGAAAATAATTTTAAAATATTTTTTGGACTCAGATTTGTGGTCCAAAAACCACTATTCTGATTAGGGTTAAAATCGGGTTGTTACAACTCTCCCCCTTAGGGATTTTCGTCCCTGAAAATCTTACCAGTGAATAGGTTTGGATAACGCTCTTTCATTGTATCCTCTGGCTCCCAAGTTTCTTTCTCAACTCCGTGCTTATGCCACAGTACCTTAGCTAACGAAAATTTCTTATTTCGCAATTCTTTAATCTCACGAGCCAAAATACGAATCGGTTCTTCTTCATGTGTCATATCAGACTTAATCTCAACCTCTGTCGGACTAATCACATGTGAAGGATCGGATCGGTATCTACGGAGCATTGAAACATGGAATACATTGTGAATATTTTCTAACTCAGGTGGCAACAACAGTCTATAAGCAACTGGCCCGATACGCTCTATAATCTCATACGGTCCGATAAATCTCGGACTCAATTTGCCTTTACGACTGAATCTGAGTATTTTCTTCCACGGTGATACCTTCAAAAAGACTTTATCTCCAATCTGAAACTCTATATCTTTTCTTTTCAAATCTGCATACGATTTCTGACGATCTGATGCTGTTTTCAGACTATCGCGAATCACTTTCACTTTCTGTTCAGTCTCTTTGATCAAATCGACCCCTTTGTATCTTATTTTCACTGAGCTCAGTCCAATACAATGGTGTACGACATTTACGATCGTACAAAGCCTTGTAAGGTGCCATTTTGATACTAGGTTGAAAGCTATTATTATAAGCAAATTCAATTAAAGGTAAGTATTATTCCCACGTACCTTCGAACTCGAGAATGCAACATCTCAACATATCCTCAAGTATCTGAATGATTCGTTCGGACTGGCCATCTGTTTACGGATGGAAAGCTGTGCTAAAGTGTAGTTTTGTACATAAAGCATCTTGCAGTTTCTTGCAAAACCGCGATGTGAACCTCAGATCTCTGTCCGAAACAATAGAAATAGGCACTCCATGAAATCTCACAATCTGAGAAACATATAATTTAGCCAGCTTGTCAAGCGAATAATCTGTACGAACCGGAATAAAGTGAGCCGACTTAGTCAATCTATCCACAATAACCCAGATTGCATCTTTCTTGCTCGGTGTCAACGGTAAACCAGATACAAAATCCATCGTGACTCTGTCCCACTTCCACTCGGGTATCATAATCGGCTGAAATAACCCAGAAAGTACCTGATGCTCGGCTTTTACTCATTGACAGACTTAACATTTCGAAACAAAGTCAGATATGTCTCATTTCATACCAGGCCACCAATAAAGCTGTTTCAGATCATTATACATTTTTGTACTACCCAGGTGAATAGATAACCGACTATTATGAGCTTCATTCAAAATCATCTGAATCAACTCTTAATTTCTCGGAATACATATTCGGTTTCTGAACCTCAAGCAATCATTTGTATCAACTAGAAACTCAAATTCAACATTCGATTCACACTGAGCTTGCTTTGCTAACAAATCATTATCAACTTTCTGAGCATCACAAATTTGTTGAACAAATAACGATCATGCTTTTAATTCGGCTATTATCGAACCATCATCAGATATAACCATATGCGCATTCATTGCACGCAAAGCAAATAATTATTTTCGACTTAAAGCATCAGTAACAACATTAGCTTTTCCCGGATGATAGTCAATCACAATCTCATAGTCTTTTAACAACTCTAACCATCGACGTTGTCTCAAATTCAGATCTTTCTGAGTCATCAAATACTTCAGGCTTTTGTGATCAGAATAGACATGACATTTCTCACCGAACAGATAGTGACGCCATATCTTCAATGCGAACACAATAGCTGCCAATTCCAAGTCGTGTGTCGGATAGTTCTTTTTGTGCGGCTTTAATTGTCTCGAGGCATAAGCTATGACTTTGCCTTCCTGCATCAAAACACAACCCAGACCACTCAAAGATGCATCACTATAAATGACAAATTCTTTACCCGATTCTAGCTGAACTAACACTAGAGCTTTAGTCAAAAGAGCTTTCAACCGATCAAAACTTTTCTGGCACTTTTCTGACCACTCGAGTTTAACATCTTTCTGTAACAACTTCCTCATCGGTGTTGCAATCATAGAGAAACCTTTCACAAATCGTCTATAGTAACCAGCAAGTCCCAAAAAACTCCGAACTTCAGAGACATTTCTCGGAGGTTTCCAATCAAGTATAGCTGAAATTTTACTCGAATCAACCCGGATACCCGATGCTGATACAACATGACCTAGAAAGCTGACTTCGCGTAACCAGAACTCACATTTACTGAACTTTGCATACAACTGTTTATCTCGCAAAGTCTGTAACACAAGTCTAAGATGTTCGGCATGCTCGATTTCATCACGGGAGTAAATCGAAATGTCATCTATGAATACTACCACAAACCGATCCAGATACTGTCTGAAGATCCGATTCATCAAATCCATGAAAACAGCAGGTGCATTAATAAGTCTGAAAGGCATAACTAGAAACTCATAGTGTCTGTACCTCGTTCGGAAAGCAGTCTTTGGCACATCAGAGTCTTTAACTCACAACTGATAGTAGCCTGATCTCAAATCTATTTTTGAAAACACTGTAGCCTTTTTCAACTGATCGAACAGATCGTCAATCCGTTGAACCGGATACTTATTCTTTATAGTCACTTTATTGAGCTATTTGTAGTCGATACACATTCTCATAGTTCCATCTTTCTTTTTCACAAATAAAACTGGTGCGCCCCAGGGAGAGAAACTTGGTTGCGCAAAACCCTTATCTGTCAACTCTTGCAATTGAGCTTTCAATTTTTTTAATTCTGTAGGTGCCATTCTGTACAGAGTTATCGAAATAGGAGTCGTCCCCGGCACTAATTCAATACCAAATTCAACTTCTCTAATAGGTGGCAAACTCGGTAACTCTTCAAGAAACACATCCAAATACTCACACACAACTGGTACTGATTCAATCTTCTTTTTGGTCACTTTAGAGTTGAGCACATAAGCAGAGTAAGCTTCACAACCCTTTCTCACGTATTTCTGAGCTAACATTAAAGATATCACTGCCGGTAAACCATTCAAATCATTAGATTCAATCCGAATAATCTCATCATTCTGACACCGTAAATCAATAGTCTTCCGTTTGCATTTCACAGTACATCAAACTCGTCGAATGGCAACAACATCAAATCAGCCGGAAAACATGAATCTCGAATCATCAACGGAAAATTCTTGCACACTTTATCAACCAAAACACACCGGCGTAAGGGGTTTGATACTTTAATCACAAACTCAGTAGACTCTATAGGCAAAGTCTTACTAAATACTAAAGTCTCACACACATAAGAATGAGTTGAACCAGGATCAATCAATGCAACAACACTAGTATCATAGAGAGGGAAAATACCAGTAATAACATCCGGGGATGCGGCCTCCTCGTGTGCGCGAATAGCATAGGCTCTAGCAGGTGCATGAGCCTCGGATCTAACAGCGGTATCTTTGGTCCTTCTCTGAGTTCCACTCACATTACCCGTATTTCTGGGTGGTCTACCTCAAGCTGCAGTGTTACCCGATCTCGTATTCTGTACCAGATTTTGATCCGCTAACTCTAGGCACTCACGGATGAAATGATCCCTAGATCCACATTTAAAACAGGCTCGATCATTCAATCTGCAACTACCGGGATGTGGTTTACCACAATGTTCACACTGGGCTGATTTGATTTGACATTACCCACACTAGCTACTAAGGTAGCTCTTGAGCTCACAGGTGGTCTATCCCGATCACGTTTAGAATAACTCGCAGTAGTCTTTGAATAGCTAGCATCATCTCGAAACTTCTTCAATGTCGACTGGAATGTCTTAATGAATGGTCTCTTACGTGAATCTCTAACTTCAGAGTCAGCTTTTCTTTTCTCTTTCCCGAGCTCTTCAGCTTTGCAAGCTCGCTCAACAAGTACCACAAACTCTTTTATCTCAAGTATGCCAACTAACAGTTTAATGTCTTCGTTCAGCCCATCTTCAAATCATTTACACATAATAGCCTCGGTTGAAACACACTCTTGGGCATACCGACTGAGTCTCACAAATTTCCGCTCATACTCTGTCACTGTCATCCGACCCTGTTTCAATTCAAGAAATTCTTTGTGTTTCTGGTCGATAAATCTCTGACTAATGTATTTCTTACGGAACTCAGTCTGAAAGAATTCGCAGGTCACTCGTTCTCTCGGAACCACCGATACTAGTGTATTCCACCAGTGATATGCAGTGTCTCGTAGCAAGGATATGGCATATTTTAAGCACTCATCAGGGGTGCAAGATAACTCATCAAACACTCGAATAGGATTATCGAGCCAGAATTCAGCTCGCTCAGCATCATCATCAACAGTAGCTCTGAATTCTTCAGCTCCGTGTTTTCTGATTTTATCAATAGGAGGCTTAGGCAATCTCAACGGATCACTCACTTGAGGTATAACAGGTATCGAAGATGGATTAGTCGGGGGTGGAGGTTGTTGTGCAGCCGGATTAGTCCGGATATATTGAGTAAACCAGTCATTAATCATTTGATAAAAGGTTTGTCTAGCCTCTCCCTCCTGGTTACTTGAAGTTGGTTGAGATTCAACCGGCGCTGTCTCTTGCGCGGGAGCAGGCTCTATACTCTCGACATCATCAGCTACGGCTCGATCGGGATCCATTACTATACGAAAACACATTTTCATATGTCAGAAGTCATCACACTATCGCAGTTTAAAATATGGCATGTATAGCTAGACTCACACGCGATACGTTAGTCCTAGAATCGACTAAACCGTAGCTCTGATACCAATCAAATGTAACACCCCTAACCCGTATCCGTCGCCGGGTTAGGGTTACGAGGCATTACCGGTCATATCACAGTCCATACAGAAAACCATTACATTTCACAACTCGAAATTCAATCATATCAATGGTCACAAGTTAATCAAATATCGAGTCTTAAAATCATAACAATATAACCATTAAATTCATGATATTCGAACACTTTATTTAAAACTATGTATGTTTCATTTTATAAACTAGGCACATAAATAACCATACCAATCCGTAACACATGATTTTATAACCATTAACTTGTAAAACTTTAACTATCATTATAACAAATTTCTATGTACATTTAGCTTTATTGTAATATGCACAAGTCACCATAAAAACCATAGCTATAATAAATTCCAATACAAAACTATCCATAATAACATTACAGGCTAACCATCATATCAAAATTTATACATAATTAACAAATTCATTTCCTTGCTTATTCGACTATCAAGGTTAACCACATCGATAGTACAAATTGTGCTATTTCCTAATCATAACAAAGTTAACCATTTCACAACCAAATAACTCATAGGCAAAAATTATTAACTAAATCTATTACTAGCCGAATATAAACCTACATTTAATTCAATTATTAACAAATCATAAAACCAATACAACATGTTTATAATATATAATCATGAAATCAAACCAAGTCATCCTATTTCATAAGTACAATTGCCGAATTAAATTATATTTGTTACACATATTATGCATTGTACCAAAATGTCAAACAAAACCAACTTGATTCTTATCAATTCAGCTAGTAAAATTAATCCTGAAACACTTTCCTCGATTGTCAATTAAAAACTAAACCTATATAGTCAATTCACATTCAATACATAATCCACATTATAAAATCATACATAAAACTTCACATTTCCAAAACAAACCTAATTAATATAACCTATACAAGTTCAGACTTATAATCATTCAACCTATACACATTCGGACATTTAAATAGTTTCTAACCTTTATACATTCGAACATAAATTCATCAATTTACTTCATCACCGAACCAAATTACAAAACCAACCACAAATACAAATCTAATCATGTTTCAAGCTTAATAAATGAGCTATTTATAAGTCATTCATAACATTACACAACCAATATATATAACCCAAAACACCATTCATACATGTCATGGAACATACTTACCAAAACATGCAAATACCATGACCAAAATTACACAACTATCAACTAAGTCATTAATAAATCAAACCATATAACCAGACACCATGCATAAACACACCATGAAATATACTTCCATAAGAAGCTAATGCCATGACCGAATACACATAAGCCTTAATATCAAGATTAAGCCATTTTCGCATGGCTATATATATATATACATGCCCAAAAATCAAACTCAAACATTCCATCTATGCTGTACATGCCATAAGCCCAAATTCAACTTAGTAAAATACCAAAAGAAACAGTCGATAGTGTGATAGGCTTTGCTGACGATCCCCGAGCTCGTAACGTGACTCCAAAATCTATAAAACAGAGGTAAACAAGAACACACACACAGTAAGCTATTTAAGCTTACTAAGTCATAAGCAAAAACATATATATATAAACACTTGCATAATAACATTAGGTTAATAAGGCTAAATACCCCAAATATCAATCACCATTATCATTTAATACTAAGATCACATTTTACTTTCACACATAAATTTCATATAGTCGATTACACATATTAACTTCACAAAGCCGCATAAGTAATGTTCACCTAATCTATCACATAATTCACATAACATTTTATCATTTCAAATAACCAACTTACATTGTTTCTATATAAACAAATAACTAACACATACCTGAACTTGTAATTCAATTACACATTCGGTCTTTACTTCACATTGCCCGTTGAACCTTTCGAAATTAAAAAGGATACGCGGATAGTCGGAAGGTCGTACAATGCCAACGTCCCAGACGTGGTCTTACATGTAATCACATATCGATGCCACTATCCCAGACAGGGTCTTACACAAATCAAATACGATGCCAATGTCCCAGACATGGTCTTTCACGTAAACACAAGTCGATGCCAACGTCCCAGGCGTGGTCTTACACAATAACACATATCAGAAATCCTATGTCATGACATATGTATCCTATCTATTCCTAGGGTTTGTACGGGACTTTCGGACATTGAATCTCGATCGAATCGAACTCGAAATATAGCTCATTTGCTCAATACACATTCGGCCATACACAAATATATTCACAAAAATTCCATTCATCATGTAACACACATATATATATTATCAAATTTAACGACATTTAAATGCTTATTGACTTACCTCGAATATCGACGGATGAAATCAACTACTCGACTACTTTTGACTTCCCCCGATCTAATTCCGTTTTCTTTCGTTCTTGGTCTAAATACATTCAAATTTAACTAATTTAATTACACATTCATTCAATTTAATCCAAAAACACATAAATGGGCAAATTACCATTTTTCCCCTGATATTTCACACTTTTTGCAATTTAGTCCCTATTGCATAAAACACAAAATACACAAAATTTACCTATCTCATGCTAGGGCCGAATACTTGTAAGCCCCATACAAGTCCATATATTTCATTTATTTCACATTTTAGTCCCTCAAAAATTTATTTTCACCATTTAGTCCAAATTACTCAAATTTATCAAAAATTCAAAGACAAAACATGTTAATCTTTCACATATCTTTAATATTTCATCATCAAACAACAAAAATCACAAGCTATCATCAATTGCTTAACTCAAAATATTCATCAAAACCAAAAATTGAAGCATGGGTTTTGTACATTTCATAGCAACGATCTCAAAAACGTAAAAATTATCAAAAACCGAGCTAGTTACATACCTTAATCAAGCTTGACAATGGCTGAATACCCTAGCTTATGTTTCTTTCTTTTTCTTTTCTTTGTTTCGGTCACAAAAAGGATGAGAGAATGGCTTTTAAATTTTATGTTTTATTATATGCTAATATAATATGTTATTAATTATTTTAACTTATAAAATTAATGTATAAAAACTATATAATAACCTTAATGCCGTCCACTCACTTGTATAATGGGCTAATTACATCATTAAGCCTCCAAATTATAAAGACAACAATAATTAGGCACTTTCTTATTTAACCATCAAATTTTCATTTTACGCGATTAAGCCCTTTGATTTAATCGGACACTTAAACAACGAAATTAAAACACGAAAATTTAACACAAGCAAATTCACACATAATAAACACTGAAAATAATTTTAAAATATTTTTCGGACTCAAATTTGTGGTCCCGAAACCACTATTCTGATTAGGGTCAAAATCGAGTTTTTACATGCTGGATCATCAATCTTTTCTTTCCTCCTCTGGTTCCAATCAATAATCTGCTTCCTCTGAAGCTCAACATATTGTGTTTATAATGAATCTTTAGCTATGCTTCTTGCTGGCTTCATTAATTGTTCATTCTCCCCTATTGGAACTCCCGCCTTTTGACATAGTGCTGTCACGAGGTGGGGAAAGAAAATCTCAGCTTTTTGGCAACTCATACAATGCTTCATCTTGCGATAGATCCACCTGCCCACACATATTAGTTTGCGCTGTAAAATTCCATATAAAATAAAGCTCGAAAAGTATTAATGTTAGAAACATTTAATTTACGCGCAATTCTAGTAACAATGAACTGCATCCACATTTTTGCTACCAAAAACATGATCGCTTGACTGAAGTTGGTTGGAATTGTAGCATCTGGCCTATAATTCCATATACCTCTACCTTGCATCAAGTACTTAACAACATCATTCATTTCTATATCCTTAAAGGCACTCAAATCAATGTTATCAAGGAAATCTTTTGTAACACCCCAACTCGGCCTAGACGTTACGACCGGATCTGGCATGTCACATGGAAAGGTTGTTAAAGAAACTTTGTGATCGTTTAAAAATTCCGAGTTTTGTTTTCTATTGCTTTTGATTCGTTTCTTAATATTTTGGAATTGTTTATAAGGTATTTTAGAAAAATTCTGTATTTAACATTTCATAATATAAAATAACCGCACTAAATCAAAAACCAAATTAAATCCCGGAGGCCATAATACATAACAAATTCCCAAATTTAAAAACGATAAATAAATCAAAGTTTTGATTGAATTAAACCCGTGCATGGCCACCTCGAGTCCACTCCGGCCCAATCAACTGAACTAAGAATCACCTGCAAATATTTAAGCAACAAGAGTGAGTCATAAAGACTCAGTGTGCAATTAGCCCCCCACAAACCACAAGTGGGCCTAAGCCCCCATATCACAATCGGCCAAAGCCCAATCAATATAGCATATCGAAATAGTCAATGCGATGACCCAACCCATCCTAATATTCCATCCTCTACACTCCGCTCCATATATCCATCCTCAACACTCCTGTGGGGATTTCTATAATCAACCCTCCATCCTCTACACTCCTCTTTGGCAGCCATGCTAACAATCATGCTGCTCAAAGTCGATATAATGTGGTCTAGCCACCGATAAATATGTGACCAAGTCACTGATATACATTAAGGCACCGAGCCATCGAAATAGTGTAACAGAGTCACCGATATACACTTCCCCTTCATATCATTATCATTTCCCAAATCCCATGCACATGCAAACATAGTGTAATGAGCATATCATATAATGTCATACAATTATTATTTAGAGCACATGCACAATCATGCTAACGAAAATATTTATTAGACTTAATCGAAGAACAACTAACCTGGTGTTACGATTTTACCCTTCATGGGTAACTCAATAGCCCTTACCTAGTTTTCGGCTTTCACACAGTTCACATAAACATTTTATACAAACAAGGAAAGTGTGGTAATTACACACCTGTATACGAGGAGAACTAAACTCTCAATATTATCGACACTCTCGGAAGAGGAACAACCGCAACTGTCGATCCTGATTCAAGTCGGTCCACAACCAGGTGGAAAGTCTCGTACTGCCGATACCACACGTTTTTTGAACTTAGGGGTAGGGACTACTAGTCCAACCCCCTCCTTTACTTGGCTGGTATTCGAATCCATGAAAAAAAGGTCTTGGTCAGAAGATCGGGTTAAGGCATTGAAGGAGGTGAAAGGGAAAATAGATACTCCAAACGAAGAAGTTTTTACCTAGATCGACAAAAATCGGAAGCTAATAGACTTGGATTAAGGAATCACTGGAGCCCCTACACAATCACTAAATTAGAATCGGTTCCCCAATATAGACAACAAGAAGTGGCCTTTCGGCCTAACAAAACCACATGAAGCCTTACTACCCATTCGGCCATCAATCACTTACCAATAATCTTCCAACCGTTGACCAGATGCAGAAAAGAATACGAAAACGAAGCCCCTACTACATTCGGTCAAAACACCCAAAGTACCAAGGTTAACGCCTTCGGTTGTACAATCAGCAAGAGAAAAGAAAGAGTCGAAAGAGAAGAAGAATACTTACCACAAAACAAGAAAGAACCGATTGAGAGGGTTGGGAGAATGAGTGTTGGCAATCCAATGAAACAAGAACGAATGAAGAGAAAAGAACAGTCAGAGATTCGGCTATAGAAACAGAATGAAAGCAAAACTCAAAGAGGAGAGAAGGGGAAATAGGTTTCGGCTTTGAGTAGAAGAAATAGAAGAAGAAAATAATGAAGTGGAGATGGTGATAGAAGGGTTCGGCTAAGGGGATATGAAATGTAAAATGAGTATGAACAAAAGAAAAAGAGAGGGTTAAAGTTTTGGCTTTTGGTTGAAAGAAGAAAGAATGCCAAAAGTGAGATTCCCAAGAGATGATTTCGGTTTGGTAAATGAGAGAAGAAAAACAAATGCTCACCGATTGCAAAAGAGAGTAAAAGACTTCTAGGGTTGATTTGCTATCACTCCTCTCACAAAGACCTTTGGAAGAAACGGCTCTCACACACGCACACCTAAAACCGAAAGTGCACCAAATGAGAACTAAAAAAAACTCCTAAGACTTCCGGCACTTAACCACACAAAGGCATACGGTTCACTTCAGCTCCACACGTCCACAATGCCAAAATTTACTAACCCATACTCCCCTAGCCGAAACTCAATTCCACCAAAGCCCCAAATTCGGCCAACTCTAGCACCCCCAACACCTTCCACGATTTTCTTTTATTTTCCCTTTCCATCACCCATTTATTTTAGTTTGAATGATTCAAACTCCACCTTTCACTCTTGGCCACACTTTCAAATCATTTGACTCATTCCACCCTCATCTATGAAGAGCCCTTGCCGAAACCACCACTTAAGCTCCCCATGCGCAAAAATAAAACTCCAGAATGCTATCAATGCAACTCGAACTCCTTCCCCTTGCAGCTCTCATATGAGGCCACTTCCAAACACTCAAGGTGGCGTCTCCTTTCCACTTCACCACCTATTTTCTTGTGTCAACAAACCCAAATATTTATTCTTAAGACAAGCTTCTCCTAGCTCCCCCCTAAAGAGCCTAAAAAGAAAATTTTCACCAAGGCTTTAGCTTAACCCCGAGCCTTCCCGAGGCCCCCAAACACACCCAAACAACAAGCAAAGTGTACCAAACACACAAAAACATATGCAAAGCCCCTAATTCCCAGATGTTACAGTTCTACCCCCTTAAAGAAATTTCAACCTCGAAATTTACCTGGTCAAAAGAGATGAGGGTATTGCTGTCGCACTACATCCCCAGGTTCCCTCGTAGCTTCTTCCGTACAATGATTTTGCCACAAGACTTTGACCAAAGGAACTAATTTCCTTCTCAGTACCTTAACGTCTCGATCTAAGATCTGTACAGGTTCCTCCTCAAAGGACAGGTCTGGTCTTACCTCAATCTCCTCCACTGGCACAATATGAGACGGATCTGAACGATAGCACCTCAACAACGAGACATGGAACACATCATGTATCTGTTTCAATTCTGAAGGCAACTCAAGCTGATATGCCACTGGTCCCATACGTTTTAATACCCGATAAGGCCCGATGAACCTGGGACTTAGCTTGCCCTTCCGTCCAAACCTTATAACTTTTTTCCACGGTGAGACTTTCAAAAAGACTTCATCACCCACTGCAAATTCCATATCCTTACGCTTCAGATCAACGTAAGATTTCTGTCTGTCAGAAACCTCCTTCAATCGAGTTCGAATCAACTTAACTTTCTCCTCTGTCTCTGAAACCAATTCCAGACCCAACATCTGACGCTCACCCAACTCTGTCCAGCAAGTAAGAGTACGAAACCTCCGTCCATACAATGCTTCATAGGACGCCATCTGAATACTAGACTGGTAGCTATTATTGTATGTGAATTCTACCAACGGTAGAAACTCTTCCTAACTACCCCTAAAGTCAATGACACAGCCTCTCAACATATCTTTCAAGATCTGAATTACCCTCTCAGACTGACCATCAGACTATGGATGAAATGCTGAGCTGAAGTCTAGTCTTGTACCCAATGCTTGATGCAGCGCTTTCCAAAACGTGACGTAAACCTAGGGTCTCTATCTGATATGATCGACACATGTACCCCATGCATCCTCAAAATCTCTGCCACATACAGCTTAGCCAACTTCTGCAGTGGATAGTCGATACGAACAGGTATGAAATGAGCAGACTTCGTCAACCGATCTACAATCACCCATACCGAATCCTTCTTAGTAGACGTAAGAGGTAGTCCACTAACAAAGTCCATCGTTATCCTTTCCCACTTCCACTGTGGAATCTTCACCGGCTGTAATGACCCCGAAGGCAACTGATGTTCTGCTTTCACCTGCTGACACGTCAAGCATTTACCTACAAACTCGGTAATTTCTCGCTTCATCCCAGGCCACCAAAACTGCTCACGCAGATCCCGATACATCTTATTCCCACCAGGATGCATAGCGTAAGGGCTACTTTGCACCTCCTGAAGAATCATCTGTCTTAACCCAACATCTTTAGGCATGCAAACCCTCTTACGGAAACACAGAACCCCATCACTGTTCAAACCAAAATCCTCTACCCCACCATTCTGTACATGCAGAAGTCGAGCACTCAAGTCATCATCCAATAACTACTTTTCCTTAATCTGACTAACCCACGTCGGCTTTACTTGAAGTTCAGCTAGCACACTCCCATCATCATACAAGCTGAGATAGGAAAACATCGCCCTCAAATCAGATATCACTTTCTGACTTAACGCATCCGCCACCACGTTAGCTTTTCCTGGATGATACTCGATCGAGCAGTCGTAATCCTTTAATAGTTCAATCCACCTCCGCTGCCTCAAATTTAACTCCTTCTGAGTAAGGAGATACTTTAAACTCTTGTGGTCGATGTAGATAATGCACTTCTCTCCATACAGGTAATGTCTCCAGATCTTCAGAGCAAACACTACCGCAGCCAACTCCAGATCATGCGTGGGATAGTTAATCTCATGCGGTCTTAACTGCCGAGATACATACGCAACTACCTTCCCGTCTTGCATTAACACGCACCCTAACCCCGTGTGTGAAGCATCACAATAGACAACAAACTTTTTCCCAGCCTCAGGCTGAATCAAAACTGGAGCCTCCGTCAAAGATCTTTTTCAGCATCTCAAAGCTTTCCTGCTACTTCTCAGCCCAAACGAAAGGTACCCCTTTTCGCAACAACTTAGTTAAGGGTGCCACAATCAAAGAGAATCCCTCCACAAACCTTCTATAATACCCGGCCAGACCCAAGAAACTTTGAATCTCTGCTACAGACTTCGGCGACTTCCAATCTAAAACAGCTTCAATCTTTCGGGGATCCACCCTAATTCATTCCGCGGAAACAACATGCCCTAAGAAAGTTACTTCCTTCAGCCAAAACTCACACTTGCTGAATTTGGCATACAGTTGCTTTTCTCTCAATACTTGTAGAACAATTCGAAGGTGTGCATCATGCTCCTCTTCCGTTCTTGAGTAGACCAGAATATTGTCTATGATCACCACAACAAATCGGTCTAAATAGGGTTGGAATACCCGATTCATCATGTCCATAAATGCAGCTGGTGCATTCGTCAATCCAAACGGCATCACCAAGAACTCATAGTGTCCATAACGAGTTCGAAACACCGTCTTATGAATGTTCGCCTCCTTAACTTTAAGCTGATGGTAACCTGACCTCAGATCTATCTTCGAAAAGACTGAAGCCCCTTTTAGCTGATCGAACAGATCGTCAATCCTTGGCAGCGGGTACTTGTTCTTAATCGTCAACTTATTCAACTGGCGGTAGTCAATGCACATATGCATTGACCCATCCTTTTTCTTCACGAACAGCACCGGTGCTCCCCACAGAGATACACTTGGTCAGATGAACCCACGATCCAACAGCTCCTGGATCTGAGCCTTAGGTTCTACCAGCTCTTTTGGCGCCATCCTATATGGAGCGATAGACACCGGAGTCGTGCCAGGAAGTAATTAAATTCCAAATTCTACCTCACGATCTGGAGGCAACCCCGGAAGCTCTTCAGGAAAGACGTCTACAAATTCCTTCACTGTTCTCACTCCTTCTACAGATACTTCTTTCGCATCCAAAGCACTGATAAAAGCTAGGAATGCCTTGCACCCTCTCCGAACCATCTTAACAGCACTTAATGCAGATACCACGTTAGACAGATAATTCCTTCTTACTCCTATCACAACCACCTCTCTTTCTTCTGAGATTCTCAACACCATTCGCTTATTTGCACAATCCAAATTAGCACGATGCTTAACTAGCCAATCCATGCCTAAGATAAGGTCGAATTCTCTGAATGGTAATTCCATCAAGTCTGCCGGGAATACTATTCCTTGAATTTCTAAAGATACCTCCCTAAACATCTTGTTCACTACTATGGATTGTCCTAAAGGGCTAACCACAGTCATCTCTCGAGTAGAATCTCAGATTCTATACTTCAAGTCTCAGATACAGTGCAAGCAACATAAGAATGGGTCGATCCAGTATCAATCAAAGCAAGAAATGGCTTATCGGGTGTAAGAAACGTACCGGTTATGACGTTCGGTGCGTCGCTATCCTCTCACTGCCGTGCTGCATAGACTAAACCCGGCTGTCTTGCATCTGTACCACTGACACCCCTGTTGAAACACCCCAAACCCGGCCCACGAGCCCAGACCGGATCTGGTATGTTCCTCGAGTAAAACGTTTCAAATTCATGTTTATTACTTTGGAAAATTTGTGGTGGTTTTATAAAAATACCGAGTTGTTTAGGGGTTAATCTTTAATTCGAAAATCGTTTGTGTTTAGGTGTCTAAACATTTAAAATTTATTTTTAAGAAAAGTTGCTTAAACTTTAAATTGATAAAATTCGTATCATACTAAATGATTAAAATGCATGCATAAATAGTTTCATACTAGTGGCCTTATTACATCAACGGTAAAACCCAAAATGAAATTCAAACTTAAAGTTCAAAATAAAATAAAGTAGAATAAAAGCTGAGCTGAGCATGGCCACCATTAAGCTCCTGCCGACCCGGTCCATCACTGAGCGTCACCTGAAAAATATCCCACAACGGGGTGAGTCAACAGACTCAGTGTATAGCAACCACACTAAGCCCTAATGATTCAGGCATATCAGATCATACATATACATATCACAATTTACAAATAATGATGCATTCCCGAACCCAAACCTAGATGCCATCCACTACACATCACCCGTACCAACCATCACACTGTGGGGATTACTAAATCGACCCACCTATCCGCTACACATCATCAAAGGCAGTCGCTGCAGACGACTAGCGCATCGCCCTTATAAATTCGTGGCATAGCCACCAGATAATATATTTTGTGACATAAGTCACCACATTCAGATTATGTGACCGAAGTCACCACATTCATATATTGGGGTATAAAACCACCAATCACTTCCCCTTTCCATATAACCCATATGCCCATGTCATACAAATATGCATAAACCATCTCATATTCCTTATTCACATTCTTATAGTTTCACATATGTGCCATAACAGATCATATTATACTCATAGTAGGAGTGGGTAAACGTACCTGAGTACTTTGTACCATTGCATGGTACCTTAGCCATAATTTTCACATTCTTAATAACACATGCATTAAAACAACGCCATAAATCTATTAAAACTTAGGGTAGGGCTACACACCTGGTATTACCGCTTTACCGAAATCCTGAAAACCCGATCTAATGCTTTAGATCCTTAATTCCTACATTCCGCCAACACTTAGTGCTTTAGCAAAAGCCTATTCGGCTATATAACCAAATCCCGAAGGATTATCACAATCAAAATCTTACCTCGCTGCCGATTTGATTCCTAGACAAATCCCGAAACTTTGTGATACTTCTTCCTTGAAATCGGCCCACACTAGATCACTTAACAGGTTAGCTTCCAGCTTTTGGATAACTAAGAAACATATTTGAATCACTAAATATAGACTTGGCCGAATGTTCAGGTTCACTTACCTTGCGAATCTTAAATCCCGAAATTGCTACTTGCTCTTGGTGATGTCGAGATCCCTATAGGTATATGTTAGATTCGGTTTTAACACTCAATCCCATGAAAGTGGCCCATGGCCGAATGCTTCATATCACTTACCTCGATCACTTCCAATCCCGAAAGACTCCTTCACGCTGGCTACAACCAAAACACGAAATTATGGCTTAATATACATTCGGCCATCCTTAGAAATCAAGGCTTAACCATTGATTTCAGCACTCAAATGGAAAGAAACCCATAACCGATTGCTAGGAGAGAAATACTTACCACTACACGTTGTTTGAAGAGACTAAAAGAGAGTGGCCGACAGCACCTTCCTTGGGGATTCGGCTTCCAAGAAAATATTAAGAAAGAGAGAGCACAGGGTTCGGCTATGGCTCTCAAAGGGTCATGAAATATTCGGCTACAAGAGGAAGGGGTAAGGTTGAAGGGAAAGAAAGAAAAAGATGACTTGGGAAACACTTGGGAGAATTCGGCCAGAAGTCTAAAGGAGAAAGAAGAAGAGAATGGATGCTCACTAAAAGAAAAATTCGGCACTTACTCCCTTGCCACACTTCTAAGCCGAAAAATGCAAGCCCCTAGAGTCCTATATTCGACCACTACATCTCCTCCTATCACATCCCTTTTTCTGCTCCTACTTTCTCTCTTCTCTACCCATTCAAAATAATTTGAATGGTCAACAATTATCTCCCCTCATCTAGCCGAATTTTAAAAAAAAATATCAAGACTTATCCTCATCTTTTTAAAGTCCACATGCCGTCCAACACTTCTTCCCTCCTTGACGCCAACATGAAAAATAAAAGCCACACTCTCATGCTGCCAACATGATTCGAACCTCCTCCCTTCTCCCTTGCTTGAGGCGTCACATACCAAGACCCTAAGTGGCGCCTCCAAGCCACTTTACCAAGCCCAATCTTGTGTCATAAATCCCCTACAAATTGTCTTAAGGCCTATCAAGCTTATCTCCTCTTTAAAACTTAAAATAGAATATTTTCTAAGGCATTTACCTACACTCTGAAGTTCTCAAAATTCATAAAACACATTTACAACACACACATAGACATGCTTTCACATTTATTTAAGCACAAATGCATAAACCCAAAATCCAGGATATTACAGTTCTACCCCCCTTAAAATAATTTCGACCTCGAAATTACCTGGCTGAAATAAGTGAGGGTATTGCTGTCGCATTGCTTCTTCTGGCTCCCACGAAGCTTCCTCCGATCCGTGATTACGCCATAACACTTTGACCAAAGGAACTAATTTCCTTCGTAGCACTTTCACATCTTGTTCCAAGATCTGAATCGGCTCTTCCTCGTAGGACAAATCTGGCCTTAGTTCCACCTCCTCAACTGGTACTACATGAGATGGATCCGATCGATAACGACGTAGCATAGAAACATGGAATACGTCGTGCATCTGCTTCAACTCCGGAGGCAACTCTAACTGGTATGCCACTGGTCCAACTCGCTTTAATACCCGATAAGGTCCTATAAACCTGGGACTTAGCTTCCCTTTGCGACCAAATCTCATCACCTTCTTCCACGGCGACACCTTAAGAAACACTTGATCCCCTACATCAAATTCTATTTCCTTCCGCTTAAGATCTGCGTACGACTTCTGCCTGTCAGATGCTTCCTTTAACCGTGCCCGAATTACCTCAACTTTCTCTTCAGATTCTGCCACAATCTCTGGACCCAAAACTCGTCGTTCCCCTAATTCCGTCCAACACGTCGGTGTGCGACACTTCCGTCCATACAGCGCTTCATACGGTGCCATTCGAATACTAGCTTGATAGCTGTTATTGTAAGCAAATTCCGCTAAAGGCAAGTATTCTTCCCAACTTCCTCTAAAGTCTATTACACAACCCCTCAACATATCTTCCAACACTTGGATCACTCGTTCCGACTGACCATCCGACTGCGGATGAAAAGCCGTAGTGAAATCCAATCTGGTGCCTAAAGCTTGATGCAAAGCTTTCCAAAACTGAGACGTAAACCTTGGATCCCTATCTGAAATAATTGACATCGGTACTCCATGCAACCTTACAATCTCCGCCACATACAACTTCGCCAACTTCTACAAAGAATAATCAACCCGCACTGGGATGAAATGCGCGGACTTTGTCAACCGATCCACTATCACCCATACCGAGTCCTTCTTAGTAGGCGTAAGGGGAAGCCCACTAACGAAATCCATGGTGATTCTCTCCCACTTCCACTGCGGAATCTTTATCGGCTGAAGCAATCCTGACGGAACTTGGTGTTCAGCCTTAACTTGCTGACACGTCAAGCATTTCCCTACAAATTCTGTAACTTCCCGCTTAAGACCAGGCCACCAAAACTGTTCCCTTAGGTCTCTATACATCTTACTACCTCCAGGATGCATAGTATAGGGGCTACTATGCGATTCCCGAAGAATCCTCTGCCTTAACTCCTTAGTTTTCGGCATACAAACCTTGCCCTTGAAACATAATACTCCCTCGTCATTAATATCGTAATCTTCCAACTCCCCACTCTGCACTTGCTGCAACTTAGCACTGAAATCCTCATCCACTAACTGACTTTCCTTCACCTCATTCAGCCATGTCGGCTTAACTTGCAACTCTGCCAGCAGACTTCCATCGTCATACAAGCTCAGATGTGCAAACATCGCCCTCAGATCCGATACTACTTTCCGACTTAGAGCATCTGCTACCACATTCGCCTTCCCCGGGTGATACTCTATGGAACTATCATAATCCTTCAGTAATTCCACCCACCTTCGCTGTCTCAAGTTCAACTCCTTCTGAGTCAGCAGATACTTAAGGCTCTTGTGGTCCGTGTAGATCACTGACTTTTCTCCATAAAGATAATGCCTCCGCACCTTAAGAGGAAAGACCACCGTCGCCAATTCCAAATCATGCATCGGGTAGTTAACCTCATGTGGCCTTAATTGCCGAGACGCATAAGCGACTACCTTCCCATCTTGCATCAATACGCATCCCAATCCTGTGTGAGAAGCATCACAGTACACCACAAAGTCCTTCCCCGCCTCCAAACTGAATCAAAACCGAGCTTGGTCAAAACCCTCTTAAGCTTCTCAAAGCTCTCCTGCTTATCCGTCCAAACGAAAGGTACTTCCTTTCTCAACAACTTCGACAAAGGTGCGGCTATTGATGAAAATCCTTCCACAAACCTTCTGTAGTAGCCTGCCAATCCCAAGAAACTTGAATCTCACCACGGACTTAGGTGGTTTCCAATCCAAAGATCGCTCAATCTTCCTAGGATCCACCCTTATTCCTTCAAAGCAGACACTACATGCCCTAAGAATGCAACCTCCTTAAGCCAAAACTCACACTGGCTGAATTTGGCATATAGCTTCTTCTCCCTTAACACTTGCAACACTTTTCGGAGATGCTCGTCATGTTCTTCCTTAGACTTGGAGTATACAAGGATATCGTCGATGAACACAACGACGAACCGATCCAAGTAGGGTTGAAAAACCCGGTTCATCATATCCATGAACGCGGCTGGGGCGTTCGTCAACCCAAATGGCATTACTACGAACTCATAATGCCCGTACCTTGTCCGGAAAGCTGTCTTATGGATATCTGCTTTCTTCACCTTAAGTTGATGATATTCAGACCTTAGATCTATCTTTGAGAATACTGCTACCCCCTTCAGTTGATCGAACAAGTCGTCTATCCTCGGCAACGGGTACTTGTTCTTGATGGTCAGCTTATTCAACTGACGATAATCTATGCACATACGCATAGTTCCATCCTTCTTCTTCACAAACAAGACCGGTGCTCCCCATGGAGACACACTGGGTCGGATAAACCCACGATCAAGCAACTCTTAGATTTGAGCCTTGAGCTCAACCAATTCCTTTAGTTCCATTCTATATGGAGCGATAGATACTGGCACCGTTCCAGGCAACAAGTCAATTCCAAACTCCACCTCCCTATCCGGGGGTATTCCAGGTAATTCTTCTGGAAAGACATCCACAAATTCCCTTACCGTTCTAACCCCTTCCACACTTGTTTCCTTAGTGTCCAAGGCACTGACCCTCATCAGAAAAGCCGGACATCTTTTCCTTACCATCTTCTCCGCCTTAAGAGCGGATACTACATTCGACAAATAGTTCCGTCTTTCGCCCATCACCACAACTTCCTTATCGTCGGGAGTTCTCAACGACATGCGTTTAGCGGCGCAATCCACATTCGCACGGTACTTCACTAACCAATCCATGCCTAAGATTAGATCAAATTCCCCGAATGGTAGTTCCACTAAGTCAGCTGGGAACTACGTCCCCTGAACTTCTAAAGGCACTTCCTTAAAGAGTTTATCTACTTTCACAGTCTGCCCTAAAGGACTAAGTACAGTCATCTTCCTTGGTACAGTCTCAAAGTTCACATGCAAAGTTTCGGATACTTCACTAGCAACATAGGAATGAGTTGACCCTATGTCTATCAAAGCAATAAAGGGTAACCCCGAAATAAGGAACGCACTGCTATAACATCAGTGCATCACCGTCTTCCCTCCGATTTAATTGCATATACACCCCGGGCCGTCTAGCCTCAGTGATACAAAAGCACCTCTACCTGGTGTTCCACATCCTCTTCCAAGCACCATTTCCTCTCGCCATTCGGACCACGCACCCGCCGAGGTCCGCTGTCCCCCCTTCTTCCACTGATTAGAACCCCGACTGACTTTGGTTGACTCCGCCTATCTTAATAGGATGGGTCCTTAATCATGTGTTCCTTAGACCCACACTTAAAGCATCCTCCCGTCTTCTTCCAATACTCTCCTAGGTGCCTCTTCCCACACCGATCACAAGTACGACATCGCTCTCCTGTCACAACTTGTCGACCTCGCGCCCATCAACTCTAGGCCTCTTCTCGCGCATTCCCGGATGACCCCGACGATCCAAGCCCTCTCTTATGCCTGTTTCGACCAGTATTCTCGCCTTACTGATTCTTTAACCCTTCGGCTACCTTAGCCTTTTCCACCAACACTGCAAATTCCCGCTCCTGCTGCGGAGCTATCAACAACCTTAGATCATCCCTAAGTCCATCCTCAAACCGGACACATCGCTCATGCTCCGTAGCCACGATACCTCGAGCATACCGGCTCAACCTTAAGAATTCAGCCTCGTACTCCGCTACGGACTTGTTCCCTTGAACCAGCCCCAAAAATGCCTTCCTCTGTGCATCAGTATAACTAGTACCAACATACTTCTTCTGGTATGCCGCCTTAACATAGTCCCAAGTGAGTTCCTCAGCTGTAGCACCATCCCAAACTGTGAGCCACCATTGATATGACTCATCGCGAAGAAGCGACACCATTCCTTTCTGGGTTTCTCCCCTCAAGATTAAATCGAGCTCATCCATGATTCGCTCTGTCGCCTCCAACCAATACTCACCGTCTTTGGGTGCCACACCGATACACCACGAAACACCTCGGCTTCATTGGCTCTGAGTCGCCGGTGCATGATTTACGAGCTCCCCTATTTCCTCCCGCTCCAACCACCATCTCAAGAACCCGCAAGATCGCTCGTGATATCGCATCATCCCCGTCGATCTTGCTGCTCAACACCAACAGCTAGTGGTGGGGGTGGTGGTACCTCATTTTCGGACCCTTTTCCAGACCTAATGGGTTCCGATACGGTCATTCTGCCTCTACCATGTCCTCGCACATTACGACCACGCCCCCTAGAACTCATTTCTACAATCGCGCTTTAATCTGTTTTAAGGAATTTTATGCATTAGTCTTTGTTCCACTGATTATCCGCGAAGAAATTTTATGAAAAGGAGCTTAGTAGTAGTGCTTTCGATCATTACAGGTTTTCATTTCAAGTCTTCTATCCTAGTTCAGAGAAAGATGCACCTTCATTCAGTAGTATCTACTACACACATTCATCACTTGTACATTTTTGTCCGTTTTAATCCAGGGGTATTTTCGTAATTTCTCCTACAGGGGTATTTTGGGTAATTTTGTAAATTGGGAATATTTTGGAAAAAAAATTTCAAAATAATTTCGCCATGAATCAAAGGGGTAATTTGTTGATTTTTAAAACTAGGGTTTTTATAAAAATACGGCTAGTTCCTTTCGGGTTTTAATTATTGAGTTTAGCCTGTGAATGAGTCCTCTTGGTTAGGGTGAACCGTTACTACGCACTGCAGGATTCGAGTGAAGAGGAGGTGAGTCACTAGGATCGCTTAAATACTGTGCTCTTCCCGAATCCAATCCTAGACATGCGCACAATGGTTGCCACACCCTAACTCGCGACTAAGTCATGTGTTTGTTTAGTTAGGCCTTAGATTTTATGCGGTTCTTGTGTTGGGGTAAACTAATCCTAGGGTTCCATAACTTAATATACTAATCTACGCTCCTCGATATACCCTTCTACAAATCATACTATAATTCACACAAATGCTTAGGAGTACTTATCGTGGACTTGGTCGAAGACTTAGGTGCCATGCCGTAAAACTCGCTCATGTCACAAAAATTTTCACAAAATTTATTTGGGCCAATTCTTGAAAATATTGTGGGCTTCAAACCCAAGGCCGAGAGTTTTAAAAACGGCTCGATACCAAGTCAAAACACCCCAAACCCTACCACACGAGCCTGCACCGGATCCGTATGTTCCTCGAGTAAAACGTTTCAAATTCATGTTTATTACTTTGGAAAATTTGGGGTGGTTTTATAAAAATACCGAGTTGTTTAGGGGTTAATCTTTAATTCGAAAATCGTTTGTGTTTAGGTGTCTAAACATTTAAAATTTATTTTTAAGAAAAGTTGCTTAAACTTTAAATTGATAAAATTCGTATCATACTAAATGATTAAAATGCATGCATAAATAGTTTCATACTAGTGGCCTTATTACATCAACGGTAAAACCCAAAATGAAATTCAAACTTAAAGTTCAAAATAAAATAAAGTAGAATAAAAGCTGAGCTGAGCATGGCCACCATTAAGCTCCCGCCGACCCTGGTCCATCACGAGCGTCACCAAAAAATATCCCACAACGGGTGAGTCAACAGACTCAGGATATAGCAACCACACTAAGCCCTAATGATTCAGGCATATCAGATCATACATATACATATCACAATTTACAAATAATGATGCATTCCCAAACCCAAACCTAGATGCCATCCGCTACACATCACCCGTACCAACCATCACACCGTGGGGATTACTAAATCAACCCACCCATCCGCTACACATCATCGAAGGCAGTCGCTGTAGACGACTAGCGCATCGCCCTTATAAATTTGTGGCATAGCCACCAGATAATATATTTTGTGACATAAGTCACCACATTCAGATTATGTGACCGAAGTCACCACATTCATATATTGGGGTATAAAACCACCAATCACTTCCCCTTTCCATATAACCCATATGCCCATGTCATACAAATATGCATAAATCATCTCATATTCCTTATTCACATTCTTATAGTTTCACATATGTGCCATAACAGATCATATTATACTCATAGTAGGAGTGGGTAAACGTACCTGAGTACTTTGTACCATTGCATGGTACCTTAGCCATAATTTTCACATTCTTAATAACACATGCATTAAAACAACACCATAAATCTATTAAAACTTAGGGTAGGGCTACACACCTGGTATTACCGCTTTACCGAAATCCCGAAAACCCGATCTAATGCTTTAGATCCTTAATTCCTACATTCCGCCAACACTTAGTGCTTTAGCAAAAGCCTATTCGGCTATATAACCAAATCCCGAAGGATTATCACAATCAAAATCTTACCTCGCTGCCGATTTGATTCCTAGACAAATCCCGAAACTTTGTGATACTTCTTCCTTGAAATCGGCCCACACTAGATCACTTAACAGGTTAGCTTCCAGCTTTTGGATAACTAAGAAACATATTTGAATCACTAAATATAGACTTGGCGAATGTTCAGTTCACTTACCTTGCGAATCTTAAATCCCGAAATTGCTACTTGCTCTTGGTGATGTCGAGATCCCTATAGGTATATGTTAGATTCGGTTTTAACATTCAATCCCATGAAAGTGGCCCATGGTCGAATGCTTCATATCACTTACCTCGATCACTTCCAATCCCGAAAGACTCCTTCACTGGCTACAACCAAAACACTAAATTATGGCTTAATACACATTCGGCCATCCTTAGAAATCAAGGCTTAACCATTGATTTCAAAGACTCAAATGGAAAGAAACCCATAACCGATTGCTAGGAGAGAAATACTTACCACTACACGTTGTTTGAAGAGACTAAAAGAGAGTGGCCGACAAAGCACCTTCCTTGGGGATTCTGGCTTCCAAGAAAATATTAAGAAAGAGAGAGCATGTGGTTCAGCTATGGCTCTCAAAGGGTCATGAAATATTCGGCTACAAGAGGAAGGGGTAAGGTTGAAGGGAAAGAAAGAAAAAGATGACTTGGGAAACACTTGGGAGAATTCGGCCAGAAGTCTAAAGGAGAAAGAAGAAGAGAATGGATGCTCACTAAAAGAAAAATTCGGGACTTACTCCCTTGCCACACTTCTAAGCCGAAAAATGCAAGCCCCTAGAGTCCTATATTCGGCCACTACATCTCCTTCTATCACATCCCTTTTTCTGCTCCTACTTTCTCTCTTCTCTACCCATTCAAAATAATTTGAATTGTCAACCATTATCTCCCCTCATCTAGCCGAATTTTAAAAAAAAATCAAGACTTATCCTCATCTTTTTAAAGTCCACATGCCGTCCAACACTTCCTCCCTCCTTGACGCCAACATGCAAAATAAAAGCCACACTCCCATGCTGCCAACATGATTCGAACCTCCTCCCTCCTCCCTTGCTTGAGGCGTCACATACCAAGACCCTAAGTGGCGCCTCCAAGCCACTTTACTAAGCCCAATCTTGTGTCATAAATCCCTACAAATTCTCTTCAGGCCTATCAAGCTTAGCTCCTCTTTAAAACTTAAAATACAATATTTTCTAAGGCATTTACCTACACTCTGAAGTTCTCAAAATTCATAAAACACATTTACAACACACACATAGACATGCTTTCACATTTATTTAAGCACAAATGCATAAACCCAAAATCCAGGATATTACACCTGCCCGGTGCTCCACGACCCCGACCAAAACCATTTTCCCCTCTGATCGGACCATGACCTCTTGGCATCTGCTGTCCACACCTTCCTGGCTGCACATAACCCTGACCTACCGTCCGTGCCCTGGTCATTTCTTGCAGACAATTCCTTATTAAATGATCCTTTGACCCACACTTGAAACATCCCTATCTCTTCCCCAGCCACTCGCTCCAAAACCCTCAACATCACTTGAGACAGGGCATCATCTCCACCAGTTCTATCTTGAGACCCTGCTTCTGCCACAGGTGACGCTGGCGCTTCACCTTCAGGCTCATGCCTTGCTTCCGAAAACTTAACCTCTATACCCCGACCTCTACCACGGCCGCGTGCAATACACCCTCGTCCTCTAGCACTCATGTCTAACGTTTCGTCTTAATCTGATTACAAATTTTATGCATTAGCTTTTCTTTTCACTATTTATTAACGAGTAGTTTTATGAGAATAGAGTTATAAGTAGTTTTCCGCAAAAACACATGCATACCTAAAGGTTTCCATTTCTAAATTAGAGTTGCTTGATTCTAAATTTCATAGCATGACTTATCTACTTCATGCAATTCACCCAACTCAGTCAAAAAACTTACCGTATGGACTTGGTGCCGGAGGCTCGGATGCCATACTTTCAGAAAACATGTACCTATATATATTTTCTTTCGAAACCATCTTTAAACCCAATTTGGAAAACATTTTGGACCCAAAAATCTATAGCCGAGTTTTGCAACCTGGCTCTAATACCACAATTGTAACACCCCAAACTCGGCCTAGACGTTACGACCGGATCTGGCATGTCACATGGAAAGGTTGTCAAAGAAACTTTGTGATCGTTTAAAAATTCCGAGTTTTGTTATCTATTGCTTGTGATTCGTTTGTTAATGTTTTGGAAAAAAAAGATTGTTTATAAGGTATTTTAGAAAAAGTCTGTATTTAACATTTCATAATATAAAATAACCGCACTAAATCAAAAACCAAATTAAATCTCGGAGGCCTTATTACATAACAAATTCCCAAATTTAAAAACAGTAAATAAAGTAAAGTTTTGATTGAATTAAACCCGTGCATGGCCACCTCGAGTCCACTCCGGCCCAATCAACTGAACTAAGAATCACCTGCAAATATTTAAGCAACAAGAGTGAGTCATAAAGACTCAGTGTGCAATTAGCCCCCCACAAACCACAAGTGGGCCTAAGCCCCCATATAAAAATCGGCCAAAGCCCAATCAATATAGCATATCGAAATAGTCAATGCGATGACCCAACCCATCCTAATATTCCATCCTCTACACTCCGCTCCATATATCCATCCTCAACACTCCTGTGGGGATTTCTACAATCAACCCTCCATCTTCTACACTCCTCTTTTCCAGCCATGCTGACAGTCATGCTGCTCAAAGTCGATATAATATTGTCTAGCCACCGATAAATATGTGACCAAGTCACTGATATACATTAAGGCACCGAGCCATCGAAATAGTGTAACAGAGTCACCGATATACACTTCCCCTTCATATCATTATCATTTCCCAAATCCCATGCACATGCAAACATAGTGTAATGAGCATATCATATAATGTCATACAATTATTATTTAGAGCACATGCACAATCATGCTAACGACAATATTTATAAGACTTAATCGAAGAACAACTAACCTGGTGTTACGATTTTACCCTTCATAGGTAACTCTATAGCCCTTACCGAGTTTTCGGCTTTCACACAGTTCACATAAGCATTTTATAAAAACAAGGAAAGTGTGGTAATTACACACCTGTATACGAGGAGAACTAAACTCTCAATATTATCGACACTCTCGGAAGAGGGAACAACCACAATCTATCGATCCTGATTCAAAGCCGGTCCACAACCAGGTGGAAAGTCTCGTACTATCGATGCCGCATGTTTTTTGAACATAGGGTTAGGGACTACGAGTCCAACCCCCTCCTTTACTTGGCTGGTATTCGAATCAATGAAAAAAAGGTCTTGGTCAGAAGATCGGGTTAAGGCATTGAAGGAGGTGAAAGGGAAAATAGATACTCTAAACAAGAAGTTCTTAACTAGATCGACAAAAATCGGAAGCTAATAGACTTGGATTAAGGAATCGCTGGAGCCCCTACACAATCACCAAATTAGAATCGGTTCCCTAATATAGACAACAAGAAGTGGCCTTTCGGCCTAAGAAAACCACATGAAGCCTTACTACCCATTCGGCCATCAATCACTTACCAATAATCTTCCAACAGTTGACCAGATGGAGAAAAGACTACAAAAATGAAACCCCTACTACATTAAGCCAAAACACCAAAAGTACCAATGTTAACGCCTTCGGTTGTACAATCAGCAAGAGAAAAGAAAGAGTCAAAAGAGAAGAAGAATACTTACCACAAAACAAGAAAGAACCGATTGAGAGGGTTGGGAGAATGAGTGTTGGCAATCCACTGAAACAAGAACGAATGAAGAGAAAAGAACAGTCAGAGATTCGACTATAGAAAAAGAATGAAAGCAAAAGTCAAAGAGGAGAGAAGGGGAAATAGGTTTCGGATTTGAGTAGAAGAAATAGAAGAAAACAATAAAGTGGATAAGGTGATAGAAGGGTTCGGCTAAGGGGATATGAAATGTAAAATGAGTATGAACAAAAGAAAAAGAGAGGGTTAAAGTTTTGGCTTTTGGTTGAAAGAAGAAAAAATGCCAAAAGTGAGATTCCCAAGAGATGATTTCGGTTTGGTAAATGAGAGAAGAAAAACAAATGCTCGCCGATTGCAAAAGAGAGTAAAAGACTTCTAGGGTTGATTTGCTATCACTCCTCTCACAAAGACCTTTGGAAGAAATGGCTCTCACACACGCACACCTAAAATTGAAAGTGCACCAAAATGAGAACTAAAAAAACTCCTAAGACTTCCGGCACTTAACCACACAAAGGCATACAGTTCACTTCAGCTCCACACGTCCACAATGCCAAAATTTACTAACCCATACTCCCCTAGCCGAAACTCAATTCCACCAAAGCCCCAAATTCGGCCAACTCTAGCACCCCCAACACTTTCCACGATTTTCTCCTATTTTCCCTATCTATCACCCATTTAATTCAGTTTGAATGATTCAAACTCCACCTTTCACTCTTGGCCACACTTTCAAATCATTTGACTCATTCCACCCTCATCTATGAAGAGCCCTTGCCGAAACCACCACTTAAGCTCCCCATGCAAAAAAATAAAACTCCAGAATGCTGTCAATGCAACTTGAACTCCTTCCCCCTGCAGCTCCCATATAATGCCACTTCCAAACACTCAAGGTGGCGTCTCCTTGCCACTTCACCACCTCTTTTATTGTGTCAACAAACCCAAGTATTTATTCTCAAGACAAGCCTCTCCTAGCTCCCCCCTCTAAAGAGCCTAAAAAGAAAATTTTCACCAAGGCTTCAGCTTAACCCCGAGCCTTCCCGGGGCCCCCAAACACACCCAAACTACAAGCAAAGCGTACCAAACACACAAAAACATAATAAATACAAAGCCCCTAATTCTCGGATGTTACATCTTTACCATAGTAAGGGACATCATAAAACACACATATCTCTCTGGAAGTAAGTGGTAATTCTTCCCCTCGTACTATTACTGTATCCCATACTGCACCATATCCTTTTCGTATTTCTTGATCCTTGAAGGAAGCATAAAACTCTTGGACTATTGGACCACATTTTTCGTCAGAGTGACACAAAATTGCTCCTAGCAGTGGCACCTAACTAGTGTCCAGATTTCCTTACAAAGAACCATTGAGGGTTCAAACCCTCGTTCTCGTATATATTACTTTCTTTGTAACTCGAGAAACTACTTCTCAGCATTTGGGTTCTGGTTTCTTGGATTGCAACTTTCCTACTTTTTCGAGAAGGCATTTTCTACTATCTAATCTTAAAGTAAACAAATATGAATAAAAAGTAATCAATGAAACAGTAAAATAAGTAAAGGGACAGTTAACTTTGACCTCCTTCCAATCATTTCTGCTTCTTTTCCAAGTGTTTGATGATTCTTCACCCAAATAGAGCCTTAGAAATAGTAATGGAGGTTTGCGTAGTTAGGGTTTGAGATGAAAATGGGTTTTAGAGATTGAGAGTTTGTAGAAGGGTTTAGTGTTTAGAAGAGGTTAAGAGTTTGAGTTAAGGTGTTTTAAAGTTAAAAATAAGGTTTTTTTTTATGTTTAAAAACTGGGTAAAATAAAGGTTATGCATCCGAGTTATACGAAAGTGTCAGATCACGCCTACAGAAAATTGCAGTGATGTCGCGACACAGGGGTTCTGTGTCTCGACATCCCTATAAGCTTGCCGTTGTTGTGACACCGGGGTTCGTTGTCGCAACACACCCTTGTAGTTTTTAATTTTTTTGGGAACTGTCTGCTATGTCACAATACAGAAGACTGGTGTCGCGACACCGAGATAATTTTCTTGGTTTCTTACTATTGGACACGGTGTTGCGGCACAGGGTTATTGTGCTGTGACACTGACACTGTTGTTCCCAAATTTTTTATCTTGAGGGTGCCTCAGGTGTGTGTTAGCCCTATTTTTGATATTTCTGCAAAATTTTAGTTAGTCAACGAAATTTTTTACAGTTAGTTAAAGTTATATAAAAATTTTAGGTCTTGCTACAGGACTCGTCCATTAGCAAACCTAAGCACTAACATATCTAATTAGTAGTTGAAAGATATTATAGTACGAAGAAATAAAAGAAAGAAATTTTTAGGGTTTTATAATAATAGTAAAAATAGCAATTGCAGATAAATATCGAGAAATTAAATATTGTAATCTATCAAATCTGATTATGGGTGATTATCTCGCTTCGATAATCATAACTAATTGTTTCTTCGGGTTCCTTGTTCAATCAACTAGTCGATACCCTCGTAGGATCTTTCGATACGTCCACTATAATAATAAGTCGACAAGAACTACTTATATCTCGACCTCACAGTTTAGATCGGTTCAGGGTTAAGGTGTTCACGGATAGGCCATACCAATTTTGGGTTAATTCCCACCTCGAAAACTTCCTAGGGTCGTCAAGCCTAGGGTTTAGGTTTTTCCTTTCTCGAACAGTTGATCCATTAAGTAACCCTACAAAATAGTTAATTAATCATACCTCCACTCACTAATGCCCCATAGAAGGATTAGTTCCTCATGGATTTCGTAAACAATATAGAAATGATATAAAGATTAAACATGATGATCAAATCGAGAATATAGAGTTTAGAAAAAGCCTGATTTGTATTAGAAATATGATTGAATCCCACAGAGTTTGATTGGGCTCACAAATCAGATCTCCTGATGAAAGCGTAGAACAAAACTTGAAATAAAACTTAAAAGCTAAGAAAAGGAAACTAAAACTAAAATTACAAAGGAAAAACTAAGATATCAAAAAGGTGTTTATAACATGTGTTAGTTGAGCCTATTTATAGACTTAGAGTGGCCATCGTCCTTAACCCTAAGTCAGTTGACGCTCTCGAGCTTAATGTTTGATTGTGCAGACCAAAATGCCCCTGACTCATATCAATTTCCCATATAGGACCGATGTTGTGACATCCTAAAGCCTATGTCCCGACATCAAAGATAGTATGCTCATCTTCAGGGGTGTGTTTCGACATCCTCAGCTTTTGTCACGGCATTGAAGGAAGTCTAACTAATCTTTTGTTCTGCTCCCTATGTTACGACATCGAATCCTCCATTTTGCGACATAGCGACCAGTATCGAGTTAGTACACCTTCTAATGGTCTATTGCACACTCACAAAGTATATTAGCTCACCCTTTGGCCTCATTCGACCCCTAAGGTCAATACAATACTCAAATGAAAATTTATTGAATCTAATTAAATGGAAGAAAACTTAACTAAATCCTAACTAAAATGCTCGTATTCGAGCTCCTCAAATGTGAAAACTAGTTTGATATGCTACATCAAATTATAATAGATCAATCGTCACCTTACGTAACTGTAACAGCCCGATTTAAGGCCTAGTAAGAATTGTGGTGCAAGACCACAAATTCGAAGTCAAAATATGTGTTTAAATGATTTCATAAGGCTTATGAGGTATTCGCATGATTGTGTGAAAACTTTATGAAGGAGTTTTATTAATTAGTGAATAAATTGTCCATTAGGACTAAATTGCAAGGATTAGAAAATATGAGATTCTGGAATATTTAAGTATGAAATAGAATTATAAAAATTACTAGAGGTCCTTATATAGCAATTAGACCGTTATATGTTAAGATGGACAAAAATGGACATGGGAAGGAAAAATCTCAAGAAAGGATCATTAAGGGCATTTTTGTCATTTGGTAAATAAAAGATTAAAAAGGGAAAAAGAAGTCAAAAATGATGTCCATCTTCTTCCCTAAGTCCCGAAATTTCAAGGAGCCATAGCTAGGGTTTTGTTCAACTTTCAAGCTTGATAGTAAGTGCATCCTAGCCTCGCTTTTAATGTTCTTTGTATTTTTGAGATCCTCGTAGCTCGGTTTAGCTATTTCTAGCTATATTTTGAGCTAGGGTTTATGTTCAAAAATTTACCCATGTATGACATGCATGTATTTTGATGTTTTATGGAAGATTATGAAAGATTGATGTCTAAGTGATTTTCATGAAAAATGCATGTAAGGACCAAATTGTAAAAGTTATGAAAATGGTCATACATAAGTGAAATAGTAGAAATTGAAGGTTGCTATAGTTGAGAATATGATTCGGCTAGGCTTGAAATACAAGAAATTTGAATGAAAATCATTTTACGAGCCTAGGGACAAAAGTGTAATTATGAGAAAGATTAGGGGCAAAATTGTAATTTTGCCAAAGTATGAGTTGTCGAAACCAATTTTTTACGGGTTTTATGAAAAACGGGGATCGACTTTAAAAAAACGGAAATGGAGTCGCCACCAATCTTTTTTGCTTAGGTGTGATCAGATCACCTTATAAAACATTTTTATATTTCAAAACATTAATTTTGGCCTATGAAATTCAAGAAAATAGGTTCGGGAGTCGGTGACGTACGAGGAAGGATTAGCACCCCCGTAACGCCCAAAATTGGTACCGGATTGATTAGTCATTGCCCTAATGTCGAAAATTCGAAAAGATTTGAAAACATGATTTCTTTAAAAATTTGAACAATTTGAGTTGGAATTGGAGATTCCTTTGTTCTGAAAGCATACAAACATCACGTCCAGCACGTTAGGACATGAAGTTTTAAACCCTCGTAACCAAAATCATCTCATGATTTACAAAATTTATTAAAAGGATATTTAGTTATTTGGACGAACGAAAAACCGAAACCCAGCACGTTAGGGCACAATTTCTCGAACTTCCAAACACGAAACATTGCCTTGTTTTCTGAAATCCTTATCCCGAGATAACAAAATGTCATATCCAGTGAGTTAGGACACGACAATTTTGAATTCTCGGAAACAAGTTTTTATTTAACTTTTTTTTTTAAAAAAAGAAAGTAACAAGTTCTTTGGACTCGAAGAGAAAAATCGAAATCTAGTAAGTTAGGGTACGATTTCTTTCTAACCCTAGAACGCAGAGTATTTGCTTATTTCAAAACCAAATTTTTGATGCATCAAAGAAAATATAATATGATTGTAATAAAATGAAAAATAAATCATAATGCCAATATGCTCAATGGAATAAAAGTGTGGGTGATAATATGAATAATAATAATGAAGGCAAAAATAATAAAAAATATTAAGTAAAAATAATAATAATAAATAAATAAATAAAAGAAAAGAAAAGAAATTAATAACAAAAATAAAGCTCATATCAATTAACAAATAGATAAATAATATATACAATAATTTAAAGATAATAAAATAATAATAATAGTAATAATAAAAAATAATAATAATAAAATGGAAATATGTTAATAAATAAATAATAATAAAAATAATATTAGCAATTATAAAATAAAAATAATAATGAAAAAATGATAAAAATAATAGCAAAAATTAAAATAGAATTAATAATAAAATAATGTAAGGATATTAAAATTAATAGTAATAATAGTATAAAAATAATAGTAGTAGTATAATAAGAATATATTAATAATAATAATAATAATAATATATGTTAATATACAAATAATAGTAAAAATAAAAACAATAATAATGAAAATAGTAATAATAATGGTGATACTAAAATAAATAATAACAATACTAATAATGATAAATATAATAATAATAATAAATATAGCTATAGTAATAATAGTATATATATAAAAATAATGGTCATAATAAAAAAATAATAATAATACAAATGAATATAATGATAATTATAAGGTTAAAAGTAAAATGATAATAATAATATTTAAAGTAATAATTATAATAGTCAAATAATAGTAATGTTAATAATAATATAAATAAATTAATAATGAAGTAACAAAAGTCACAAAAGAAAATAAAAAAGATGAAATTGAACTTGAAATAAAAATTTGGGGCGCAATCGAAAATAAAATTAAAAGGAGGGACCGATTAGAACACGCTAGTAACCAGGAGGGGCTAAAAGGGAAAATGTCCCTTCTCTCCAAAACGCTGTGCTTAGTGTAGGATTAAATTGAAATCGAAATAAAATATAGGGCTAAATTAAAGAATAAAAGAAACTTAATTATAAATTAATAAAAAACAGAAGGGCTAAAAGCGCAATTAGCCCTTCCAATAAAAAACACGCGGATCCTAGGCGGAGCGGGTCGGATCGGGTTGGGTAGCCATGAAACGACGTCGTTTTGGCCTTGGGGATGGGCTCCAAAACGGCGTCGTTTAGCAGGTATATAAATACCACTTTTTGCCCCAAAAATTTCATTTTGTTTGCTGTTTTAAAAAAAAACAGAGAGCATTCTTTGTTTGCTCTCTCTGGCGATTTCCGGCCAGCCTTCGGTGTAGCTCCGACCGCCGTCTGCCGCCGTCGCCAGCCAAAAAAAAAGGTAACTTTTCCTCTTTTTTTACGGTTTATTTTAATATATATGTGGTAAAAAAAGAAAAAAGAAACAAAAATTCTAGATAAACAGATTCGTGAAAAAAAAAATAGACCTTTTCCTGATTTGCTTTTTGATTGTATATTGTATTTCTCTGTATCCTTTTTTTTCATTTACAGATTTCTATTAGGGTTATATAGCCTTAAAAAAATAAATACGAATCTTTTCCTTCTGTTTCTGCCATTGTTTCTTTCCTTTTTTGCAGGCGAGAAACGGAGAACGTGGCGGCGATAGGGGATTTGTAACAGCCCGATTTAGGGCCTAGTCGGAATAGTTGTGCAAGACCACAAATCTGAGTTAGTAAATTGAGTTCTTAAGGTTTATGACATGTTTGCATGATAGTATTAAAGTTCCATGTAGAAATTTTGTGAAAATGACATGGAATGATCAAATAGGACTAAATTGCAAAAGTTGCAAAATATGAGTTTCTAGAAGCTTTTTGTATGAAATAGCTTTAGAATATTAATTAGAAGTCCTTAAATAGCAATTTTCCCAAATTATAATTATTGGAAAAAAATGGACATGAGTTAGTAGTTTGTAAATTTTTAAAGAGAAGGGCATTTGGGTCATTTACCAATTAAATGATTAAAATAGGAAAAAGATGATAAAAATTTCATTCATCTTCTTCCTTGTGCCGAAAATTGGGAGACTCCATAGCTAGGGTTCTTCAAATTTTTGAAGCTTGCAAGTAAGTCATCCTAGCCCCGTTTTTAATATTCTTCGTATTTTTTGGAGTCATCGTATTATGAATTAGCTATTTTTAGCTATAAGATGAGCTAAGAAGCATGTTCAAAAATCTACCCATGTGTATCATGCATGTAAAATGATATTTTTGGAAGATTATGGGAGTTTGATGTTAGATAAACATCTTTTCATGAAAAATGATAGTATGGACTAATTTGTAATAGTTATGAAATTTGTCATACCTATTAGAAATAGTGAGAATTGATGATTTTTATAGTAGAGAAAATGAATCAGCTAAGCATGATGTTTAAGAAAGTTAAATGAGAATCATTTTACGAGCCTAGGGGCAAAAGTGCAAATATGAGAAATTTTAGGGGCAAAATAGTAATTTTGCCAAAGTATGAGTTAAGAGTCAATTTAGTCAATATGAGTATTAAATGATCTAGTTATTATTATAGATCAAGAAAAAACAAAGCCATCATCGAAACCGAGGCAAGAACAAAGTCGAGGACTAAATTGCATATCTACATACATTTTTTATATTGAGGTAAGTTTGTATGATTTCTAAGCTTTATGATTATTATCATTGAATTGCTTAGTATAATGTACATTATTACCATAGAAATGCTTATTGTTATGTTAAATAAAGAAACTAATGAGATTAAGCATGAGAAAGTCCTGATTGAAGTTGAATTACTTAGGATACTCAATCTACCACACGAGATAAGAAAGTCCGTATAAGACCAAGCCAAGGCATGGCATCGGCAATCAAGCAAGTTATCATGTAAGTCCAAGACAACTCTTGGCATTGAAGAGTTATTATGAGATGAAGACCCATGTAAGCCCAAGCCAAGGCATGGCAATGGTGAGTCTCTAAGCAAAGATGTCATGTAAGTCCAAGACAAGTCTTGGCATTGAAAAGCTACCATGAGGTAGAGATTCCATGTAAGTCCAAGCCAAGGCATGGCATTGGTGAGTAACAAGAAAGATTTCATGTAAGTCCAAGCCAAGGCTCGGCATTGACCAGTTCATGAGTAAAGATACTAAGTAAGACCATGTCAAGACATGGTAATGGTAAGTTCCCAAGGGAACACACAAGGAAGACTTTGAGTAAGTCCATGTCAAGACATGGCATCAATACCAAGATAAGAGATCCCATGTAAGACCATATCGAGGATATGGCTTTGGCATCGAAAGTTATGTGGGATGAGATTCAAGATCCTCGATTATTCATAGAAATTCATCGGGCAAGAGAGTAAAGATCAAATGATATAGTAAGAAAGTTAAGTAAGTAAAGTTATTATCAAGTTATGCTAGTTAAGAGTATTATTCATGATATGAATGATGAAGTTGAGATTATACTTATCATAGTAAAGTATCTTGATCTATGTGATCAAGTGATGCAGGTATATTGTTTTACCGCATTTGAGCATGAGAATAGTAAGTACCATGAGATATGTAAGAATCAGTAAGAGTAAGTAAGCTTAAATACTTGAGATTCATAATGCCATTGTTTATGATGAATGGTTAATGTTAAGCAAATATGTTGCTATGAGAATTACATGCAAACTTACTAAGCTAAATGCTTACGTCCTTTATTCTTTCTTTCCATGTAGTCCCGCCTAGCTAATCTCGTGGATCATCGTCACCGGAGCTCGGAGCACACTATCAATCGCTATTTTGGTATAGCCAAGTTGTTTATATTAAGTATGGCATGTAAAGGAAAATTTTCATTTTGAGTTATGTTTTGAGTCATGAATGATTAAGTATGTATGTTTTAATCTATCAATGAAGTATGCATCCTTGTTCATGTTAGATGTAATACTTGAGTTGCTGAATTGAGCATGAGTTTGGTCTTGATTTCGGGGTGGCAATTGGCTTGGTAAATAGCCTCTAAGTGCTCATTATTGGATGGACACGGGCGTGTGTCTAGGCCGTGTGCACCCTGCACCTTTGTATCTTAAGTCAGAATAGACCACGAACTAGTCACACGGGCGTGTGCCTAAGGCGTGTGGGATTAATCAGTGTTGGCCACGGGCTAGCTACACGGGCGTGTGTCTAGACTCTAGGCCGTGTTAAGGTAGTCAGTGTGCACCACGGGTGGTAAGCACAGGCGTGTGCCTTGGCCGTGGGGCATTGGTAGAATGCTGGGGTTTTAGGCACGGTTTGGGGAAATGGGCATGTGTGTCCATGCATGGGCGTGTCTAATCTTGCACGGGCGTGTGAGACCTGTATAAAAGAAAAAAAATTAAGATTGGAAAAAGTTTCAGTTTAGTCTCGAGAGTCCTCGTGAGTATGAGTGAGGCCTCGTAAGTCGAGAATGAGGTTGTTGAGATGACTTCAGAGAGTAGTTACGACGAGCCTAAGTGGCGATCAAGTGGTTTGAGTTCGATAACGCCTCGGGCCCGGTTCCAGCGTAGAACCCGGGTAAGGGGTGTTACAGGATTCGCGCAAGCTGTGGCGCGACTGGCGGCGTGACCGAGGGGCTGTTGGGGCGCGAGGGTTTGCAGTGCCTAGGGTTTCAGAAACCCTAGGCTTCTGAAACCGTTTAGCATTTGGGCCCTTTTGGGCCTTGTAAGTTTTGGGTCTGGGTTAATGGGTGATGGATTAGGTTTGTTGTTTAGTATTGGGCTAAGGGTGTAACGGGGTATTAGGTTATTGGGTTAGTGGGTTAGGCCTGTAAATGGGCTATAAATGGACTGTAAAAACATTGGTTTTTTATTTTTTTTATTATTTTTTGGTTTATTTATTTTAAGCCCGGGCAAAATTGAGTTCCTACATGAATTATGAGTCAATTTAGTCAATGTAAGTATTAAACAAGTTAAATTGTTATTATAAATCAAGAAACGCGAAGCCCGGATCGAAACCGAGGGAAGAACAAGGTTGAGGACTAAATTGCACAACTATACACATTTTGAGAATCAAGGTAAGTTTGTATGAATTTAAGGCTTTATATGTATTTTCATTAGATTACTTATTATGTTATTTAATGTACATTATTTCTTTGAAGATGAGCAATAATACCTTAATAAGGAAATCAATGAGTACAAGTAAATGAAAGTCTCGATTGAAGATTCACAATAGCGAGGATACCTGTGTCACAACATGAGATAAGGAAAGCACGTGTAAGACCATGTCTGGGACATGGCATCGACATTCAAGGAATGTCGGTCCTGTATAAGACCATGTCTGGGACATGGCGGTAGCACCGAACGTAGATCTTGTATAAGACCATGTCTGGGACATGGCATCAGCATCGAATGAGGAAGGTCTCGTGTAAGACCATGTCTGGGACATGGCATCAACACCATACAAGGAAGGTCCCGTGTAAGACCATGTCTGGGACATGGCTTCGGCACCAAAAGAAGATCTCGTGTAAGACCATGTCTGGGACATGGCATCGACATCAGGCTAAGGAATCCCGTGTAAGACCATATCTGGGATATGGCATCGGTATCATGAGGTGATTCCATGTAAGACCATATATGGGATATGGCATTGGCATCAAGTTACATGTTTGATGAGATTGAGTATCTTCTGTTATTTCGGGTAATTCAATGGGCAAAAGAGCCAAGTGTGAAAGAGATAACAAAAGAGACAAGTGAGTGAAGATAGTAACAAGTTAAGTTACTTAAGGATGATAAAGAGATTTATTTAAGTTAAAGAAGTTTATGATTTGAGTTTATGATTAGTTTAGCAAAAGTGCTAAATTACGTGACTAAGTGATACAGGTACCATGATTAAAATACAAAGTATGAAAACATATTGTGATATGAAATGGGTAAGAGTAAATACGAGTAAGTATGCTTGAGTACTTTATGCAAATGTTGATCATGTATCATGAGATGGATGAGTTTAATTTGAGTATTTATGTTGTTACTTAAATTTCATGCAAACTTACTAAGTTATTTGCTTACCCCTCTCTTTTTCCTTTTTCCTTGTAGTGTCGCCAAGCTAATTCGGGGATCGAAGAACGTCGGAGCTTGGATCACACTATCACTCCCTATTTTTGTATAACTAAGTCGACTTAATTAGAGTATGGCATGTATAGGAGTTTGATCATTTTGAGTTATGTCATATCGTGAGTTAAAGGCTTGGCTATTAAGATTAAGCATTCCTTTTGTATATAGCCAAAGAAATTGGCTAATATTTGTTAAGTTCCATATCTTATTGATGATGAGTTTCTTGAATTGTACAAGTGATGTTTCGAGGGTTATTCATAGTATATAAAGACCATGTTATTTACTGCATGAGTTGGTATAAGTATGTTTGTTTTTCAAGGTGACAATTGGCTTGGAAAATAGCCTCTAAGTGTCCACACGGGTAGACAAACGGGCTTGTGTCTAGGCAGTGTGTGACACACGGTCAGCCCCCATGGGTGTGTAAAAAGGCCGTGTGTCCCCTGCATCTAGTTGCGAGAACATGATTCGTCACACGGGCCAGCACACGGGCGTGTGCCTTGGCCGTGTGCTATTAGGGGTTTGATGACGTCATAAACAGAGAGCTCCACGGGTGAAGGACACGGGCGTGTCTAGGCCGTGTGAGGGACACGGGCTACTGACACGGGCGTGTGTCCGACCGTGTGAAAATGCCTGTAGGTTCAAAGGAAAAATAAATTCTACACAGGCTAGAGACATGGGCGTGTGAGACCACACGGCCTGCCCACACGGGCATGTCTCCAGTCACACGGGCGTGTGACCACTGTCTAGGCAAAAAATTTTAAAGAGTGCAAAAGTTTCCGGTTGAACTCCGAAACCTTCCGGATGTATGTTTAAGGCCTCGTAGGCCCATGATATATATGTTATGGTTGAGGAAGAAGAGTTTTACGATGGAAGAAAATTTTATAGCCCGTAATTACATGTTCAAGCAAGGTCAAGCATGGTAATGCCTCGTATCCGGTTCTGGCGTCGGACACGGGTAAGGGGTGTTACATTTAGTGGTATCAGAGCTACAGTTTAGTCGATTCTTAGACTAACGTAGCGTAAGTTTGAGTCTAGCTATACATGCCATACATAAGAGTATTTATATAATGATAGTGTGACGACTCCTGACGATTTAAATTATGTTTTCATATAGTAAATGGACCCCGAAAGAGCTGTGGCGGATGATGTAGAAAGTAATGCACCGGCTCCCGCCGAAGGGACGGTGCCAAATGAAAATGAGAATAGGCCCACGACAGTAAGTCAGAGAGGAGGAGAAGAGGCTAGGGAAGCCTTTCTCCACATGATGAATGCTTGGTATACGGAGTTCGTTCGCACGAACCCGAATGCACCACCCCCTCCACCCTTGCCTATTCCTCAACCTACCCATGTAGCCCCTCAAGTGGTAGAAGTGGTAAGAAGAGAAAAACCACCAGTAGACAGAATTCAGAAGCAAGGAGCTGAAGAATTCCGGGCTAGTAAAAATGACGATCCAGAAAGAGCTGAATTCTGGCTTGAAAATACCATCGGGGTATTTGATGAATTATCGTGCACATCTGAAGAGTGCATGAAGTGTGTAGTTTCTCTTTTAAGAGATTCTGTGTATCAGTGGTGGAATAACCTTGTGTCGGTTGTACCAAGGGAAAGGATTACGTGGGGATTTTTCCAAGAAGAATTCAGGAGGAAGTATATTAGTCAGAGGTTCATCGACCAGAAAAGGAAGGCATTTTTGGAACTGAAACAAGGTAAGATGTCAGTGACGGAGTACGAGCGTGAGTTTGTAAGGCTCAGTAAATACGCTCGGGAATGTGTGTCCTCAGAAGCCATCATGTGTAAGAGGTTTGAGGACAGATTAAATGAAGATATTAAATTGTTTATCGGTGTCCTCGAGTTGAAAGAATTTGTTGTGCTAGTGGACTGGGCATGCAAAGCCGAAGAATTAGTTAAAGATTAAAGAAAAGCTGAGATGGAGTCTCGTGACTCAAGAAAGAGACAGCGGAGTAAGTCATTTCAGTCCTCGTCCAAGAAGTTGAGAGATTTCTCTACCCGATCAGCTACTTCAGCTGGGTTTTCAAGCAGAGGCAAGAGTAAACAGTATTCAGGGAATAAGGCTCAGACTACTTCAGTCGCTAGTGTTGGGAATGTTTGATCTAATAGACCGAAATGCCCGTAGTGTGGCAGACGACATCCGGGTGAATGTCGTGCACATGAGAACGCTTGCTTTAAGTGTGGTTCTCAAGATCACTTTATCAGAGAATGCCCTGAGATGGTTAAAGAAGAGAAAATACAGAGTGCGAGATCTGGAAGCACCACTAGGGGAAGACCACAGAGAAACCTGGGAAGTGGGGCGAGTAGTAAGGGTACACCCTGAGAGCAGGCTGCAAGATCTGAGGGTAGGGTGCCTGCAAGGACTTACGCCACTCGCGCCCGCGAAGAGGCATCATCTCCCGATGTAATTACGGGTACATTTTCTCTTCATGACACTAATGTTGTTGCATTAATTGATCCGGGGCCTACGTATTCATACATTTTCATGAAATTAGCATCTAGCATGAGTATACCTGTTGAGTCTACGGAGTTTGCGATAAAAGTGTCTAATCCTCTAGGCAAAAGTGTATTAGTAGATAAAGTATGCAAAGATGGCCCATTGATGTTTAGAGGTCATTATTTTAAGGCAAATCTTATGCTATTGCCATTTGATGAATTCGACATTATTCTTGGTATGGACTGGTTAACCGCTCATGATGTGACCGTAAATTGTGGGAAGAAATATATTGAGTTGAGATGTAAAAATGGGGGCACTCTTTATGTTGAATCAGATGAACAAGACAGATTGCCGGTAGTGATCTCTCACATGTCGACTCAGAGGTATATAAGGAAGGGATATGAGGCATATCTTGCTTTTGTGATGAATGCCAAAGAAGCCGAATTAAAGATTGAATCAGTCCCGATAGTATGTGAGTACCCAGATGTTTTTCCCGAGGAATTGCCAGGACTACCTCCGGTTAGAAAGGTTGAGTTTGGCATTGAGTTAGCTCCCGATACAGTACCGATATCGATTGCTCCTTACAGAATGGCCCCAACGGAGTTGAAGGAACTGAAGGCATAGTTACAAGAGTTGACAGACAATGGTTTTGCTAGACCAAGTTGTTCTCCTTAGGGTGCTCCAGTATTATTTGTGAAGAAGAAAGATGGTTCCATGAGATTGTGCATAGATTACCGACAGCTTAATAAAGTAAAAGTGAAGAACAAGCATCCATTTCCAAGGATTGATGACTTATTTGATCAATTGAAGGGAGCCACTGTATTCTCCAAGATAGACCTGAGGTCGGGATATTACCAGTTGAGAGTAAAGGACTCAGATGTGCCGAAGACTGCATTTCAGACGAGGTATGGGCACTATGAATTTTCAGTCATGCCTTTTGGTTTAACTAATGCCCCAACTGTGTTTATGGATCTAATGAACCGCATATTTCGGCCATACCTAGATAAGTTTTTGGTTGCTTTTATTGATGATATATTGATATATTCCCGAGATGAGCCTGAGCATGCTGAGCACTTAAGGATAGTTTTACAAATTCTATGAGATAATCAATTGTATGCCAAGTACAGCAAAAGTGAGTTTTAGCTTAAGAAATTTGGATTCTTGGGCATATTGTCTCAAAAGAGGGAGATCGAGTAGACCCAAGTAAAATTTTAGCTATTGTTGATTGGAAACCGCCGAAAAATGTATCTAAAGTTAGAAGTTTTTTGGGTCTAGCTGGCTATTACAAACGGTTTGTTAAGGGGTTTTCCATGATAGCGACCCTAATGATGAGACTGTGATCGCTGTGAATCAGAGTTTTAAAATTTATAAAAATAATGATCGAACCTGAAAACTAACTCTGACAATGATTGAGGCAAGTGCACCTATCGAACAGTAGTATAGCTTAGGCAAGACCGGATTATCGAACCCAAAGGAACTAAAAGTACTAATACTAACTTTCTTCTTATTATCTAGCCTAAAAATAAAGAGAGATTGTTTATCTAATCTAAATTAATTAACTACTAAACTAAAGACTCTAAGACAAAGAAGAATAAATTTGAAAAATAACTTGGGAAAAACTCAGTTGATTTAGATGATACCCTAGGAAGAATCCACCTAGATTTCACTTGTTATCAAACACTGAACCATACGATTTATTCACTTAGCTTGATCCGTAAGACTCCCTAACGTATATTAAACCCTCTCTGGAGGCGAATAGCGTCTAACCCTAGGTTAATTAGTGGAACTCTCGTTCTCTTATAATAACCCCCTAGAATAGCAGTAAATCGATCTATGGATTCCCATATTAGGTTTCACCCTAATCCGGCAAAATCTCGTCACCCTATCTCTAGGCGTGCAATCAACTCTGCTTAATTATGTTGGATCTACTCTCAGGCAGGGTCTATTCCTCCTCCACCTAAGCACATTAAATTTGGATTAAGCTCACTTAATTAAGAACAAACTAAGTATTTATCATATAATTCAGAAAACAATAACAAGATTCATCATAGGTTTCATCCCCTTCGGGTATCCGAAGGGTTTAGTTCATAACAATAAAGGAAAACATCTCAAGAGAAAAGATAAAACAAAACATAAGAAATCCCTAAAACCCCTCAAGGAATTGAAAGAGAGATCCTCCGTCTTGAGTATAATTTCGCTTCTTGAGATGGATCAACTGGCTATCCTCGAGTGAATCCCCACAAATCGCTTCTCGGCTGCCTAGCACGACGCCCCTAGACGATGGCTTTTGGCCTCCCCCTTTTAGGTCATACTTAGGGTGTATTTATAGGCTTTTGAAATACGTTTCTTTCTCCCTAAGTATCCTTTCACGAATGAAATTGCTCTTCTCCACGGCAGAGGCACGGCCATGGCGCACGCCCGTGTGAATCGTGGCCAGGCCATGTTCGGACTTCTAATGAGGACACGCCCGTGTAGATCGAGGGGAGACCGTGTTCTAGATGATCAGTGAGGCACGGCCGTGTGGGCTAAGGTCCAGGCCGTGTCGATTTCTTCTTTGGCCTATTTTGGTCCGTTTTGAGCTCGTTTCTCGTTCTTTTTATCCTTGGGTGCTTTCCTGAGTATAAGACATAAAAAGAAAGGATTAAGAGCACCTTTTTACATAAATCAAGGGATAATTCATCCAAAAGCATACTAAATGTGGGATTAAAATATGTTACTATTTTAATTTATCAAATACCCCACACTTAAGCTTTTGCTTGTTCTCAAGCAAAATTCTCAACTTATAATTAAAATGGACTTTCTATAATTCATAATTCATAGATAGTGTCTCATCATAATTCAGAGATAATTTATACATGGATAATTCAACTCAAAGAGTCCTAAAAATTCAAACAATATAAGCCTTATATTTTGTAGCTCGAAAATATAGGTGTCTCCCCTTATCTAAATAATTACCTTTAATTCAAAATCGACAAGGATTGACATCCTCACTAGAGATTCACTCAAATCACTCAAAGTGTTTAAGGTTCAAAATTTAGACACTCTAAAGTCGAACATGAAAAGTTAATCCCATAGGCTTGCCTGAAAATCAAGTCTCCACCACTATAATATGAGATGAAACACAAATCATAAGGTCTTTAACAGGGTTGTAACGGGGCTTAGGTTAAGGGTGTGGATATAGGCTGAATTAAAAGGTTAGAATCGAGATTGAATTGATAAGTTTCCTAACTAGAAAAAATGAACTGATAAATAAATAATTACAAGAATTGAAACTTTGAAACTAATAATACGAGCTTCTTCTTCAATATTTGGAATTCAAACGTGTAAGCTCACTTAATTACATGAATATACTTCGTTTTTTTTAAGAACAAACTAAGTAATAATAAAGAACTTTAACAACTAAAATATAGAACATAGTTAGGCAACTACTCAAAATCGAATCTCGACAAAAAGGGAGTCAAGGAATGGTGATACAAATATACAAAGGTTTTTGGGTTAATATTAGTGGGTGAGTCAATAAAAAGGGGTTGTTAGGATCAAAGGGGTTCACTAGGGGTTAATTGTGAAGGTAGGCTTTTTAATGGAGTTAGTGGGTTAAAACCTAAATGCCTTAATCATCTCTGTGTATCAAATCATAGGTGTGGTCTCGATATGCATAAACGAGGCAAGTTCTAGAATAACAAATCAATGTTGACATACTCATAATCAATAAAGTGAGCAAGAAAAAGAATTTATGCTCTATAAGGCTCAAAAACTCACAAAAATTATGGGTATTTTGACGTCAGCCTCGTAAATTTCAAACTTCAAGGTAATATTTAAACTCAGTTTGACAACCTAGCAAATTTTTAATTTCTGAAAAAATAGACTTATCATGCTTGATTCTCTAGTATCTTAGAATTTAATTATCAATGCACAATTATCAATGACTTATTCTAAAACATATCAATACAAATCCTAAATCATGGAAATTTCATCCTAATTAGTAATATGAGGAAATTTACTTAAAAACAAGACTAAATTCAGGATTTTGAGAATAATGCAAAAAGTTTGGTACCTAATTTCAGAAATTTGAGAATAATGAAAAACAGTTGGGCCACTTTTTAGGTTGTTCACCCCCCACACTTAAGATGTACATTGCCCTCAATGTACAAAGATAGATAATATAAATGTAATGTTCAGATTAGAAGATATGGGGATAAGTAAAACTCCCTGAATTATGGATGGAATCCTTGGAGGATGTGGAAAATACGTTGGAGGGGTCGGTCTGGGTGACGATCCTGCGCTAGATGAAGAAATTGGGAAGCTCATGCAGGATTAGCCAGGATATACTAATAATAATTAAAACTATACTAATTAAATACTTAAGGAAAAGCAAGCTAAAGTGGAGAAAAATAAAGATGAAACTAAAATTAAAAGAAAAGATGGATGGACCGTAGAGTCCTTATTGTTGGATGTGATTTCTAAGGGTGAGGATATGGTGATGGTCGTGGCGTGATTCCCTAGCAGCCTTTAGAACCTAAAATTAAGAAACTAAGATAAAATAAACTAAATTAATCATAAGATTGTTAAAGAGAAGAAAATTGAAGCAAAAGAGAAAAATGAAATAAAAACTAGATAGCCTCAAATATCCTTGGCTTGTCATTTGGCTGAAGCTGCCGGCATGAACTCATGTGAATCGGTCTCCTTTTGAGAAGACTGTGATTGGCCTTTTACGCTTCTTTGCCATGGATATGATGTTGTTGTAGCTCAAGAGTCTAAGGATTTATTAGGAAAAGGGAAAAGAAAAGAGGGAGAAAAGGAAGGAAGAAAGAAAGGAGGAGAGAAGAAAGAAGGAAAGTGGGTTACGAAGAGAAAGGAGAGGGGTATGGTGTTTAAATAAAATTTCAAGTCTGGCAGTTCCCCACGCCCGTGGGTTGAGGGTGTGTCGATTCATACGGCCGCCTCGCACGGCCGAGTTCTAGGGCGTGTTGGTTCCCCACGCTCGTGTCTAGCCTGTGTTCGACAAGTCAGTATGTTGGCACGGTTTTTAGGCACGGACGTGTTCAGCCCGTGGTTGGCAAGTCAGTAGCTTCAAACGATCATGGGGAACGGACGTGCCCCTTCGTCGGTGCTCGTGGTGTAGTGGTTGGATCTGTGACATCGAAAAGTGGTTGGAACAGATTCGCACGGCCTCTACTATGTCAGTACGGGGATTCCTATAGTCCACCCGGCCACGGCCACGACCGTGTGCAAGGCCGTGTGACTTGGAAATCTGCACTTCTGGTTAGTTTATAACTAAGTGTTCAGAAAGAAAAGAAGAAAATAAAAATAAATTTAAAGCAAAATGTGAGAATAAATTATGTTAGTGCTCGGGTTGCCTCCCGAGAAGCACTCGTTTATAGTCTTAAGCTAGACTCTCCTCTCGTTTGCATTGTCAGGGTGGTTTGAGGAGTTGAAAGTCCTTTCTCATGCCATCTTTTGTATCCCCGTGAAAAGATTTAAGTCGAGATGCGTTTATAGTAAAATTACCAAAAATAGGATTACTTACCTCGACTGTTCCGTATGGAAAAACACTGGTTACCATAAAAGGTATTTCTTTATTTATGTTAGGGTCTAGAGGAGATATTCGAGGATCTGCCTGATCTAACAGTACCTGGTCCCCTATTTTGAAGTGGTTTGTTGTTCCTATTAGCTCTTTTGGGGGCTCCTTCAGTTTTACCTTGTGTGGTTCTGTTTTTTCGTCCTGTATCCCTAATTCCTCCTCGAAGTGTGTCTTCCACTCGTCTAGATCATCGAACTGAATCCCTCGATCTTCATGAACTACTTCCTTGTTGGCTTGAGGTTTAGGATCGGGTTCAGTTGTATTCTTTGGTGGTGCTTCTTGAAAATAGGGGTTAACCGAATGATTATCAGTAGAATTTACGTTCTCACCTTGATTATTCGATGTTCTAGCCAAGTCGAGAGCCTTGATGGTGACTGTCTCATTCTCTACACAAAGTATGAGTTCTCCTGCATCAACATCAATTTTAGTCCTGGCAGTTGCTAAAAAGGGTCTTCCTAAAATTAGGGGGATTGAATTATCTTCATCCATGTCTAAGACAACAAAATCTACTGGGAAAACGAATCTGTCAATTTTTATAAGAACATCTTCGATAATACCCTTAGGAATTCTAACAGTTTTATCAGCTAATTGAATGCTCATCCTAGTTTGTTTGGGTTTCCCTTGACCTAATTGTTTAAACAATTTATAAGGCATGACATTTATGCTTGCCCCTAAATCAGCTAACGCATTATCAATAGTTAGTCTACCAATTAAACATGGAATTGTAAAACTCCATGGATCTTTTAGCTTTTGTGGTAGTCTATTCTATAACATTGCTGAGCACGCTGCGTTTAATTCCACATGTGGATCCTCGTCTAACTTGCGCTTATTCGTCAAGAGATGTTTTAAAAATTTCCTCGAATCTGGCATCTGTGAAAGAGTTTCAAGTAGCAGTAAGTTAATATGTAATTTCTTTAAAAGTTTAAGAAACTTACCGGACTGTTCCTCTGTATCGTCTCTCGTTAACGCTTCGGGATATGGTATGCGAGGTTGGTACTCCTTGACTATCAGTTTTGGCTTGTCTTATGTTACCTCAACTTTACTTTTTTCTACCTCGTTTCCTTGTGTTGGACTGGGTTCGTCTACTTCTTCGCTTTCTTGAGCTTTTATGGCTTGGATTTGCTCCTTTGGATTAATTTTAGTATTAATCAGTAGACGCCCTTGCGGTCGTTCGGATAATAGCTTCGCAATTTGTCTGACTGACTGGGTAATTTCCCCGATTGCCTTTGTAAGTCCTCCAACTTGGTTCTTGATCGTTTTGATCGATGTTTGTTGGGTGTCGAGTGTTACCTCAATTTTTTAGAGACGGGCTTCTGTGGATGCTATGAATTTGTTCAATGATCGCTGTGAATCAGAGTTTTAAAATTTATAAAAGAATGATCGAACTTGGAAACTAACTCTGACAACGATTGAGGCAAGTGCACCTATCGAACAGTAGTATAGCTTAGGCAAGACCGGATTATCGAACCCAAAGGAACTAAAAGTACTAATACTCACCGTCTTTTTATTATTTAGCCTTAATATAAAGTGATGGTTGTTAAACTAAAACTAATCTACTTACTAAGCTAAGACGCAAAGACAAAAAGAATGAATTCGGGAAATAACTTTTGGAAAAACTCAGTTGACTCAAGCGATACCCTTAGGAAAAATCCACCTAGACTTCACTTGTTATTTAACCTTGAACCATATGATTTATTTACTTAGTTTGATCCGTGAGACTCCCTAACGTATATTAAACCCTCTCTCAAGGCGAATAACGTCTAACCCTAGGTTAATTACTGGAACTCTCGTTTGCTTATAATAACCCCCTAGAATAGCAGTAAATTGATCTGTGGACTCCTATATTAGGTTTCACCCTAATCCGGCAAAATCTCGTCACCCTATCTCTAGGCGTGCGATCAACTCCGCTTAATTATGTTGGATCTACTCTTAGGCAGGGTCTATTCCTCCTCCACCTAAGCACATTAGATTTGGATTGAGTTCACACATGTAACACCCCAAACCCGGACAGGACACCACGTCCGAATCTGGTATGCTACGGGGAAAACGTTTTCGAGAGATAAGATTTTTCGTTTAAAAGCGGGGCGAAAACATAGTGAACTTGAGGAAAATTTGAGTAGGCCTGTTTGATTAGATTTTGGAAACTTATCCGAAGTATATAGTTAAAAACGAGTTGATTTCATTTAGCATTTCCAATAGTTTCTTAGTGCTATTTTGAAACCTTTCTGACTTAGTCGAATATCGAGTTTGGTTTGAAAATCACTTGAGTTTACTTTATAGCAAAACATAGTGAGATACCCGATGGTATGTTTTAAAACACATTATGCGTTATAGTTTTGAAAACATTATCTTACCAAATTTTTAGTAAAATTTCATACCAAGTTATTTGTTAAGCAAAGTTGAGAATCTAATTAAAACATAACCATCATAAGACATAATTTAAAAGGCCTTTTACAAATCCAAATTAAATCTCAAATAAAAATAAATAAGCTAAAGTACCCAAAGTGAATAGTCGAGCAAAACTTTTATTAAAGCATGGCATGTGCACCCCGAGTCCACCCTACTCCATGTCCGCGCTTCACGGGTCACCCTGAAATGTCAAAGGAGAGGGTGAGTCGAGTGACTCAAATGCATAAATCCCGCTCCCGATGAAACAACATGCTAACACACATCATACATAGCAACATAATTAATGCAACCCGATCCTAACCATCCGTATCTCCTTTTTCTACCCCGTGTGGTACCAAACCACCTGGTGGTGCTAAACCACCGGTGACGTATAGTCACAATGTGTTACTAAAACATTGGTGTCCCAAAGACACAATGTGCTACCCAAGCACCGTGACCAAGTCACAAATCCAATGATGGGGCCAACCCATCGTGTGATACCCAATCACTAGCGCACGATCCCATATCTCATGTGGGGCCAACCCACGGTGGTGTTAACCACGGGGACAAGTCGCAATGAGGTGCCCAACCTCTCCGTGTCCCAAAGACACAAATGTGCTACTAAAGCACCTGGTGACCGTAGTCACAATAATCGGATGATGGGGCCAACCCATCGTGTGATACCCAATCACTAGCGCACGATCCCATATCTCAAAGTGGGGCCAACCCACGGTGGTGTTAACCACAGGACAAGTCGCAATGAGGTGCCCAACCTCCGGTGTCCCAAAGACACAAATGTGCTACCAAAGCACCGTGACCCAAAGTCACAAAGTGTGTTACCAAAACATCGGTGCTCACAAGACAAATCATCACCGCTTCTCCACTCATATCACCCATCAACAAACCAACTCATGTAATCATGCATATCATACAAATTATGCATATCATGCTAATATGTTTGACTCATGCCCCATATCACATACATACATAGTCATGATACCATATAGATCATCGTAATCTAGTAACAATACCGACTTACCGGATACGCACACATACCCCGCTTGGGTATCCAATAATCCATCATATCACATGATTTTAATAGGCAAACAGTTTAATAACAATATCACTAAGTATGGGTGTGTTAGTTACACACAGTAAATACGAGTTCGAAACCCAACGAAAACGATCTAAGTCCTCGATTACTAGCTCCTACACTCGGCCAACACATGGGGTTAGGCATCTATAACATTCGCCATCATCAATTAACCAAAGGGGTCAATATCCATCCCTTACCTTGAAGATGATTTGGTTTCCAACCAAACCTCGAACCAACAAAGTGGTTCTTTTGATAATCGCCACCACCTAATAAGAAGAACCATTAATCCCTAATTAACTTGGCTTAACAAGATAAAAGAATCAACTAATAGAACTCGGCCCTTACCAATACTTACCCCAAATGGTTAACCAAAGGACGAAGGCTCCACTTGATTGTATCCAAAATCCGAATGACCTATAATGAAATCGGTTCCAAAACTAAAGATTAACTCTCCACCTCAAGGCCACATTCGCTCTTAATTAACCAACATCGGCAAAGCAAAAGAAGAAGGAAATGGCCATTCGGTCCAACACTTACCAATCCCAAACGATCAAGCAAGACCCCAACACTTACCGATATTCGGCCAAGACTACAATAGGAGAGAGCCACAAAAGATTCGGCCCAGTGGAGACTACTAGGAGAGGAGAGATTCGCCTAAGTGTTTAACACACATTTATATTCGGTTTTAAATGGAGAAGGAAGGAAAAGAAAATAGGAAATGAGGATGAAGTTTCGCAATAATGAATAAGAAAAGAAAACAAAGGTTTGAGATGCAAGTGGTTGTGGTTTCGCACAAAGAAATGAGGGGAACAAATGAGTAATTCGGCTAGTACGGCTTAAAGAAGAAAAAGAGAATTTGAGTAAGGAAGAAACTAGTTTCGCTTACCTACATGAAAAGAAAAGGAGAGAGAGAGCATATGGCTACCAAAAATAATTGAGAAAAAAACAAAGCACAAAATCAGCAAAGTTGCTGGACTTTCGGTTTGTGAAGGAAATGATGGAGAACTCACTTGGAATTTCGGTTTTAACAAATGAAGAAAATTGAGAGAAAACCTTGGTAAAATTTCGCTAACAAAACCAAAATGAACACTTTGCTTACAAAAAGAAAACCGAAAATGTACCAAAATGCAAAGGTACATTCGGCCTTCCCCTCTCCCACACCAAGCCGTCACTTCCCCACTCCCCACTCCCTCAAATTCGACCATATCCCTCCATGCACTCACATCCACACATTTCAAATGTGTTTACCAAGTCACACTCCACTTTTTGCTCTCCACCATCCAAGTCACCACTTGACCAAGTCCAAGGAGGAATTCAAATTGCTCTCAACCTCTTCCTCCATGCCGCCCCAAAAGAAGCCAAAATGGGAACTCGCACTCGAACACTAGACCTCCACCTCATGTAGATGACGCCACACCAAGCTCCCCATGTAGCGCATGCTTTGCCACTAAGCTAGCTCCTTACTTGTGCAACAAAACAACAAATTATTTTCTTAAACCCCAGCCTTCTCTCACTCCCTTCACCTAGCACCCAAAAACCAAAATTTTCCTACCTACCTGTGCACACTCCTAACCCACAATTAAGCCCCTAAAACACCGAAATAGCAACACAAAGACACTAAACACATGCAAAAACATGCAACAACAAAATAGCCCCTAACCAGGGATATTACGCTTCTACCCCTTAAAAATAATTTCGACTCGAAATTACCCGATCAAAAGAGTTGCGGGTATTTGTTGTCTCATCATATCCTCGGGTTCCCACGTAGCTTCTTCTACGCCATGATTCCGCCAAAGTACCTTAACCAAAGGCATGCACTTTCTACGCAGACCTTCACATCCCGATCAAGAATCGCATGTGTTCCTCCTCCATGGTCAAGTCTGGATTTACCTCGATCTTTTCCATCGCTACCACATGCGACGGATCTCGAACGATACCTCAAGCATCGAAACATGGAAAACGCCGTGAATCGACTAAGCTCTGCTGGCAACTCAAGCCGATACGCCATGGTCCAACTCGCCTCGTAACCTTATACGCCCAATAAACCTCGGACTTAGCTTGCCTTTCTTCCCGAACCTCAAAACCTTCTTCCAAGGCGAGACCTTCAGAACACTCGATCCCCACAAATAACTCTATATCTCTTCGCTTAAGATCGGCATAAGACTTCTTCGCGGTCCAAGCTTCCTTCAATCTAGATGAATCAACTTAACCTTGTCTTCTGGTCTCAAAGAACCAACTCGGGTCCCAACAATCGACGTTCACCTAACTCCGCCCAACACGAGGTGAGCGACACTTCCTACCATACAACGCCTCATACGGTGCCATCCTCGATGCTCGCTTGCAATCGTTGTTGTAGGCAAACTCACTAATGGCAAAACTCCTCCCAACTACCTCTCAAATCCAAGATACAACCTCTCAAAGATATCCTCTAAGACTCGAATGACCCTTTTCGATTGACCGCCGATTTGCGGGTGAAAAGCCGTCTTTGAAATCCAAACGAGTACCCGTGAGCTTGATGCAACGCTTTCGTAACCTTGACGTGAATGGGATCCCTATCCGAGATGATCGAGATCGCACGCCGTGCAACCTCACTATCTCGACACATATAGCTTCGCTAGCTTCAAGTGAGTAGTCAACCTCACCGGAATAAAGTGAGTTGATTTAGTCATCGATCCACCACTACCCAAATCGAATCCTTCTTGCTTGGCGTAAGCGGTAACCCACCGACAAAATCCATGGTTATCCTTTCCCACTTCCATCGAGGAATCTTCACAGTAAAGTCGAAAGCAAACCCGCGCAAGCAATCGATGTTCAGCTTTTGACTGCGACAAGTCGACACTTCCCAACAAACTCTGTCACCTCTTTCTTCAAGCCAAGCCACCAAAACGCGCTCTCTAAGATCCCTATACATCTTACTACCTCCGGGATGCATAGCATAAGGATCGCTATGTGCGCCCCAAGAATCTTCGCCTCACCAACATCTTTAGGCATACAAGCCTTACCTCGAAAACACGTAACCTCGTCACTAGACAAAGTCAGAACCATCCACACCACCATTCTCGCACTTGCAACCTTCGCGCACTTAGAATCACATCCTCTAACTGCTTTCTCTCGACCGCTCAACCCAAGTAGGCTTAACTCGCAACTCGCTGTAATACTCCCGTCGTCATACAAACTCAAATGGGCAAACAATGCTCTTAAGTCCAAACGACCTTACGGCTCAACGCGTCCGCCACTACGTTAGCCTTGCCCGGATGATACTCAATCGAACAGTCATAATCTTTCAAAGAACTCAACCCATCTGCATACGCCTCAAATTCAAATCCTTCCGAGTCGGTAGATACTTCCAGACTCTTATGATCTATGTAGACTATCGATCTCTCCCCGTATAAGTAGTGCCTCCAAATCTTTAAGGCGAAGACCACAACCGCTAGCTCCAAATCGTGCGTCGGATAGTTGACCTCATGTGGCCTCAAATTGCCGAGAAGCGTAAGCCACAACCTTACCTTCTTGCATCAAGACACAACCCAAGCCCGTATGTGATGCATCGCAATAGACGTGAATTCCTTACCTAGCCTCAAAGTTGAATTAGAACCGAGCCTCACCAAAATCTTCTTTAACTTATCGAAGCTTTCCTGCATTGCTCTCAGTCCATACAAACGGAACTTCTTTCCTCAAAGAACTTGGTCATCGGCACGCTATCAACGAGAAACCTCAACAAACCTTCGGTAGTATCCGCCAAACCAGAAAACTCCGAATCTCCGCCACCGACCTAGGCGGCTTCCAATCCAAAATCGCCTCAATCTTACGAGGATCTACTCGAATCCCCTCGATCGACACTACATGACCCAAGAAAGTCACTTTCTAAGCCGTAACTCGCACTTCATCGAACTTAGCATAGAGCCGCTTTTCCTCAAAATCGCAACACCACTCGCAAATGCTTAACATGCTCTTCCTCCGCCCTGAGTACACCAAGATGTCGTCTATGAAAACCACGACGAACCGATCCAGATATCGTTGAAACACCCTATTCATCATATCCATAAACGCCGTCGGTGCGTTAGTCAACCCGAGCGGCATTACCGTAAATTCGTAGTGCCCATACCGAGTCCAAACGCTATTTGTTTTATGGATATCACCTCCTTAACTCTTAATCGGTGATACCTGGATCTCAAGTCGATCTTCGAGAATACCGCAAAGACCGGGCCGGTGATCAAACAAATCGTCTATCCGTGGCAACGGATACTTGTTTTTAATCGTCGCCTTATTCAATCGGGCGTAGTCTATACACATCCGCATCGTGCCATCTTTCTTCTTGACAAAGAGTACCGCGCGCCCCCATGGCGTAAACACTTGGCCCGATGAAACCTCTATCCAATAACTCCCGGATCCGAGTTTTAAGCTCCACCAACTCCTTTGGCGCCATCCTATACGGAGCAATAGACACCGGCGCAGATTCCGGTAATAGATCTATTCGAACTCTACCTCGCGATCTGGCGGCAAACCCTAAGCTTCTCAGAAACACATCAAGCAAAATCCTTAACAAAGATTTAACCTTCTCCACAGCAGACTCCTTAGCCTCCAACGCATGCACATGAACTACATACGCTTCACTGCCTTTCTCGACCATCTTCTCTCGCTTCAGAGCAGATACCACATTTGATAAGTAATCTCTCCTATTACCTATCATAGCCACCTCTTCACCCTCAACCGTCTTAAGAACCATGCGCTTGGCGCGCAATCCAACCTCGCTCGGTACTTGACCAACCAATCCATCCCAAGAATCGATCGAACTCCCCAAACGGCAGGCTCCATCGATCAAGCGAACACTACCCCTTGGAGTTCTAGGGTACCTCTCTAAACAGTTTATCTACTACTACAGAGTAACCTAGAGGGCTAATCACGGTCATATCCGCCTAGAAGATATCTCGAGTCTAAATCCATGGTCTCTACTATACTCACGGCAACATAAGAGTGCGTTGAACCCACATCAATCAAAGCAAGATAAGGAGAACCAAAAATCAAGACCGCACGGTTATGACGTCCGGCGTGCGTCGCCTCCTCCCGCGCGCCGCAAAGATACACTAATCCAGCCGTCTAGCATCGAACTACGCGCGCCGCCGGTGCTCCACGGCCCCGACAGTAACCATTACCACCTCGCCATTACCACGGCCCCTCGCGGTGGCGGTCCATTACCTCGAATCGACACGCCCGACTCTCGATCGAATCTCGCCAACCTACGCGGACGGTCCCTCACCCGGTGCTCCCAGAACCACACTCGAAGCAACCTTTTCCTCCACCCAAAGAACCACCCCAATGAGATTTTTCAGATCGATCACATCTGCAAGCGGTCCTCGCCTAGCAAAGAACAAACCTAGCAGTGGTTCGCCCACTCGGTCTTGCCCTCTTCTCCGGATTACCCGACGCGATCAGAAGACCCAAAGCTCCTCTTATGCCTATTTCTATCCATGCCCCGCCTCACCGACTCCTTAACACCCTCGGCTACCTTAGCCTTCTCAACTAAGACGGCGAACTCGCGCCTGGCCGAGGAGCAATCGCGAGCCTCAAGTCGTCTCGCAGACCATCCTCGAAACGAACACACCTCTCATGCTCGGTGGCCACAATGCCCCTGGCATACCTACTCACCGGCCAGAACTCACCTCGTACTCAAGAACCGATTTACTCCCGAACAAGCCTCGGGAAAGCCTTTCACTGGGAGTCGATATAACTAGCTCCGATGTATTTCCTTTGATATGTCCGCCTCGAAATAATCCCATGTTAGATCCTGTTTGCCACACTTGTCTCGAATCGTGAGCCACCACCGATATGACTCATCACGGAGAAGCGATACGATGCCCTTCAGCTTCTCTTGTTGTCAAGTCCAGATCATCCATGATCCGCTCAGTTGCCTCCAGCCAATATTCAGCAATCTTTGGAGCAACACCGTAAACACCTCGGAAGAATTCGGCCCCATTTGCCCAAGTCGCCAGAATGATTCCACCACCAACTCCTCGCTACCCTTTCTAACACTCGCAAAGATCGCTCGTGACATCGCTGGCCGCCCCGGGCCCCGATCTTGGAACTCACCACCTCCGGTGGCGGCGGAACCGGTATCTCATTTTCTCGAACCATGACCAGATCCTACGGGCTCGTAAACCGTCATCCTACCACGACCTCGCCCACGACCACGCCCACCTCTAGCGCTCATGACTAATCTTCCTACGATTCGATTAAGAATTTTTATGCATCAAGATTTATTCCACTTGTTTAAAAGCAAGTCTTATGAATATTTTAAGAGGATTTGTTCTCGCGAGTTCACGTAATCCTATCGGTTTCAATCTCTAAAGTAGTATACTATTGCTATTCATCAAATCATATCACATCCAATCAATTCACAAGCAATAGTACGGTACTTACAGGCGAATCAGTGTGCAGGAGACTCGGTGCCATGCCTTTCAAACCATACTTTAAGAATAAAGACTAACAAAACAACCTTTTGAAAACATTTTGGGCCTCGTGCCCACAATGAGCCTTTGAACTTAGCTCGATACCACAATTGTAACACCCCAAACCCGGACAGACACCACGTCCGAACTGTATGCTACTGGGAAAACGTTTTTGAGAGATAAGATTTTTCGCTTAAAAGCGGGTAAAAACATAGTGAACTTGAGGAAAATTTGAGTAGGCTGTTTGATTAGATTTTGGAAACTTATCCAAGTATATAGTTAAAAACGAGTTGATTTCATTTAGCATTTCCAATAGTTTCTTAGTGCTATTTTGAAACCTTTCTGACTTATTCGAATATCGAGTTTGGTTTGAAAATCACTTGAGTTTACTTTATAGCAAAACATAGTGAGATACCCGATGGTATGTTTTAAAACACATTGCGTTATAGTTTTGAAAACATTATCTTACCAAATTTTTAGTAAAATTTCATACCAAGTTATTTGTTAAGTAGGTTGAGAATCTAATTAAAACATAACCATCATAAGACATAATTTAAAAGGCCTTTTACAAATCCAAATTAAATCTCAAATAAAAATAAATAAGCTAAAGTACCCAAAGTGAATAGTCGGAGCAAAACTTTTATTAAAGCATGGCATGTGCACCCCGAGTCCTGACTCCATGTCCGCGTCTCACGGGTCACTGAAATGTCAAAGGAGAGGGTGAGTCGAGTGACTCAAAGGTGCATAAATCCCGCTCCCGATGAAACAACATGCTAACACACATCATACATAGAAACATAATTAATGCAACCCGATCCTAACCATCCGTATCTCCTTTTTCTACCCCGTGGTACCAAACCACTGGTGGTGCCAAACCATCGGTGACGTATAGTCACAATGTGTTACAAAACACTGGTGTCCCAAAGACACAATGTGCTACCTAAGCACCGGTGACCGAAGTCACAAATCCAATGATGGGGCCAACCCATCGTGGTGATACCCAATCACTAGCGCACGATCCCATATCTCATGTGGGGCCAACCCACGGTGGTGTTAACCACGAGGACAAGTCGCAATGAGGTGCCCAACCTCCGTGTCCCAAAGACACAAATGTGCTACCAAAGCATTGGTGACCGTGGTCACAATAATCGGATGATGGGGCCAACCCATCGTGTGATACCCAATCACTAGCAGACGATCCCATATCTCAAAGTGGGGCCAACCCACGGTGGTGTTAACCACGGGGACAAGTCGCAATGAGGTGCCCAACCTCCGTGTCCCAAAGACACAAATGTGCTACCAAAGCACTGGTGACCCAAAGTCACAAAGTGTGTTACTAAAACACTGGTGCTCACAAGACAAATCATCACCGCCCCCTCCACTCATATCACCCATCAACAAACCAACTCATGTAATCATGCATATCATACAAATTATGCATATCATGCTAATATGTTTGACTCATGCCCCATATCACATACATACATAGTCATGATACCATATAGATCATCAAGTAATCTAGTAACAATACCGACTTACCCGGATACGTACACATACCCCGTTTGGGTATCCAATAATCCATCATAATCGTCATGATTTTAATAGGCAAACAGGTTTAATAACAATATCACTAAGTATGGGTGTGTTAGTTACACACCTAGTAAATACGAGTTCAGAAACCCAACGAAAACGATCTAAGTCCCTCGATTACTAGCTCCTACACTCGGCCAACACATAGGGGTTAGGCATCTATAACATTCGGCCATCATCAATTAACCAAAGGGGTCAATATCCATCCCTTACCTTGAAGATGATTTGGTTTCCAACCAAACCTCGAACCAACAGTGGTTCTTTTGATAATCGGCCACCACCTAATAAGAAGAACCATTAATCCCTAATTAACTTGGCTTAACAAGATAAAAGAATCAACTAATAGAACTGGCCCTTACCAATACTTACCCCAAATGGTTAACCAAAGGACGAAGGCTCCACTTGATTGTATCCAAAATCCGAATGACCTATAATGAAATCGGTTCCAAAACTAAAGATTAACTCTCCACCTCAAGGCCACACTCGGCTCTTAATTAACCAACATCGGCAAAGCAAAAGAAGAAGGGAAATGGCCATTCGGTCCAACACTTACCAATCCCAAACGATCAAGCAAGACCCCAACACTTACTGATATTCGGCCAAGACTACAATAGGAGAGAGCCACAAAAGATTCGGCCCAGGGAGACTACTAGGAGAGGAGAGATTCGGCCTAAGTGTTTAACACACATTTATATTCGGTTTTAAATGGAGAAGGAAGGAAAAGAAAATAGGAAATGAGGATGAAGTTTCGGCAATAATGAATAAGAAAAGAAAACAAAGGTTTGAGATGCAAGTGGTTGTGGTTTCGGCACAAAGAAATGAGGGGAACAAATGAGTAATTCGGCTAGTACGGCTTAAAGAAGAAAAAGAGAATTTGAGTAAGGAAGAAACTAGTTTCGGCTTACCTACATGAAAAGAAAAGGGAGAGAGAGAGCATATGGCTACCAAAAATAATTGAGAAAAAAACAAAGCACAAAATCAGCAAAGTTGCCTGGACTTTCGGTTTGTGAAGGAAATGATGGAGAACTCACTTGGAATTTCGGTTTTAACAAATGAAGAAAATTGAGAGAAAACCTTGGTAAAATTTCGGCTAACATAACCAAAATGAACACTTTCGCTACCAAAAGAAAACCGAAAATGTACCAAAATGCAAAGGTACATTCGGCCTTCCCTCTCCCACACCAAGCCGTCACTTCCCCACTCCCCACTCCCTCAAATTCGGCCATATCCCTCCATGCACTCACATCCACACATTTCAAATGTGTTTACCAAGTCACACTCCACTTTTTGCTCTCCACCATCCAAGTCACCACTTGACCAAGTCCAAGGAGGAATTCAAATTGCTCTCAACCTCTTCCTCCATGCCGTCCCAAAAAGAAGCCAAAATGGGAACTCTGCAGCTCGAACACTAGACCTCCACCTCATGTAGATGACGCCACACCAAGCTCCCCCATGTAGCGCATGCTTTGCCACTAAGCTAGCTCCTTACTTGTGCAACAAAACAACAAATTATTTTCTTAAACCCTGACTTCCTCAGCTCCCTTCACCTAGCACCCAAAAACCAAAATTTTCCTACCTACCTGTGCACACTCCTAACCCACAATTAAGCCCCTAAAACACCGAAATAGCAACACAGCACACTAAACACATGCAAAAACATGCAACAACAAAATAGCCCCTAACCCGGGATATTACAACACAATTAAGAACAAACTAAGTTATTATCATATAATTCAAAAATCAAATAACAAGATTCATCATAGGTTTCATCCCCTTCGGGTATCCGAAGGTTTAGTTCATAAAAATAAAAGAAAACATCTCAAGAGAAAAGATAACACAAAACATAAGAAATTCCTAAAACCCCCTGAAGGAATTGAAGAGGACATCCTCCGTCTTGAGTAGAATTCCGGCTTCTTGAGATGGATCAACTGGCTATCTTCGAGTGATTCCCACAAATCTGACCTTTTCGGCTTAGCTTTTTAGGCTAGCTTTTCCCCCCTTTTCAGCTGGTACCTAGGGTGTATTTATAGGCTCTTGAAACACGTTTCTTTCTCCCTAAGTATCCTTTCCTGAATGAAATTGCTCTTCTCCACGGCAGAGGCACGGCCATGGCTCACGCCCGTGTAAATCATGGTCAGGCCGTGTTCGACACTGTTAAATGAGGCACAGCCGTGTAAGTCGCGGTCAAGGTCGTGTTCTAGTAGGAATGGTGGCACGACCGTGTTGCTTGGAGTTCAGGCCGTGCTGATTTCGTGGCTTGGCCCAATTTGGTCCATTTTAAGCCCGTTTCTCGTTCTTTTCGTCATTGGGTGCTTTCCTGAGTATAAGACATGAAAAGAAAGGATTAAGAGCACCTTTTTACATAAATTGGGGCTTAAATCATCCAAAAGCATACTAAATGTGGGCTTAGAATATGTTACTTTTACGGTTTATCAAATACCCCCACACTTAAGCTTTTGCTTGTCCTTAAGCAAAATTCTCAACTTACAATTAAAACGAACTTCCTGTAATTCAAAATTCCTATTGGTAGTGTCTCATTATAATTCATAGATAATTTATACATGGATAATTAAATTCAAAGTGTCCTAAAATTTTAAACAGTATAAGTCATAGATTTTGTAGCCCAAAACATAGGTGTTTCCATTCATCTAAATAATTACCTCTTATTCGGAATTGACAAGGATTGACATCCTCACAAAAGATTCGCTCAAATCACTCAAAGTGTTTAAGGTTCAAAATTTAGGCTCTCAAAAGTCAAACATGAAGAGTTAATCCCATAGGCTTGCATGAAAATCAAATCTCCACCACTGAAATATGAGATGAAACACAAATCAAAAGGTCTTTGTTAGGGTTGTAACTTGGGCTAGGGTTAGGTGTGGAATAAGGGCTGAATTAGAGGGTTAGAATCGAGATTAAATTGACAAATTACCTAACTAAGAACTAATGAACTAATAATAATTACATCAATTGAAAACTACTAACACTAACACTACGAGCTTCTTTTTCAATATCTGGGATTCAAGCGTATAAGCTCATTTAATCACAACTAATACTGAATAATGAATATACATTTTTTTTGTTAAGAACAAACTATAAATACATAACTGAAATAGAAAACATAGTTAGGCTATTAACCAACTCAAATCTCGATATAAGGGTAGTCAAAAGGGATGGTGATAACAAAAACAAAGGGGTTCTGGGTTTATATTAGTGGGTGAGTCAATAAATAGGGTTGTTAGGATTAAAAGGGGTTCACTAGGGGTTAATTTGTAAAGGGAGGCTTTTTATGGAGTAAGTGGGTTAGATCCTAGGTGCCTTTATCATCTCTGTGTTTCAAATAAAAAAAAATATGGTCTCGACATGTATAATCGATGCAAGTTCTAGAATAACAAATCAGTGTTGACATACTCATAGTCAATAAAGTGAGCAAGAAAAAGAATATATGCTCTATAAGGCTCAAAATATCACAAAAATTATGGGTATTTTGATGTCAACCTTGTAAATTTCAAACTTCAAAGTAATATTTAAACTCAGTTTGATAACCTAGAAAATTTTTAATTTCGGAAAAATAGACTTATCATGCTTGATTCTCTAGTATTCTTCAAATTTAATTATCAATGCACAATTATCAATGACTTAATCTAAAACATATCAATAAAAATCATAAATCATCAAAAATTTCATCCTAATTAGCAATATGAGTAAATTACTTAAGAACAAGACTAAATTCAGGGTTTTTTGTTAGGTGTCTTTTTAGGTTGTTCACCCCCCCACACTTAAGATGTACATTGCCCTCAATGTACAAAGATATATAATGACAATTAATATGTAAAATCAAAAGAGAGGGGAGAGAGTGGCACTCCCTGAATGAATGGATGATTCCTTGAGAGGGGATTGTGCCTTTGGTGGTGGTGATGGGTCGTCTGGATGACGAACCTACGCTAGATGAAGAAATTGGGACGCTCGTAGAGAATTAGCCAGGGATCCTTAAGACATAATTAAAGTAAACTAAATATAAAATTAAGGACAAGGAAGATAAAGAGAAGGAGACTAAGAAGAAAACTAAAATTAAAAGAAGAGATGAATGGACTGAGAAGTCCTTATTGTTGGGTGTAATTTCTAAGGATGAGGTTATGGTGGTGGTGGTGGAGTGATTCCCAAGCAGCCTTTAGAACCTAAAATTAAGAAAATAAGATAAAATAAGCTAAATTAAGTAGAAGAGGAGTAAAGATAAGGAAAGTAAAGGAAAAGAGAAAAATAAAAGAACAGATAATTGGTCTCAAAGACCCTTGGCTTGTTGTTTGGATGAAGCTATCGGCATGAACTCATGTGAATCGGTATCCTTTGAGGAGATTGGCCTCTTACACTTCTTTCCCATTGATATGATTTTGTTGTAGATAAAGAGTCTAAGGATTTATTAGGAAAAGGAAAAAGGAAAAAGAGAGGAAAGAATGGAAGAAGGAAAGAAGAAAGAAGTGGGTTAAGAAGAGAAAGGAGAGGGGTATGGTGTTTAAATAAAATTTCAGGTCTGGCAGTTCTCCCACGCCCATGGGTTGAGGGTGTGTCGATTCACACGGCCGCCTCGCACGGTCGTGCTCTAGGGCGTTTGATTCCCCATGCTCCTGTCTAGCCTGTGTTCGACAAGTCAGTATATTAGCACGGTTAGCTAGCACGGGCGTGTTCAGCCCGTGGTTGGCAAGTCAGTAGCCTCACACGGCCGTCAAGCACGGCCGTGTTACTTTGTTGGTGCCCGTGGGAGAGTGGTTGAGTCTGTGATTGCCAGAAATTAGGTCATTCTGACTTGTACCGTCCTGCCCTGTTAGTACTAAGATTCTTGAGGTACACACGGCCACGGCCGTGTGCAAGGCCGTGTGTCCTGGAATTCTGTACCCCTTTTTAGTTTATAACTATGTATTCAGAATGAAAAGAAGAAAAGAAAATTTAATTTAAAGCAAAATGTGAGAATAAGTTATGTTAGTGCTCTGGTGCCTCCCGAGAAGCGCTGCTTATAGTCTTAAGCTAGACTCTCTTCTCGCTCGCATCTTCGTGGTGGTTTGAGGAGTTGGAAGTCCTTCCTCACGTTATTATCTGTATCCTCGTGAAAAATTTAAGTTGAGATGCGTTTATAGTAAAATTACCAAAAATAGGATTACTTACCTCGATTGTTTTTGGATGGGAAAACACCGTTACCCTAAAAGATATTTCTTTGTTTATGCTAGGGTTAGGAGGAGATATTCGAAGATCTGCATGATCTAACAGTACCTTGTCCCCTATTTTGAAGTGGTTTGTTGTTCCTATAAGCTCTTCTGGGGGCTCTTTCGATTTTTTCCTCCTGTGGTTCTGGTTCTTCGTCATGTATCCCTAATTTCTCCTTGAAGTGTGTCTTCCACTCGTCTAGATCATCGATCTGAATTCCTCGATCTTTATGAATTATTTCTTTATTGGGGTTGGGGTCAGGATCGGGTTCAGTTGTATTCTTTGGTGGTGTTTCCTAAAAAGAAGGGTTGACCGCATGGTTATTAGGAAAATTTTTGTTCTCACCTTGATTACTCGATGTTCTAGCCGAATCGAGAGCCTTGATGGTGACGGTCTCATTACCTACACAAAGTATGAGTTCTCCTGCATCAACATCAATTTTAGTCCTAGCAGTGGCTAAAATGGGTCTTCCTAAAATTAGGGGGATCGAATTATCCTCATCCATGTCTAAGACAACAAAATCTACTGGGAAAATGAAGTTGTCAATTTTTACAAGAACATCTTCGATAATACCCCTAGGAATTCTAACAGTTTTATCAGCTAATTGAATGCTCATCCTAGTTTGTTTGGGTTTCCCTAGACCTAATTGTTTAAACAATTTATAAGGCATGACATTTATGCTTGCCCCTAAATCAGCTAACGCATTATCAACAGTTAGTCTACCAATTAAACATGGAATTGTAAAACCCCCTGGATCTTTTAATTTCTGTGGTAGCTTATTTTGCAAGATTGCTGAGCACTTTGTGTTGAGTTCCACATGCGAATCTTCTTCTAGTTTCTGCTTGTTTGTCAGAAGCTTCTTTAAGAATTTCTTGGAATCAGGTATCTGCGAAAGAGCTTCGAGGAGTGGTAAGTTAATGTGTAATTTCTTTAAAAGTTTAAGAAACTTACCGAACTGTTCCTCTGTGTCGTCTCTCTTCAACGCTTCGGGATAAGGTATGCGAGGTTGGTATGCTTTGATTATCAGTTTTGGCTTGTCTTGTGTTACCTCAACTTTAACTTTTTCTACCTTGTTTCCTTGTGTTGAGATGGATTCATCTACCCTTGTATTCTCCTGAGTTGTTATGGCTTGGATCTGCTCTTTAGGATGAATTTCAGTGTTACTTGGTAGACGCCCTTGCGGTCGTTCGGATAATAGCTTTGCAATTTCTCCGACTGACTGGGTAATTTCCCCGATTGCCTTTGTAAGTCCTCCAACTTGGTTCTCGATCGTTTTGATAGATGTTTGTTGGGTGTTGAGTGTTACCTCATTTTTTTGGAGATGGGCTTCTGTGGATGCTATGAATTTGTTCAACGTCTCTTCAAGACTCGGCTTCTTTTCCTGTGGATAGGGCTGATTTTAGAAATTTTGAGGAGGTTGTTGTCTTTGATTTCCTTGATTTCCTTGTCCTCCCCACGAAAAATTTGGGTGGTTCCTCCAACCTGGATTATAATTATTACTATATGGGTTATTATTAGATCTGAAATTGTTACCTATATAGTTCATATGTTCGCTCTCTGGTTGGTATGGTGGGTACTCAGGATTCGCCACGGTTCCACCTGCGTCGCACTGCATCACTTGATTTACCTGCGAAAAACACAAACTATCAATCTTTTTATTCATCAACTCTACCTGATTTGATAGCATGGTTACTGCGTCGAGGTTGTAAACTCCGGCTATTTTTGTTGGCCTTGTTCTTGTAACTTGCCATCGATAGTTGTTCAAATGACATCTCTTCAATAAACTCGTAGGCTGCCTCAGGAGTTTTATTATTCAGGGTTCCACCGGCGGCTGGATCAATTAATTGTCGCATTGAAGGATTCACACTGTTGTAAAAAGTTTAGACTTGGAGCCACAATGGTAATCCGTGGTGTGGGCATCTCCTCAAGAGATATTTTTATCTCTCCCATGCGTCGTATAATGTCTCTAAATCCATCTGCACAAAAGAAGATATATCATTACGTAACTTGGCCGTTTTGGCCGGTGGAAAATTATTAGCAGCTATAGCAGGCCTAACAATACTCGATTCTGCCCCTGTTAAATGAGGTTTAGCATAATCATACATAGTACAAGGGGCATTCTGATCCGCCACATCGTTTTGCGGTGGTGGATTATTTTCGTCCATCCCTTCAGTAGCATTGGATCTGTCTTCTTGCTCTCCTTGGTAATTTAGGGCTCGCCTAATTTCTCTGCGATTTCTTCGAGCGGTAGCTTCAATATCACTGTCGTATTCTAAAGGTCTTCTCGGGTTTCTTCTAGTCATAAACTAGAGGTACCTGATTGGAAAAGAAAGAAATAAAATTTAGCAAAAATTAAAATTAAAAATAAAAATAAAAAAAATAATGGCTAAAGTAATAAAAATAGAGTTTTCTTAATATTTTAGTTCCCCGGCAACGGCGCCAAAAACTTGATCGCTGTGAATCAGAGTTTTAAAATTTATAAAAGAATGATCAAACCTGGAAACTAACTCTGACAACGATTGAGGCAAGTGCACCTATCGAACAGTAATATAGCTTAGGCAAGACCAGATTATCAAACCCAAAGGAACTAAAAGTACTAATACTCACTGTCTTTTTATTATTTAGCCTTAATATAAAGTGATGGTTGTTAAACTAAAACTAATCTACTTACTAAGCTAAGACGCAAAGACAAAAAGAATGAATTCGGGAAATAACTTTTGGAAAAACTCAGTTGACCAAGCGATACCCTTAGGAAAAATCCACCTAGACTTCACTTGTTATTCAACCTTGAACCATATGATTTATTTACTTAGTTTGATCCGTGAGACTCCCTAACGTATATTAAACCCTCTCTCGAGGCGAATAATGTCTAACCCTAGGTTAATTAGTGGAACTCTCGTTCTCTTATAATAACCCCCTAGAATAGCAGTAAATCGAACTGTGGACTCCCATATTAGGTTTCACCCTAAATTGGCAAAATTTCGTCACCCTATCTCTAGGCGTGCGATCAACTCTGCTTAATTATGTTGGATCTACTCTTAGGTAGGGTCTATTTTTCCTCCACCTAAGCACATTAGATTTGGATTAAGTTCACACAATTAAGAACAAACTAAGTTATTATCATATAATTCAAAAATCAAATAACAAGATTCATCATAGGTTTCATCCCCTTCGGGTATCCGAAGGTTTAGTTCATAACAATAAAAGAAAACATCTCAAGAGAAAAGATAACACAAAACATAAGAAATCCCTAAAACCCCCTGAAGGAATTGAAGAGGACATCCTCCGTCTTGAGTAGAATTCCGGCTTCTTGAGATGGATCAACTGGCTATCTTGGAGTGATTCCCACAAATCTGACCTTTTCGGCTTGGCTTTTTAGGCTAGCTTTTCGCCCCTTTTCAGCTGGTACCTAGGGTGTATTTATAGGCTCTTGAAACACGTTTCTCTCTCCCTAAGTATCCTTTCCCGAATGAAATTGCTCTTCTCCATGGTAGAGGCACGGCCATGGCACACGCCCGTGTAAATCGTGGTTAGGCCGTGTTCAACACTGTTAAATGAGGCACAGCCGTGTAAGTCACGGTCAAGGCCGTGTTCTAGTAGGAATGGTGGCACGGCCGTGTTGCTTGGAGTTCAGGTCGTGCTGATTTCGTGGCTTGGCCCAATTTGGTCCGTTTTAAGCCCGTTTATTATTCTTTTCGTCATCGGGTGCTTTCCTGAGTATACGACATGAAAAGAAAGGATTAAGAGCACCTTTTTACATAAATTGGGGCTTAAATCATCCAAAAGCATACTAAATGTGGGCTTAGAATATGTTACTTTTACGGTTTATCATTCAACGTCTATTCAAGATTCGGCTTCTTTTCCTGTGGATAGGGCTGATTTTTGAAATTTTGAGGAGGTTGTTGTCTTTGATTTCCTTGATTTCCTTGTCCTCCCCACGAAAAATTTGGGTGGTTCCTCCAACCTGGATTATAAGTGTTACTATAAGGGTTATTATTTGATCTGAAATTATTACCTATATAGTTCATTTGCTCGCTATCTATGCCTGGTTGGTAGGGTGGGTACTCAGGATTCGCCATAGTTCTACTTGTGTCGCAATGCATGACTGGATGTACCTGCAAAGAACACAAACTATCAAGCTTCTTATTCATCATCTCTACCTGATTTGATAGCATGGTTACAGCATCTATGTTGAAAACTCTAGCCGATTTTATTGGTTTGGTCCTTGTAACCTGCCACTGATAGTTATTCAATGACATCTCTTCAATAAACTTGTAGGCTACCTCAGGAGTTCTATTATTCAAGGTTCCACCGGCGACTGAGTCGATTAGTTGCCTCGTTGAGGGTTTACACCGTTATAGAAAGTCTGGACTTGGAGCCACAAAGGTAAACCATGGTGCAGACACCTTCTCAAGAGATCCTTATATCTCTCCCATGCATCGTATAATGTCTCTAAATCCATCTGCATAAAAGAAGAGATACCATTCTGTAATTTGGCCGTTTTGGCCGGTGGGAAATATTTTAATAAAAAATTTTCGGTCATTTGATCCCATGTAGTGATTGACCCTCGTAGTAGCGAGTTTAACCACTGTTTAGCTTTGTTCCTTAATGAAAAGGGAAATAACCGAAGTCGTATGGCATCACCAGAAACGTCATTTATTTTGAAGGTATCACAGAACTCTAAAAAGTTAGCTATACGAGTATTCGGATCTTCGTCCTGCAAACCATCAAATTGAACAAACTGTTGAATCATTTGTATAGTGTTAGGCTTTAATTCAAAATTATTAGCAGCTATAGCAGGCCTAACAATACTAGATTCGGCTTCTGTTAGATGAGGTTTAGCATAATCATACATAGTACGAGGAGCATTATTTTCTCCCACATCTTGTGGTGGTGGGTTATTTTCATCCATCCCTTCAGTAGGATTGGATCTATCTTCTCGCTCTTCTTCCATGTAATTTAGGGCTCGCCTAATTTCTCTGCGATTCCTGCGAACGGTAGCGTCAATATCACTGTCGTATACTAAAGGTCCTTTCGGGTTCCTTCTAGTCATAAACTAGAGGTACCTGCTAGGAAAAGAAAGAAAGAAAATTTAGCAAATTTAAAATTAAAACTAAAAATAAAAATAAATTGCAAAAAATAAAAATAATGGCTAAAGTAATAAAAATAGAACTTTCTTAATATTTTAGTTCCCCGGCAACGGTGCCAAAAACATGATCGATGTGAATCAGAGTTTTAAAATTTATAAAAAGAATGATCAAACCTGAAAACTAACTCTGACAATGATTGAGGCAAGTGCTCCTATCAAACAGTAGTATAGCTTAGGCAAGACCGGATTATCGAACCCAAAGGAACTAAAAGTACTAATACTAACTTTCTTCTTATTATCTAGCCTAAAAATATAGAGAGATTGTTTATCTAATCTAAATTAATTAACTACTAAACTAAAGACTCTAAGCCAAAGAAGAATGAATTTGGAAAATAACTTGGGAAAAACTCAGTTGATTTAGATGATACCCTAGGAAGAATCCACCTAGACTTCACTTGTTATCTAACACTGAACCATACGATTTATTTAATTAGCTTGATCCGTAAGACTCCCTAACATATATTAAACCCTCTCTGGAGGCGAATAACGTCTAACCCTAGGTTAATTAGTGGAACTCTCGTTATCTTATAATAACCCCCTAGAATAGCAGTAAATCGATCTATGGATTCCCATATTAGGTTTCACCCTAATCCGGCAAAATCTCGTCACCCTATCTCTAGGCGTGCGATCAACTCCGCTTAATTATGTTGGATCTACTCTCAGGCAGGGTCTATTCCTCCTCCACCTAAGCACATTAAATTTGGATTAAGCTCACATAATTAAGAAAAAACTAAGTATTTATCATATAAATCAGAAAACAATAACAAGATTCATCATAGGTTTCATCCCCTTCGGGTATCCGAAGGGTTTAGTTCATAACAATAAAGGAAAACATCTCAAGAGAAAAGATAAAACAAAACATAAGAAATCCCTAAAACCCCCTGAAGAAATTGAAAGAGAGATCCTCCGTCTTGAGTATAATTCTGGCTTCTTGAGATGGATCAACTGGCTATCCCTGAGTGAATCCCCATAAATCTGCCTTCTCTGGCCTAGCACGACGCCTCTAGACGGTGGCTTTTGGCCTCCCCCTTTTAGGTCATACTTAGGGATTATTTATAGGCTTTTGAAATACGTTTCTTTCTCCCTAAGTATCCTTTCCTAAATGAAATTGCTCTTCTCCACGACAGAGGCACGGCCATGGCGCACGCCCGTGTGAATCGTGGCCAGGCCGTGTTCGGACTTCTAATGAGGACACGCCCGTGTGGATCGAGGGGAGACCGTGTTCTAGATGATCAGTGAGGCACGGCCATGTGGGCTAAGGTCCAGGCCGTGTCGATTTCTTCTTTGGCCCATTTTGGCCCGTTTCTCGTTCTTTTTATCCTTGGGTGCTTTCCTGAGTATAAGACATGAAAAGAAAGGATTAAGAGCATCTTTTTACATAAATCAAGGGATAATTCATCCAAAAGCATACTAAATGTGGGATTAAAATATGTTACTATTTCGGTTTATCAGACTGCTACAGAAAAATGTAAAGTTTGAATGGACAAAAAAGTGCCAACAGAGTTTCGAGAAATTAAAGGCAATGTTGACAGAAGCTCCAGTTCTAGTACAACCTGAATCGGGAAAAGAATTTGTGATCTACAGCGATGCATCCTTAAACGGATTGGGCTGTGTACTTATGCAAGAAGGCAAGGTGATAGCGTATGCCTCCAGATAGTTAAAGCCACACGAGAAGAACTATCCGACGCATGATTTAGAGTTGGCTGCCATTGTTTTTGCACTGAAGATTTGGAGACACCATCTATATGGTGAAAGATGTCAAATTTTCACGGATCACAAAAGTTTAAAGTATTTGATGACTCGAAAAGAATTGAATTTAAGGCAACGGAGATGGTTAGAGTTGATAAAAGATTATGAGTTGGTCATTGACTACCACCCGGGAAAGGCGAATGTAGTCGCCTGTAACACCCTGAAAATTTGAGTAATTTATTTTCTATGTGTGCTTTGAGTAATTATTCTAGAAAGTAAAATTTTTTGATTTATTTTCGTGGTTAGTATAGTCCTGAAGAAGGATTTAAAATTTGTTTAGAAGGAATATTATTAATTTTAAGAAATTATTTATGGAAGTGGATTAAGTGACTTTGACACATAAATTAATTTAAGTGTCAAAGTGAGGCATAAGATGAATTATTGGACAAGTGGTGATGGCGCATGAGCTTGTGCATGAGGTTGAAGGTTCGAATCCCATGTTTAGCATCTAGGTGAATTTTATTTTGAATTTTTATGCACCAATATAGCAAGTGTCGGCCAAGAGCATATATGGAAGGTGTTGACTTGTTATTTTTGGTTAGAATATCAAAGGAATAAGGAAAATTTGAACTTAAGGAAGGGTATCAAGAAAATAAGGAAAGGTGTGAAGATATGAGGCAAGAATCAAGGAATTATTTTGGAAACAATATCTTGGTCATTAGACCATGCATTTGGACGGCATCATGGCAAAAGAAGAAGGAGCCGAATTTTTGGTGATAGTTGGCTAGGAATTTTGGTTTTTGTTTTGGTCATTTTTTTAGTGCATAGTTTTGCAAATTCTCTCAACCTCTCTCCCTTGGCCGAATTTGATCCTTGGTAAGCCTTGTTAATTTTTGACCATTTGGTCATTTTTGCACATCAATTGGTATTCTTTGTGCCTTATTTTCATTAGTGCCGAAAATCATCTACACCAAAAGCTTTTTCTTTTTCTTTTCTCTCACCATTGCCGAATATCCATCTCTCTCTCAAGCTCATCTTTTTCTTTTCTTTTTCTTCTATTCATTTTGAAATCAAAGCAACATCATCATCATCTTTCTCTTATTTTATTTCTTTTCAATCGAAATTCTCTCCACCTACACTTTCATGGCCGAATGCTAAAGTGTTTATAAGCCAAATTATTTTCTCTTCTCCTTAATCTTTCATAGCCGAAACTTTCATCAATCAACCACCATTCTCAATTCTTTCTTTTCGACGTGGAGATTAGGTAAGAGATTCTTTTCGCTTCGATTAGTTAATAGTGATTATAGCCGAATATTGATGGTGGTTTGAAGGCTTTATTAGATCGTAATAAACGTTCATTTTATTAACGTCTATTTTGTTAAACTTTAGTGCGATAACGGAAGTTGGAATCAAGAAGTCGTGGGTGACACAAATCGTTGGAATCGATTTTTGTGACATTGAATAATAGGGAAGAAAAGGGCGGTGTTTAGCCTTCGAAAGAGGGGAGGTTCTGTTATTCCCCTAAGTACAAGCAAAGGACTATTTCGGGAATCCGGGATTTTCCACCGGGTTGTGGACGTTCAACCGAGGAAAATCAATTGTTCAAGTCGTTCGTACTCTCGAACCATTATTTGTTCGTGGATTCGATTCGGTTAGCGAACCATCGATCGGAGAAAATCGCAAGTAGAAGTCTTACGAAAATCCGAGGGTAAATTTCTAGATCGCTATATTTAGATCGGTTTTATTATAGATTATAGTGTTTTAATTAACACAATACGTATAGGTGTTGAAGAGCGGAAAGTTTAGTTCTCTCCATAACCAGTGTGTAACTTCACACTCATTTTGGGTTAGATTTCTAATCGTAAGTATTGCGATAAAATCGTGAAAGTGGTAAACTCGGAAATTATGTAGTAATTGATACTTTTGTGAAAATACATGAAAACGGTTAAAACCAAGAAATATGCGAAAAATCGCTAAATTGATAAAATGGGCGATAATACTCTAGTTCGATTAAATGGCCGATAATACTCTAGTTCGATTAAATGGGCGATAATACTCTAGTTCGATTAAATGGGCCGATAATACTCTAGTTCGATTAAATGGGCCGATAATACTCTAGTTCGATTAAATGGGCCGATAATACTCTAGTTCGATTAAATGGGCCGAAAATACTCTGTTTCGATAAATTGGGCTAAAATGGGCCAAAGTCACTAAACTACTAAATGGGCTAGTTGTTAAATTGTTTATATGAGCCTAATGAAAGGTTAATTGATAAACCCACCGATGATATGGATTAATGAAAATCTGTTATATGATTATATTTGTTATATACACATGATTGCATGGGGTGGGTTATATGAAGAGAAGAATGGCCAGTTGCCACAAATTTGGCTCATTGCCTCTAGTTCGGTGGCTCTGCCACAATATGGCTCAATGCCTCTAGTTCGGTGGCTCTGCCACAAATTCGACTAAATGCCTCTAGTTCGGTGACAATGTCACAATCTAGTTCTGTGAGTGCACTACAAAATTATTTAAGGGCTTTAAGCCCATGATTGGTGTGTTTGGCGGGGTGGGTTGACTTGATCCCCACAGTGTGTTGGTTAGTGCGGGGTGTTAGCGGATGGATACTAGGTTGGTTTGGGAAATTCATATTTCATGCATTCTTCTCTTTAAATTATGTTACTTTACGATGTATGGTTGAAATCATTAATGGGCTCAAGCCCAAAGATGATATCTTGACGATCCGCCTAAAAATGGTGGTAAGTGAGTTGCACATCGAGTTCTTTGTAACTCACCCAAATTTTATTAACCATTTCGTAATGGAAATTGACGTGGACTTGGGTAGGAGATGACTTGGTGGAGGCCATACTACAAACTTGGGTTTTAATAAACTATGACTTTATTTAAGTTTTTATTTTAATTGCTATTATTGGGTTGATGTAATAAGGCCTCTTATTATGTTTTATGGTTTTATTGTGTGGATGATCTAAATTTTATTTTTAAACTCTTAATATGGTTTTATCTCAAATATGTTAAGTTTTCTTAAGAACATTGGTTTTATAACAAAAGTTTTGTAGCACTATTTTATCTTAACCATGTGAAAATAAACGAATGTATGATTGGTGTGACAAACCAAATCTTGTCTAAACGCATAGACCGGGTTTGGGGTGTTACATTTAGTGGTATCGAGCCAGTTTCAAAACTCGGGTGTGGTTTGGGTTCAATAAAGAAATTTGTTTGAAAATAATTTCTAGAGTTTTGATTAAAGGTAGTATGGCACCATGAGCATCCCGCGCCAAGTCAAGTAAGTATTCAGATCTTTGTATGTTTATTATCATTGTGATATGATTATAAGAAACACTCTAGAACTTCTAGTTTTAGGTGTTAAAACCGTAGAGATTGAGACAATAGGATATTGATGCGAAAAACACTCTATCTCTTTCATATCATAAGACATCGTTAATAAACAATGAAATATTATTCTCGATTTATAAAACTCTTAATCGATTAAATCGAATTAGTCGCCATGAGCACTAGAGGACGTGGTCGTGGGACGCGGTAGGCGTGGCCGTGGTAGAGGACGAGGTGTTAGGGGCGCAATCGATGTGTGCCGGGTCATATGTCGGAAATGGATGCACTGCGTCACTCGAGAGTGAGACGGGATCGCATGCGACCATATGGAAGAGGATAATCTTTGTGACACGAGCAATGCTGCGAGTACTTGAAAGGGTCATTTGGATCCCAGAATCGACCAACCGCCGTGGGTCGATATCGGAGCGATCGAAATCCAAAGTGGAGCCGAGGTTTTCGAGAGGTGTCTCTCGTGTAGCTCCCAATGTCGCCTGAATATTGGCTTGAGGCGCGAGAGAGCGAATTATGGACGATCTTGAGTGCTTTGTGGAACAAAAGTTAAGAGGAGCGGTATCTTTGTTGAGAGACGGCTTACCAATGGTGGCTTACTATCCGAGATGGCACCGATGTCGCTTTGATTAATCGGGAATTTTTCAAGGCTTCCTTTCAAGGGAAATATGTGGGAACAAGCTATGTGGATGCCCGAAGGAAGGAATTCTTGAACTGGTGCAAGGAAATAAGACGGTGGCGAAGATATGAGGTCGAGTTCTTACGTTTGAGTCGCTATGCTCGAACGATAGTGGCAACGGACCATGAGCGTTGTGTGCGCTTCAAGACGGTTTGAAAGACGAGTTGCGGGTTACGATAGCCCCACAACAAGTTAGAACTTTTGCCGCTCTTGTGGAGAAGGCCAAGATAGCCGAAGAGGCTAAGAACTCGGAACGCCAAAATCGAGGAGCAAATTCGAGGCAAGAAAGATCTGAAGCATTCGGGTTCTTCGAGAAGATTCTGAAGAGGCCCGGAATGAGGAACCAGCTCAAGGAAGAGCACCGTGAGTCGTTAATCGTAGTCGGGATTGTCTTTGAATGTGGGAAAAGACATTAGGAAATGTTGGAGGAAAACGGTGCTTGCTATAAATGTGGATCGACGGAGCATCAATATAGGAGTTGCCCTCGACGTATGGATACAACTCAAGACGTTCGTGCTACTGCGATGCACCACCGGCAAGAGGAGTTCAGCAACCACCGAGAGGTCGGGACCGTGTCGTGGTGGTAATGGGGTGGACGTGGTCAAGGTGCGCTGGTCGAGGCAATGGTCCTAGAGGCAACGCGGATGCAAGAGCGGCCAGGATTGGTGTATGCGGTCGACGTCGTGAGGATGGCAATGCACTGATGTGATAAGCGCACGTTCTTCATTTCGATGTACCCGTTATTGCCTTGATAGATATTGGTTCTACTCATTCGCACATTGCTAGCACCATAACTGGAAACTTGAAATTAGACTCAAATTTCCGATAAAGAGATGAGGGTGATTAGTCCCTTAGGTCATCGGTGGTGGTTAATAAACTGTTTAGAGAGCGTGCCCTTAGTTATTCAAGGAGAAACATTCTTGGCAAATTTGATGGAATTGCCTTTTGGCGAATTCGATATCATTCGGGCATGGATTGGTTGGTTAAGCACCGCTCAATTGGACTGCATCTTGAAAAGCGGATGTTGATAAGAACTGCGGAGGATAAGGAGATAGTTATGATAGGCGAGCGGAGAAATTTCTTGACAAACGTGATTTCTGCGTTAAAGGCGGAGAAGTTGGTACGAAAAGGATATGGAGCATTTTTAGCATTTATTAGTGCTTTAGATGCCAAAGAGCACATCGAGTGGAAGATGTGAGAACGGTGAAGGAATTTTGGATGTTTTTCTGAAGAACTTCTGGTGTACCTCCAGATCGGAAGTGGAATTTGGTATTGAGCTTTTGCCCGAATCGCCGCGGTGTCCATTGCTCCTTATAGAATGGCAAGAAGGAGTTGTCTGAGCTTAAAGCCCAAATTCAAGAACCGCTAGATCGGGGTTTTATTCGACCGAGTGTGTCTCCGTGGGGAGCACCGGTTTTGTTTGTTAAGAAGAAGGATGGGTCAATGCGTATGTGTATCGATTATAGGCAATTGAATAAGTCGACGATCAAGAATCGGTACCCTCTGCCGAGGATTGACGACTGTTTGATCAATTGAAGGGAGCTTCGTTTTTCCAAGATTGATTTAAGGTCGGGTTACCACCACTTAAGGTGAAAGAAGCGGATATTCACAAGACGGCGTTCCGAACCGATTACGGACACTATGAGTTTTTAGTGATGCCGTTTGGGTTGACCAATGCACCATTTGCATTTATGGATATGATGAACCGGGTCTTTCAACCATTCTTAGATCGTTTGTGGTGGTATTCATAGATGACATTCGGTTTATTCGAGGAGCGAAGAAGAACATGACTCGCATTTTGCGGATTGTATTGCAAGTGCTTCGAGATAATCATTGTATGCCAAATTCGGTAAATGTGAATTTTGGTTAAGAGAAGTGACTTTCTTGGGTCATGTGGTATCACCAAGGAATAAGGGTGGATCCTCGGAAGATTGAGGCGGTATTGGATTGGAAACCACCGAAGTCGGTGAGCCGAGATTCGGAGTTTCTTGGGTTTGGTTGGATATTATAGACGCTTTGTTGAGGGGTTCTCATTGATTGCTGCACCTCTAACTAAGCTTTTGCGGAAGGAATGTTGTTTATATGGGTGATAAGCAGCAAGAAAGTTTCGAGCGGTGAAGAAGGTTTTAACTAAGCGCCGGTATTGATTCAACTTCGAGGTGGGAAGGAGTTTACAGTTTATTGTGATGCGTCACATACGGGTTTAGCTGCGTATTGATGCAAAGTGGGAAAGTTGTAGCTTACGCTTCTCGTCAATTGAGACCGCACGAAGTGAACTACCCTACTCATGATTTGGAGTTAGCGCAGTGGTCTTTTCCTTAAAGATTTGGAGGCATTACCTCTATGGTGAAAAGTCTATCATCTATACGGACCACAAGAGCCTTAAGTATCTTCTTACTCGGAAGGAGTTAAACTTGAGACAACGAAGATGGGTGGAGTGTTAAAGGACTATGATTTCTCAATTGAGTATCATCCCGAAAGGCTAATGTAGTGGCGGACGCATTAAGTCGTAAGGTGGTATCCGATTTGAGAGCTATGTTTGCCCATTTGAGTTTGTATGAGGATGGTAGTTTGATAGCGGAATTTCAAGTGAAGCCTATGTGGTTGGAACAAATTAAGGAAAAACAGATTTTAGATGAGAAGTTGAGACTTTTATTTCAGCAAGTGGAAAATGGTGAAATTGAGGATTTTGGAATAAATTCGAGAAGGTGTATTGTGTTTTTCGTGAAAGGGTGCAGTATGCCTAAGGATTCAGATCTGAGGCAAATGATTTTGCGGGAGGCGCATAGTAGTCCTTATGCTATGCATCCCGGAGGAAATAAGATGTATCGGGATCTCCGTGAGCGGTTTTGGTGGCCTGGATTGAAACGGGAGATTTCAGAATTTGTGGGAAAATGCTTAACTTGTCAGCAAGTGAAAGCGGAGCATCAATTGCCGTCAGGTCTTTTGCAACCAGTTAAGATTCCTCTTTGGAAATGGGAGCGGATAACAATGGATTTTGTTAGTGGGTTACCTTTAACACCTACTAAGAAAAATTCTGTTTGGGTAATTGTTGATCGTTTGACGAAGACTGCTCATTTTCTACCAGTGCGTACGGACTACTCGTTGCAGAAGTTGGCGAAGCTGTATGTATCCGAAATCGTGAGGTTGCATGGGGTACCTGTATCGATTATATCGGATCGGGATCCTAGGTTTACATCTCGATTTTGGAAAGCTTTGCATGAAGCCTTGGGTACAAAGCTTAATTTTAGTACGGCTTTTCATCCTCATCGATGGTCATCGGAGAGAGTGATTCGGTCTGGAAGACATGTTAAGGGGATGTGTAATCGACTTCAAAGGTAGTTGGGAGGATTTTTCACCGTTAGCGGAATTTTGCGTGACAACAATGACTACCGATCTATCATTCGGATGGCACCCTACGAGGCATTGTATGGTCGTAGGTGTCGTTCTCCTATTTGTTGGTGAGTTGGGTGATCGGCGGTTGTTAGGACTCGAGATGATTTTCAAACGGAAGAAAAAGTGAAAGTTATTCGAGCGCGGTTAAAGGAAGCTTCGGATAGATAGAAGTCGTATGCGGATCCAAGCGTAAAGAGATCGAGTATGCCGTAGGAGATCAAGTCTTCTGAAGGTCTCACCTTGGAAAAAGATATTGATTCGGGAAGAAGGGCAAGTTGAGTCCTAGATACATTGGACCGTATCGTGTGGTGAAACGAGTTGGTCCAAAGTGGCCTATCAAATTGAGTTACCTCGGAATTGAGTCAAATTCATAATGTTTTTCATGTGTCCATGTTGAGGCGCTATAGATCGGATCCTTCGCACATAGTACCTGGTAGAAGAAGTGGAGTTGAATTTGGATTTGTCTTTTGAGGAGGAACCGGTGGAAATCTTAGACCGAGACGTGAAGGTACTAAGAAAGAAGACTGCGCTGCGTTGGTCAAAGTGTTGTGGCGTAACCACGGAGTGGAGGAAGCTACGTGGGAGCCCGAGGATGCAATTCGGCAACAATACCCTCACCTTTTCAGCCTGTAAATTTCGAGGACGAAATTTTCTTTTAGGGGTAGAGTTGTAACACCCGAAAATTTGAGTAATTTATTTTCTATGTGTGCTTTGAGTAATTATTCTAGAAAGTAAAATTTTTGATTTATTTTCGTGGTTAGTATAGTCTCAAGAAGGATTTAAAATTTGTTTAGAAGGAATATTATTAATTTTAAGAAATTATTTATGGAAGTGGATTAGTGACTTTGACACATAAATTAATTTAAGTGTCAAAGTGAGGCATAAGATGAATTATTGGACAAGTGGTGATGGCGCATGAGCTTGTGCATGAGGTTGAAGGTTCGAATCCCATGTTTAGCATCTAGGTGAATTTTATTTTGAATTTTTATGCACCAATATAGCAAGTGTCGGCCAAGAGCATATATGGAAGGTGTTGACTTGTTATTTTTGGTTAGAATATCAAAGGAATAAGGAAAATTTGAACTTAAGGAAGGGTATCAAGAAAATAAGGAAAGGTGTGAAGATATGAGGCAAGAATCAAGGAATTATTTTGGAAACAATATCTTGGTCATTAGACCATGCATTTGGACGGCATCATGGCAAAAGAAGGGAGCCGAATTTTTGGTGATAGTTGGCTAGGAATTTTGGTTTTTGTTTTGGTCATTTTTTTTTAGTGCATAGTTTTGCAAATTCTCTCAACCTCTCCCTTGGCCGAATTTGATCCTTGGTAAGCCTTGTTAATTTTTGACCATTTGGTCATTTTTGCACATCAATTGGTATTCTTTGTGCCTTATTTTCATTAGTGCCGAAAATCATCTACACCAAAAGCTTTTCTGTTTCTCTTTTCTCTCACCATTGCCGAATATCCATCTCTCTCTCAAGCTCATCTTTTTCTTTTCTTTTTCTTCTATTCATTTTGAAATCAAAGCAACATCATCATCATCTTTCTCTTATTTTATTTCTTTTCAATCGAAATTCTCTCCACCTACACTTTCATGGCCGAATGCTAAAGTGTTTATAAGCCAAATTATTTTCTCTTCTCCTTAATCTTTCATAGCCGAAACTTTCATCAATCAACCACCATTCTCAATTCTTTCTTTTCGACGTGGAGATTAGGTAAGAGATTCTTTTCGTTTCGATTAGTTAATAGTGATTATAGCCGAATATTGATGGTGGTTTGAAGGCTTTATTAGATCAGAATAAACGTTCATTTTATTAACGTCTATTTTGTTAAACTTTAGTGCGATAACGGAAGTTGGAATCAAGAAGTCGTGGGTGACACAAATCGTTGGAATCGATTTTTGTGACATTCAGAATAGGGAAGAAAAGGGCGGTGTTTAGCCTTCGGAAGAGGGGAGGTTCTGTTATTCCCCCTAAGTACAAGCAAAGGACTATTTCGGGAATCCGGGATTTTCCACCGGGTTGTGGACGTTCAACCGAGGAAAATCAATTGTTCGAAGTCGTTCGTACTCCCGAACCATTATTTGTTCGTGGATTCGATTCGGTTAGCGAACCATCGATCGGAGAAAAATCGCAAGTAGAAGTCTTACGAAAATCCGAGGGTAAATTTCTAGATCGCTATATTTAGATCGGTTTTATTATAGATTATAGTGTTTTAATTAACACAATACGTATAGGTGTTGAAGAGCGGGAAAGTTTAGTTCTCTCCATAACTGTGTGTGTAACTTCACACTCATTTTGGGTTAGATTTCTAATCGTAAGTATTGCGATAAAATCGTGAAAGTGGTAAACTCGGAAATTATGTAGTAATTGATACTTTTGTGAAAATACATGAAAAGCGGTTAAAACCAAGAAATATGCGAAAAACTGCTAAATTGATAAAATGGGCCGATAATACTCTAGTTCGATTAAATGGGCCGATAATACTCTAGTTCGATTAAATGGGCCGATAATACTCTAGTTCGATTAAATGGGCCGATAATACTCTAGTTCGATTAAATGGGCCGATAATACTCTAGTTCGATTAAATGGGCCGATAATACTCTAGTTCGATTAAATGGGCGAAAATACTGTTTCGATAAATTGGGCTAAAATGGGCCAAAGTCACTAAACTACTAAATGGGCTAGTTGTTAAATTGTTTATATGAGCCTAATGAAAGGTTAATTGATAAACCCACCGATGATATGGATTAATGAAAATCTGTTATATGATTATATTTGTTATATACACATGATTGCATGGGGTGGGTTATATGAAGAGAAGAATGGCCGATTGCCACAAATTTGGCTCATTGCCTCTAGTTCGGTGGCTCGCCACAATATGGCTCAATGCCTCTAGTTCGGTGGCTCGCCACAAATTCGGCTAAATGCCTCTAGTTCGGTGACAATGTCACAATCTAGTTCGGTAGTGCACTACAAAATTATTTAAGGGCTTTAAGCCCATGATTGGTGTGTTTGGCGGGGTGGGTTGACTTGATCCCCACAGTGTGTGTTGGTTGGTACGGGGTGTTAGCGGATGGATACTAGGTTGGTTTGGGAAATTCATATTTCATGCATTCTTCTCTTTAAATTATGTTACTTTACGATGTATGGTTGAAATCTGTTAATGGGCTCAAGCCCAAAGCATGATATCTTGACGATCCGCCTAAAAATGGTGGTAAGTGAGTTGCACATCGAGTTCTTTGTAACTCACCCAAATTTTATTAACCATTTGGGTAATGGAAATTGACGTGGACTTGGTAGGGAGATGACTTGGTGGAGGCCATACTACAAACTTGGGTTTTAATAAACTATGACTTTATTTAAGTTTTTATTTTAATTGCTATTATTGGGTTGATGTAATAAGGCCTCTTATTATGTTTTATGGTTTTATTGTGTGGATGATCTAAATTTTATTTTTAAACTCTTAATATGGTTTTATCTCAAATATGTTAAGTTTTCTTAAGAACATTGGTTTTATAACAAAAAGTTTTGTAGCACTATTTTATCTTAACCATGTGAAAATAAACGAATGTATGATTGGTGTGACAAACCAAATCTTGTCTAAACGCATAGACCGGGTTTGGGGTGTTACATCGCCGATGCTTTGAGTAGGAAATCCCTATTTGCTTTGAGGGCTATGAATACACGGGTGACTTTGTCAGGTGATGGTTCCATTCTAGCTGAGTTGAGAGCTAGATCAATGTTCATTCAAGAGATTCAAGAGGCTCTGAAGGATGACAGTGACTTGCAAGCTAAAAGGGTTCAGTGCAAGTCGGGTGTTGAATCTGATTTTCAGATTAATTCAGATGGGTGTCTGATGTTTAGAGATAGAGTCTGTGTACTGATGAATGATGAGCCTCTCCGGAAGATTTTGTATGAGGCACATAATGGATGTCTATCTGTACATCCGGGTAGCACCAAGATGTATAATTATTTGAAGAAATGGTATTGGTGGCCGAGTATGAAGAAATATATTTCTGAATTTGTTTCAAGATGCTTGATTTGTCAGCAAGTAAAAGACGAGCACCAAGTACCCTCAGGTTTGCTTCAACCTATAATGGTACCTGAGTGGAAATGGGACCAAGTTACCATGGATTTTGTAACGGGTTTACCATTGACACCGAGTAAGAAAGATGTTGTATTGGTTGTAGTAGATAGACTTATGAAGACAACCCATTTCATACCTATTCGAGTTGACTACTCACTTGACAAGTTGGCAAACTTGTATGTTTCAGAGATAGTAAGGCTTCATGGAGTGCCGTTATCAATCATTTCGGATAGAGATCCGAGATTCACGTCCAGATTTTGGAAAAAGTTGCAAGAGGCCTTGGGCACAAAGTTGATTTTAGTACGGCTTTTCACCCCCAAACCGACGGTCAATCAGAGAGGTTGATACAAGTACTTGAAGATATGCTCCGATGTTGTGTTCTTGAGTTTCAAGGGAGCTGGGAAAAATACCTACCATTGGTGGAATTTTCCTACAACAATAGTTTTTAGTCAAGCTTAAAGATGGTGCCTTATGAGGCTTTGTATGGCGTAAGTGTCGAACACCTTTATATTGGACTGAACTTAAGGAAAACCAGATTCACGGGGTTGATTTGGTTAGGGAAACCGAAGAAAAAGTAAGGGTGATTCGAGATTGTCTAAAAGCTGATTCTGATAGACAAAAATCCTATTCAGATCTAAAAAGGAAAAAAAATTAGTATAAAGTCGGTGATAGAGTATTCTTGAAAGTGTCGCCATGGAGGAAAGTCCTTAGATTTGGCCAGAAAGGCAAATTGAGTCTGCATTTCATCGGACCGTATGAGATCACTGAGAGGATAGGGCCGGTAGCCTATCGATTGGCTTTTCGGTCTGAGTTAGAATAGATTCATGATGTATTCCATGTGTCTATGTTACGACGCTACCGATTAGATGTAACACCCCTAACCTGAAACCATCGCCGGAATAGGGTTAAGAGGCGTTACCGATCAATCGGAACATATCACATCCATTTTAGAACACATAGTTATTCATCAATCGAACATATTTAATTATAAACATATAGTCCCTTATTGAGGTCTACGAGACCTTAGTCACATGCTAGAAAGGGGTTGGGACTGAACCGAACACTTACGAAAATTCTCGAAAATTTAAAACTTTTCAAAGTTACAGAGGTCACACGCCCGTGCGATCAGGCCGTGTGCCTCACACGACTACCAGACACATCCATGTGTCTAGGCCCTACCGAAACAGGGCATACATACTGACTTATCCACACGGCCACCAGACACGCCCGTGTGCCCTGTCCGTGTGAAATAAAGCTAGCTACTGACTTGATCACACGGCCACCAAGCACACTCGTGTGCCACAACCGCGTAACCTGCCCAGGCACACATCGAAGTGGCCCTTGAGCCACACGGCAGAGACGTACACCCGTGTCCCTTGGCCGTGTATGCAAAATAGGCCATTTGCAAGGCCAATTTGCTACCCACACTTGGGTCATACCTGCAAGCTTCAACGCAATACCAAATCATACCTCAAAATGCATCCAAACTTACCTTTTCATGTATCAAATAATCACAAACTATACCATCTATACTAACATTCAATTTCATCTCACATTGGTTCAATCAAGGTACTAAAATTCACATCTCAAACATATAGACCAAACATCATGTAATCCATGCCATAATTCATCTTCAATCCACATCTTTCATCAACCACATAATCATGAAATATACCATATTCATAGCTCATTCATAAATTCAATATCATTCAACTTCCAAGCCAAATCACATGGCAAGGATTAAGCACTTCAAAACATGCCATAACTTCTAGCCTATACATGCCATATTTCAACTATATACATTTTTCCAAAAGTACCCAAAAATAGTTTGTCGATAGTGTGATAGAGATGCTGACGATCCCCGGATCCGAGCTAGCTTTACTGACACTGTAAAACAAAGAAACAAATCACACAGTAAGCTTTCAAAAGCTTAGTAAGTTCGTAATATAATACATATTACTCAATAACATCACATCAATACATAATTAAACCATCACATAGATAAATGCACAATTAGATTCATCATCAATCTCAACCATATACTCAAATATCTATTCATTCAAATTTAAGGGCTATCGTCAACCACATAGGTTCAAACGTACCTTGATCAACGCATAGTTACTCACCATTCATGCTACTTAATTGCTCGATATTACATCTCGTTAAACTTTTGCTATTCTTTTGATTTATTCGCACACTTAGTGCCAGTTTCATAACCGAAACATAATCGTCAACGCACACTTAGTTCCAATATGGTAAACCGAACTTATATCGGTATCACACACACAGTGCCAATTCGATAAGCCGAAGCTTTTATCTTTTCGCACACACAGTGCTAATCATCTCTGTCTCGTTTCTAATTTCGCACACTTAGTGCCCTCTAATTCAATTCCGCACATAGCATTTCTAATCTCATAGTTATATATATATTCATTCAATTCACATCACATAGATATAGTTTACAACTAGTATTATATCCGAACTTACCTCAGACGTTGAAATACCAAAACGGTCGATTAATCGAGCACATTATCTTTGCCTCGATCTCGATCTGAACCTCTCCTTTCTTGGTCTATACACATTTAAATTCAATTCATTCAATCACCAATTCATTCAATTTAGTCCACACACAAAAATTTAGGGCATTTTACAAAATAGCCCTCACATTTTCACATTTCGACATTTTAGTCCCCAATTCATCAAATCACAAACTACACTAAATTTCTACTCACACAAGCTTAGCTGAATTCTTCCCATGCTAATACAAGCCCGCACATTTCATTTATTTCACATTTTAATCCTCCAATTTACACTTTTCTCAATTACAACCAAATTGCTCAAATTCATCAAAACTCCAAAGACAAAAAATGTTAATCAACAACATATCTTTCATTTTCCACCATCAACATCCAAGAATTCACATGTTCATCAATGGTACATTTCAAAAACATCATCAATTCATAAAATTTAAGCATGGGTTAGCTAGAGCACGAAGCAACGATTACAAAAACGTAGAAATCATCAAAAACCAAACAAAAATCACATACCAATTGAAGCTTGAAGTGGCTGAATATTACAAAGCTCCCAAACCCTTTCTATTTTTCCTATTTTCGGTTGAAAAGAAACAAAGATAAACATGTTTCATCTTTTTGTTTTGTTTAATATTAACTAAATTGTCATTTTACCAATTTGCCCTTTTATTAATCATATAAAACAAATAAACATTATGGTTATTATGTCATTTAACCATCCACCAACTTTAATAATGGGCTAATTGCATCATAAGGCCTCCACATTATAAAGACAACAACAATTAATCACTTAACAATTAGCACACAGCATTTTACACTTTATGCGATTAAGTCATTTCTCACAATTCGACACACAGTCGATAAAATTTTCACACGAAACTTTCACACAGGCTCAATCACACATTATAAACATCAAAAATAATTTTAAAATATTTTTTTGACCTCGGATTTGTGGTCTTGAAACCACTATTCCGAATAGGGTCTAAACAAGGCTGTTACATCAGACCCCTCGCATGTGATTGCACTGATAGAGGTTGAGATACAACCTGACATGACTTATGGTGAGGAACCTGTTAAGATTTTAGCCCGGGAATTCAAGCAATTAAGGAATAAAAGTATAGCTCTCGTGAAAGTCTTATGGCAAAGACATGGGGTAGAAGAGGCTACTTGGGAGCCCGAGGAGGCTATGAGAAACTAGTACCCAAACCTTTTTGCTAGTAAGATTTTTGGGGACAAAAATCCTTAAGAGGGGAGAATTGTAATAGCCCGATTTAGGGCCTAGTTGGAATTATGGTGCGAGACCACAAATCTGAAGTAGAAATATGTGTTTAAATGATTTCATAAGGCTTATGAGGTATTTGCATGATTGTGTGAAAACTTTATGAAGGAGTTTTATTAATTAGTGAATAAATTGTCCATTAAAACTAAATAGCAAGGATTAGAAAATATGAGATTCTAGAAGATTTAAGTAAGAAATAGAATTATAAAAATTAATAGAGGTCCTTATTTAGCAATTAGACCATTATATGTTAAGATGGACAAAAATGGACATGGGAAGGAAAAACTCAAGAAAGGGTCATTAAGGGCATTTTTATCATTTGGTAAATAAAAGATTAAAAAGGGAAAAAGAAGTCAAAAATGATGTCCATCTTCTTCCCTAAGTGCCGAAATTTCAAGGAGCCATAGCTAGGGTTTTGTTCAACTTCCAAGCTTGATAGTAAGTGCATCCTAGCCTCGTTTTTAATGTTCTTTGTATTTTTGAGATCCTCGTAGCTTGGTTTAGCTATTGCTAGCTATATTTTGAGCTAGGGTTTATATTCAAAAATTTACCCATGTATGACACGCATGTATTTTGATGTTTTATGGAAGATTATGAAAGCTTGATGTAGGATAAACATCTTTTTCTAAGTGATTTTCATGAAAAATGCATGTAAGGACCAAATTGTAAAAGTTATGAAAATGGTCATACATAAGTGAAATAGTAGAAATTGAAGGTTGCTATAGTTGAGAATATGATTCAGCTAGGCTTGAAATACAAGAAAGTTGAATGAAAATCATTTTACGAGCCTAGGGGAAAAGTGTAATTATGAGAAAGATTAGGGGCAAAATTGTAATTTTTCCAAAGTATGAGTTATGAGTCAATTTAGTCAATTTGAGTATTAAACAAGTTAAATTGTTATTATAGATCAAGAAACGTGAAGCCCGGATCGAAATTGAGGAAAGAACAAGATTGAGGACTAAATTGCACAACTATACACATTTTGAGAACCGAGGTAAGTTTGTATGAATTTAAGGATTTATATGTATTTTAATTAGATTACTTATTATGTTATTTAATGTACATTATTTCTTTGAATTTATGTTATTTAAAGTCCCGATTGAAGATTCGGAATAGCGAGGATACCTGTGTCACAACATGAGATAAGGAAAGCCCGTGTAAGACCAAGTCTGGGACATGGCATCGGCACTCAAGGAATGTAGGTCCTGTGCAAGACCATGTCTGGGACATGGCATCGGCACTGAACGTAGATCTTGTATAAGACCATGTCTGGGACATGGCATCAGCATTGAATGAGGAAGGTATCGTGTAAGACCATGTCTGGGACATGGCATCGACAGCATACAAGGAAGGTCCCGTGTAAGACCATGTCTGGGACATGGCTTCGGTACCAAAAGAAGATCTCGTGTAAGACCATGTCTGGGACATGGCATCGACATCAAGCTAAGGAATCCCGTGTAAGACCATATCTGGGATATGGCGTTGGTATCATGAGGTGATTCCATGTAAGACCATATCTGGGATATGGCATTGGCATCAAGTTACATGTTTGATTAGATTGAGTATCCTCTATTATTCCGGGTAATTCAACGGGCAAAAGAGCCAAGTGTGAAAGAGGTAACAAAAGAGACAAGTGAGTGAAGATAGTAACAAGTTAAGTTACTTAAGGATGATAAAGAGTTTTATTTTAGTTAAAGAACTTAATGATTTGAGTTTATGATTACTTTAGCAAAATGATAAATTACGTGACTAAGTGATACAGGTACCATGATTAAAATACAAAGTATGAAATCATATTGTGATATGAAATAGGTAAGACTAAATACGAGTAAGTATGCTTGAGCACTTTATGCAAATATTGATCATGTATCATGAGATGGATGAGTTTAATTTGAGTATTTATGTTGTTACTTAAATTTCATGTAAACTTACTAAGCTATTTGCTTACCCCTCTCTTTTTCCTTTTTCCTTGAAGTGTCGCCAAGCTAATTCAGGGATCGAAGAACGTCGGAGCTCGGATCACACTATCACTCCCTATTTTGGTATAACTAAGTCGAATTAATTAGAGTATGGCATGTATAGGAGTTTGATCATTTTGAGTTATGTCATATCGTGAGTTAAAGGCTTGGCTATTAAGATTAAGCATTCTTTTTGTATATAGCCAAAGAAATTGGCTAATATTTCTTAAGTTCCATATCTTATTGATGATGAGTTTCATGAATTCTACAAGTGATGTTTCGAGGTTTATTCATAGTATATAAAGACCATGTTATGTACTGCGTGAGTTAGTATAAGTATGTTGGTTTTTCAGGGTGAAAATTGGCTTGGAAAATAGCCTCTAAGTGTCCACACGGGTAGACACACGGGCGTGTGTCTAGGCCGTGTGTGACACATGGTCAGCCCCCATGGGTGTGTAAAAAGCCTGCATCTAGTTGAGAGAATATGATTCGTCACACGGGACAGCACACGGGCATGTGCCCTAGCCATGTGCCATTAGGGGTTTGATGACGTCATAAACAGAGAGCTCCACAGGTGAAGGACATGGGTGTGTCTAGGCCATGTGAGGGACACGGGCTACTGACACGGGCGTGTGTCTGGCCGTGTGAAAATGCCTGTAGGTTCAAAGGAAAAATAAATTCTACACGGGCTAGAAACATGGGCGTGTGAGACCACACGGCCTGCCCACACGGGCGTGTCTCAAGTCATACGGGCGTGTGACCCCTGTCTGGGCAAAAAAATTTAAAGAGTGCAAAAGTTTCCGGTTGAACTCCGAAACCTTTCGGATGTATGTTTAAGGCCTCGTAGGCCCATGATATATATGTTCTGGTTGAGAAAGAAGAGTTTTACGATGGAAGAAAATTTTTATAGACTGTAATTACATGTTCAAGAAAAGTCAAGCATGTTAATGCCTCGTATCCAGTTTCGGCGTCGGACACGGGTAAGGGGTGTTACAGTAACACATCTAGTCAAATTGACTCGAAGCTCACACTATCTTATCACTAAATCAGTAGTTATTTGGTCATTTTGAGTTTAAGATTGTGGCATGTATATATAAGGTGTATTGATGTTATCTTAATGTATATAAGTTCTGAATTGAAAAGCTTGGTATTTTAAGTGCTTATGGTAAATGAGTATATTATACATGATTTGACATTAGTGATGCCTTGTTGAAACGGTCTATTTTGATTAATATGCTTGGGATATTTATGGCATATGAATTGGTATGAAATGAGGTAGTATTGATAGCTTGCTTTCTTGATGAATAAGATGGAAATATGTGTGAACATTTATAACTTGTAGAAAACTTAAGAAATGTGGTCTAATTTTGATAATTGGTGGATATGTATAAGGCTTATAAGCAATAGATGTGCACAAGTTGCATAAGTGTTTGGAATTGAATTCAAATGGCATGTTTCAATAGGGAATAACATAGTTAAAGTTAAGTGATTGAATGGTTTGATTGGTATATCCTAATGACATTGAAATGGTAGATTCAATTGGTGATTATATGTCGATTGTTCTGTTAACATGATGAACTTGAATGGTATGTTTTGGGTATGTGTTGAGTTATTTGAAATTGATACTTGAATGTATATGCGATAAGTTTGGTAGGAAAGCTTAAAATAAGTACCAAATGGTTCATTTTACCAAAAATAGAGTCCTCATCCCGATGACCATTTCTCCTTGTAACAACATTAACCGACAGTATGTGACGTCGTGACGTGACAAACTATTTGGCAATGTCACGACGTGAGTTAGATGACATCAAGGCATCAACTCTACATTTTTAAGACTGTGCAATAGGTCCTATTTCGTGCTCAGGTCAACAAAAGGGATTTTGTAAGCTCGAATAAGACTTGGTTTTCATTGTAAATTGATTATAGTTGCTCCGACAACGAATGTAGCATCTTGTAGCTCAGACTGGGTGATCAAATTGGGTAAGGAGTGTTACAAAATATTTATAACACTCACGATTGGATGTCCATTGGTTGATAACATGCTTTTTTGAAACTTTACTAAGATAAAAACCATGTGGGATAAAAATTCTTAGTGAAGGAAAAATAATAAACATATCTATAATACACATAACATGATGTTTCATTAAAAACCATACTAAGAAAACCAAGTGGGACAAAACATTGGTTAAGGGGAAAATAGTATAATGTGTATTTACCCGCTCATGATAACATCACATAATATTTCATTTTCTATGTATTCAATCTGGAATACTAGATTTCAAATAATTACTTAAACAAGTTTGATAAATGTTCATATCGTCATTCTTTTAGATGTCATGAGTGAGGAAGACTTTTAGTGAAATATATTTTGATCTTTTTACGAGTTTTAGCAATAATCTTAAAAAAATTTAATCATGATCCATCTATAAAAATACATATGCTCAAATAATTTCAATCCATATATTGAACAATTTCCTGACAATTTCTATATGTTTCTAGCGTTCTAAATCCTTTAAGGATTTTAATATAAACTTGACTGTATAGTGATTCATATAAAGATTGTAACAATAACCATTAGGCGTGTGTCAAATTTTTATGAATTGCCAGCCTAATGAGATATCTAAAGGTTTATTGCATCCACCACAAAATAATGTTACATCTTCTCATAATCAATGTCAGGACTTTGTGAAAAAAACTTCATTTTCTTATTTCTTTTCACAAAACTACTCATTGGTACCCCACTAGTTTTATAACTTTAAACGTTTGGACTACTAGTCCTAAAAAAATTAAAAATTTAATTCTACTTTAATTATGTTTTTCCATTTTGGTCAATTTATTTTATGTATATATTTTTCAACAAATTTATTCAAGATCATCATTTCCTTTCATTATCTTAATAATACTATTGCAAGTGAAATCTTTGTTGACAACTTTCTATTTTCACAGTTTCATATTTTCCCGTATTAACATAGTTTATTGAGATCTCTTTATTTTCATTATTTCCATCTTCAGGTACCTCAATCTCTTCTAGAGTTTTAATGATTACTTGTCACATCCCAAATTTTTATTGATAACATTGCATGGTTGAAGCATAAATTTGTTACTGGTCTACTGCTTAAGTGTTAGTGAAGTTGTCCTTCAGACTTGAGTTTGATTCCCCTCTCTCGTGTAACTTTTATTTATTGAATATTTGCCCCAAAACCCTAGTGTGACTTCCCTACCTTGTAACCTAGGTATAAATGTTAGTTTTTCTCCTATTTTTTTTTTGTATTTTTTCTGTTTTATTTGCCTCATTGTCCTCCCCTCTACTATTCTTTTCTCTTCTTTGTTTTTCTTTCTTTCTTTCTTTATTTTCCTTTCCCTTTGTGTCGCCCCTACTATTCTTCTCTTCTTCCACCATTTTTCTTTTCTTTTCTTTCTCCATTAGACTGAATCACTACTCTCTCCATTCCCATCTTCACCATTGTCGTACCTTCCTGCTATGTTTTCTTTCCGATTGTCGCTGCCCCCTTTTGTTTCTTTTCTTCTGCTCTTTGTTTTTTATATCACGGATCTAATCGGGTAACGGAAGTGCAGTATTTTTTTTATTTTTATCAAATCTATGTCAATTTTCTTCTCTATTATTTGCTTTAATGGACAAATAGAGAATGTTTCATGGTCGAATCTCATTGTTCCCATCTCTTTTTTCATTTTGTTGGTTGAAGGACCTAATGCAAACCATACGGATCAGCAATAGGACCAGAAATTTGTTCGCAATTCCGTCGTAAGCTAAAATAGAGTAAGTATTAATTCCCAACTTCAGATAAGAAAAGCCTATTTTCTCTCTGCTTTGGTCAGACCCTATAAGGGTGGTTAAGGTTGATATTTAATGTTTGTTCTTTCGTTGGGTACAGATCTAAAGCGTAGGAGTTACAGTATAGTAATGGTGTTTTTTTTTTGCATTAATCAGGTGTGGGTCTTACCCTTGAGTGTGTGATGATTATTGAAATAATGTAATATGCATGTTTTCAAATTTTGCATGCTGATTTGAGCATGGCCGAATGGCCGACCATGGTAAGTGGAAATAGGTGATGGTTGAATGTGTAAGGGCCTTTATTATGATTAACTGAATGTGTAAGTGTTGAATGTAATTTCTTATTGTAAGATTACCGAGTTGTATGATGTTTTATTGCTTATTGATTGCATGTATAAGCATGTCACTAAATTTTTCTTTGTATATTGAATGCATGCAAAGCATGCCATTATAATTTGTAAATTGAAAGCATGTTAAGATGCCACTGTTATTGGTATTGTTATTGATTAGCATGATATGATATATTAACCGTATTACATATTGCATTGCATAGGTTTGGAATTGATGGGTGACAGATGAGTTTCGTGGAGTACCGACGGTTTATCCTCATTATTGTTTAGTAGTATATCTATGCCCCGTAGTATTGTTGGAGTATTGGTGACTTATTGCAACTTACTGGCAGTTTGTCTACAAATTATTGGCAGTTTTAACTTCATATTGTTACAGGTGGGTTAACCACATTGAGCTTTGGCTCTAACAATTTTGGTGTTCGGATGACGGGTTCTGGGGAACTTGTTGTGTGTAATGGATGGATGGGTAGGACTTTTTGCACTGTTTCATATGAGCATGTCATATACAAAATTCTTTAATGCCATGATTAACTGTATGATCTGTTATAATAGTTGTATGCTTCATTGACTGATTGTATGGCTATGCAATGCTTATTTTTACTTAGACTCACACTGAGCTTTTTTAGCTCACCCCCTTAGCTTACTTCTTACAAATAATAACGTCTGGAGTGTGAATACTGCAATAAAATAGAGAACTATGAGGCGGTATCCACAAGTATATGAGTCAAGTTTTAATATAGTTTTTACAACGAAGTAGGTGAGTACTCCGAGGATCGAACCAAAGGGATGGGATTGCTAGATCAATTCTAACCTAAACACTAAAAGATCTAATTAGTAATTTAAATAAATTATAGTACGAGAACATGAAAAGGGTTTTTTAAGGTTTTTATAATAATAAAATAAAATAACAGAAAAGAAATAAAATTCAGGAGATAAAAGAGTAAAGTAACTCAAATCTCGATTATGGGTGATTAGCTCACTTCGGTAATCTACATACACTTTCGTTTCGGGTTCCTCGTCAATCAACTAGTCGCTACGCTAGCAGGATCTTTCGATCTTACACTAACATAATGAGTTAGTAAGAATTGCTTATCTTCTGACCTCATAGTCCAAACTAGCTTGGAGTGAAGGTGTTCATGAATGGGTAATACCAATTTTGGGTTTATTACCACCTTGATGACTTCCCAGGGTTGTCAGGCCTAGGGTTTGTTTCACGTTCGTCCTTTCCTAAACAGTTGATTCACTGAGTAACCCTATAAAATAGTTAATAGATCATACATCCACTCGCTAATCTCCAATAGAGGGATTAGTTCCTCATGGCTTCATAGACAATATGAAATTGATATAAAGAGAAAGCATGCTAATTAAATCGACAAGATAACATAATGAAAGAGCCTGATTGTATTGAGATTAATTACAAATCCACAGAGTTTGAATGGTTCCACAATTCAGATCTCTTGAAATCAACAAGAACAACTAAAAGAAATCTAAAACTTAAGAACGAAAGAAAACCAAAATAAATTTTACAAAGAAAATTTAGGCTAAAGGAATGATGTCCAACACATGTACTAAAGAAGCCTATTTATAGATTCTAAGTGGCCGTCATCCTTAACTTTAGGTTAGCTGAAGTTCCCGATCTTTAAATTTGATTGTGCAGACCAAAACACCCCTATTTTTGTTTAACTTCCATCACAGATTCGATGTCGTGACACAATAGGACCTGTGTCGCGACATGGCAATCATTATACTCCTCTTGGGTTATCTTCAGGGCTATGTCATGACAACCTCAATCTGTGTCGTGAAATTGAAGGCAGTCTTGAGCTTTCTCCATTTTTCTCCCTATGTTGTGACATCAAACATCCCATGTTGCGACACAGTGACCAATATCGGTTTTGTACGCCTTCTAAATGTCTTTTGCACACTCACAAAGTGCATTAGCTCTCTCTTAGGCCTCATTCGGCCCCTAAGGTCAATAAAAGACTCAATTTGCACATTTTACTAAATGTAAATAAAACTAAGAAAACTTAACTAAAACATAAGAAAAATGCTTGTATTCAATCTCCTTAAATTCGAAAACTACTTTAATTTGCTACACCAAATTACGGGAGATCAAACTCCTCCATACTTAAGTCATTCCTTATCCTCAAGCAACATAAACAAGAAATAAAAGTGATGACCCTTGACAAAATATCATACAAGTGTTGACTTCGGAGCATATGACTTAGGCATTCCATGCTTACTAACAACTTTAACATGATAATTAATTGACTTACCACTTTTGATCACAAACATCTAAGTTCAGTATGTTATGAAATATACAAGTATTAAGGGTCTCACCTGTAGGGATCCATCAATATATTATACAAGTACTTTGATTATCCGAGCAGAATACAAATATTCGTTTATGCATATGTTTAGTATGATGTCCATTCATGTATAAGGATGTTTAGGTCATATAGGACTTTTCAGCTTGTAACATTTTGAGGCTTAGAACATGTATGGAATTAAAAGATAGTAAGCATCAAGAGGGTTACAAAGACGAAAATAGTTTGACACATCATATTGAACCCTATTCTTCCCTCTTTAGTGACCCTTACCCACTCACCACCTTATTTCTCCTTCTTTCACCTACCTTGTCTCTCCATATATAAGATGTCATAGCATGACATAGTAACTATGGCTAGCCTTACGTCTGTTTATGCACTAATGAGCAAGTTTTTTCTTTCTTTTGTGACTTTTTGATTTTTCTCTTTATCAATACATCTCACTTATGATTCTTGCTGGTCTAAGACTTTTTCTACTCGTACTAATTTTCTTTTTTGATTTTTCTTTTTTTGTTTGCACCTTAGGCTCACTTATAGTTCTTATATCACACCAATCTTTCCTATTTCACTCTGGTTTTACAAACTTCACCATGATGTATCTACTTAACCTTCAATACGTATGGCCAGACGCCTATAGTCGTACAGTGTTTTCAGGCTCGAGGTTTGTAATGAGGTTCATCAATAAGTGTCAATAGGCTCAAAAAATCAGTACTAAAGGTGAATATTAATAGGCTGAATTTTTTGCCCTGGATGTGTTCCAAACAATGCCATAGGTCATCCCTAAATATCTCAATATGCACAAATTTTGTCAACCAAACAAACTCAAATTCAACCATTTATCATTCATACTTGCATGCTCGTTTCCTTTTATTTTCTATATCACTTGGTACAGTTGATTGCTTAATGCCTATTTATAGTGTAACATATAGAACTTTAGTAGTCTAATAATAAAAAATTTTAAATTCACCTATCATCATGCCAAATTTATATGTAAACACAAGCAACCTATGTACATGCTCTTAACAAATCAGTTGTATTTATTCAAGCTCAAGCACCCAAAAGACAAGAAAAATCAAAGAAAATTTTAAAAACAAATAAACAAATTTTCTATGTTCACCTCTCACACTTTAGTTGACACAATGTTCTCAATGTGTTGCCCTTAAAAAGATAAGGAAAGAAGTTACCCGAATGGTCATGGTTGCTCCAACTGCTAATGGTGGGTGCTTCCTCCTTTTGTCGTGTAAAGGTCGAATTGTTTGTGTCTCCTTTGTGTTGGGTTCCTACATAGAAAACCTACACGAAACATATCTAAAAATCTACTATTAATCATACTCCTACAGTGTCTGAATAAAAATTATCAAAAATTAATACAAGTCTTTGAAACCAAAAATAAAAATGTTCAATCCTCCTCCTCATCATCCCATTATGGTGACCGGCTCATTTCCATCGGAGCTTTTGCCTTTCCTTTAACATGTTTTTGGTGAGAGCTCCCACCCGTTGAAGGCACATGGCGAGTTGGGCTTTTTTTGACAGGCCATTTTTGTGTAGAAAATTTTAGCTGAAATGATGCTTCATATTTGTCCTCCTTTCCAGATACTCTTGAGCAGCACCTTCCTCCTCAAGATTAGCCCCCTTATCCTGATGAGTCGGGGTCGGCTTAAACATGTCCGGGGGATAATACAGAGTGCGTAACCCATTCATTTTTTAAAATTCTTGGAGTACCAGGCCTGTTTCCTCCATCCACTGAATCATCCCATCAAGCTTCTCCTCCATGCTCCCGCCGGTTCCTCTTCAAATCATTGTCTTCTCCGTTCGCTTAAGTGACACTAAGACATCCATCTTTTCCTTCCTCATTTGATTCCAATTCATGATTTGTTTCCTTTGAAGCTCATCACATTGGGTGTACAACGAGTCTCAAATTATGCTTTTTGTTGGTTTCATGAATTATTCATTCTCGCCCATTAGAACTCCTGCCTATCAACACAATTTAGTCACTGAGTGAGGAAAGAAGATTCCAGCTTTTTGGCTATGCTCGCACTGCCTCATCTCTCGGTAAATTAATTTGCCCACACAAGCCTTCTTGCGCTGCAAAATGCCATATAAGAAAATAGCTTGAAAAGGATTTGTGTTAGAAACATTTAGAGCAGGCACAATTCTAGTGCCGACGAATTGCATCCACATTTTTGCAACAGGGAACATTATTGCTTGATTGAAATTAGTGGGCAACTCTGTATCAGGCCTATAGTTCCATGTACCTGTATCTTGATTCAAGTACTTAATAAAATCTTCGATGTCTATATTCTTAAATTTTTCTAAATCAGTGATACTAAGGAAGACTTTATCATATAAAGGTGCATCGTAAAACTCACATATCTTCCTAAGAGTGATCGACACCTCTTCACCCCACACTGTCACGATGTCCTAATTTATTCTTTTTCGTATTTCTTGATCCCTAAAAGAAGTGTAAAATTCTTGCACTACCGAGACCACCGCAGTTTCCTTAGAGTGAGAAAGAATCATTCCCAACTATGGTATCTAACCAAAGTCCAAATTTTATTGCACAAAATCACTGTAGGTTTGAACCCTCGTTCTTGGATTAAAGGTCTACCCTGTAACACAATAAAATATTTTTACATTTTTAGATTCTCAAATTTTTCAGGGTCCGAAGCTACCAGAGTATTTTGTACCATAGTTTTCTTACTTTTTCTAGAAGGCATTCGCTAAAAACAAAGTTTCTAGCAAAAAAAAACATGAACAATAATCAATAGAACAGTAAAAGAGAGTTGAAAATACTTAAACTTAATCTTTTGAATCCGTATTTGCCTCTTCTTTGATTGATTTGATGATGTTCTCTTCTAATGTGGCTTTTAGGAGTGAAGGTGAAGGATTGAAAACCTAAGTTTTTGGTGGAAAAAGGGGGTTTGAGAGTTAGATGTTTTAGAGAGTTTTAAGAGAGGGTTGGATGTTACAATTAGTTTAGGTTGTGTTCATATGGTGTTTTTATGCATAAAAGGGGTGTTTATGAGGCAAACCATTGTGTATTTCTAGGGTTAAAAAGTAGGGTTGCACGAATGGGTCGGGTCGGCGCTGAAAAATTTTGCAGCAATGTTGTGACACAGAAGTTCTGTGTCGCGATATCTGTAATACCCCAAAATAGGAACTAGGAGTTTTAGGGGTATTTTAGGAATTTTAGCCTTAGAGTGTTTAGAATTTTTGTGACATGGTATATCGGTAATATTTTCAATTAAGGTTTTTAAAAAATCAAATCAAGTTTTGAAAAAGTGTTTTGGAAACCTTTAATTTTAGAAAAAGGACTGATTTGTAATAGAGAAAAAATTGTGAGCATTTATGTTGGAATTTTACTAATTTTTAAAACTGAATCTAAAAATTACCCCACCTACAGTTTTCACATATTTCCTGCTCTTTTGCTTGTTAATGCCACCCCTTGCTCTCCCAACCTCTCATATTTTATTTGTTAAATCTTCACTCTTTTGACTTTCATCATTCCCCAATTATTAAACCTTCATAAATCTTCAAGAAAACATCCCAAAACTCCATAGAATCCATCGTCTTCTTCACGTGTGAGTTTTCTGAGTTTTTGAAAAATCTTCATTTCTCTACCATGAAAGGTAACCATTCGCCTGCCCCTTAGTTTTTAATGTTAATTAGTCTTTAAAATTGAATAATTAACCATTAAATGACATCTTTTGATTAAAAGCCAAAAATAAAGTCATTAACGGTGAATTTCGGGATTTTGAGTAAAAATGTGGTTTCAAAGTGTTTTTCAATTATTTCTACTGTAATTAGAAGGTTACTAAACTTGTTTTGAAGTTTCGATAAATATTTCTTGAGTTTTAAAGAATTTTCAGAAAATAACGATAAAATATGTCGAAAAGTCAATACCATGAATTGTGTATTTTTTTGTAGTTTAAAGGTTGGGAATTAGTCGTAGGTGACTTTTAAGATGAACATAATTGGTTTTAGGAATAAAGATTGAGTATATAACGAGTATAAATTGAGATATTTGAATTTAAACTTTGCTATGTTAAAGGTTTCGTTACATGAGAACTTAGTTCAGGCTTATGTTGTTGATTGCTTGTGATGAGTCGTTGACTGATTTTTGAATGTATTGTTGTGTGAATTTATTATGTTAAAGCTTTGGATTCACTAGGACCATCTACGAGTTAGGAAAAGCTAGTTCAGCTTTCTGCTTCTCGGCGAAAGCATATTGGTGCGTGTTTGGAATCATTGCTCATAGACACAAGTCGTGTATTTGGGAATTTAATAGTAACCTAGATCCCTACTCTAAATTCCAAGTGTAAGCTTTCTCATACCTATGTTGTGAATTATGTGCTTATGTGAATGTGAATATGTGAATTGGGATGAGATGCTATAACATGTGATTTGTGGTTGTGATAACTGTTGTGAAAGTGCAATGTATGTACATGTTATGTATATGTTAAATGTTAGTGACAATGTTTTGCTCAAAATGCAAATATGAAGTGATAGTGCACGGATAATCAGTAAGTGATATTTGTTTGTTTCGGATATTAGGCCTTGAGATCTTGAAACCATTGGATATAGTTTGCATGCCATAGGATTGTGAGTACTCACCTATATGTACAGTGATTTTGGATGTTGAGGCCCTAGGACATGTTGGAGGGATAACGGAATGTGAGCTAAGCTCCATTCAATGGGACATGTGAGGGGGAATAAGGAGAGTGTTAGCTATATGCTTCACTTATGAGATATGTTTGACTCTATGAATCATTTGGTGTGATTGGAGATCCGTGTATTCAATGTGTGTTGATAGTGCCTATAACACCCCTAACCCGTATCCAACGCCGGAATAGCGTTACAAAGTATTACCAGACTTACAGATCAAACAAACAGACATTTCATTTCATATCACATTCATATCAGAAACCTATCAAATTCATTCATATCATCCCTATTACGAGCCCTCAAGGCCCAAAATAAACATTAAAAACAAGTCGGGACTAGATCGGGTACTCAAAGAATTTTTCGAAAGACTTTGAAAATTTTCAAATGTGTAAGGGACACACGCTCGTGTGGCCAAGCCATTTGTCTCACACAGTCAAGAGACACACCCGTGTCTCAGGCTGTGTAGGCATTCGAAATGGGGACACATGCCCGTGTCCCAGCTCATGTCCAAACTAGTGAGCTCACTAACTTGGGTTACACGCTCGTGTGCTAGGCGGTGTGAAAAATGGTGATCATGCTGACTTGTGACACACGGCCAAGCGACACGCCTGTGTCTCTGCCCGTGTGGACAAAAATAGGTCATTTTCCAAGCCATATTTCTCACCCAAATTGGAACCAACCTAAACACAACAATTTTCATAAGACCAAGTCATAAATAGGCAGTCAAAACCAACCAAGATCAAATTTAAAACATTTAATATCATCATATACAACCATGATGCCCATAGGCACCTCAATTGACCATTTAAAAACATGCAAACTATGTAACCAAACTTACCTAAATGACCAAACACATATATGCATAGTTTTACCAAAACTTAACATGTATGTCACCTATTAAACTCAACTATTTGGTACCCAAAATATCAATTCATAAACTAGAACATTTACTTGACAACCATACACCAAATATGATAGGGCCATTTACATATATACATAACAAATTATACCTAAAATACAAGCCAAATCAAATGGCTAAAACAAAACAAAACATGAAGGCTATCTTTAGCAAAAATAACCTATACATGCCATTATAACCAAAATTATATAACCAAAAGTACCGAAATAGCCGATAGATAGTGTGATGAAATCTTCGACAACTTCCAACCCGTATAAGCTTCCGATATCTAGGTACACAAAGAAATTTACACAAAGTAAGCATGTAATGCTTAGTAAGTTCGTAATTCAAAAATAAAGCTTACCATTTCAATTTATAGGCATAAAAAAATTTGAGACCATCCAACATAACTTGGCTTTAGCCTAAACAGCAACAACCTCTCGATTTTAATTATCACATAAATTAGCAAATCATTTCAAAACATCATAGCATAAGTACACACTACTTATGAGTATTCATATTTTTAAGCATATGGCTAAGCATATTTCAACCATCATAAACTCATACCTTTCCATACTTTCATATCAACTCTAATTGAAGCATTTGCCGATCCTTCCCTTTTTAATACCCATTGAACCACTAGAATAATATCGGATACAAGAGAATCTCGCACACTACGTGCCAACATGTGGCCAAAACCACTACTATCTCATATCTCGTTTCATGCTCTCTCTCAAGCCATAAATGGGTCTGCTCACACAAGCCGTCAGTCAAGACGTAGCTACACGGTGCTGCTCACACAAGCTATCAAGTAACCACAACAAATGCCAAAAACTCAGCCACCGGTAGTACGTACGAGACCAGCACCCAAAACACGGTAACGCCTAATGACATGTCATTTGTATCCTATATATTCCTAAGGTTCAAACGGGATTCGAAAGTCGCCGAAGCTTCGTTGGATATTTTCATAGAATCATAATACCAATAATATGACACAAAAGCATTTAAATCAAGTATAATATAATTCTAATTAAATATACGAACTTACCTCAAACACGTACGGAGGAAAAAACGATCGATTAATCCAAAACTTTATCTTTTCCCCGATCTAAATTCGTACGTTGCTTTTCTTGATCTATATAATCAAATTTAACTAATTCAGACTTCATTCTATTCAATTTAATGCAAAAATATGCTTTGGCAAAATTAGCATTTTGCCCCTATACTTTTGATTTCTTTACAAATTAATCCTTAGGCTCGTAAAATGAAATTCATGCAATTTCATCCCTACCCAAGCCTAGCCGAATATTATACAAGTTTATAGCAGCCCACACATTTCATTAATTCACAAATTACACCATGAATATTTCACATTTTTCAATTTAACCCTTAATTGACAAATTTATAAAAAATCACTTAACAAAAGTTATATATCTAACAACAATGATTATTTTTCTACCATTAAACTTCAAAACCCTAAAATATTAATCAATATAAAAACTCAAAAAATTCAATATTTTTGCAAATTAGTCCCCGGGCTAGCTAGGTTAAGCTACAACGATCCCAAAAACATAAAAATTAACAACAAACGAGACAAAAATCACTCACCATGCAAGGGATTACTTGGCCGAACCTTCAAAGCCCCTCCAATGGTGTTTTTTATCCCTAATTTCAGTCGGAGAAGATAAAATAAAGATGATAGCTTTAATTGTTTTCTTTATTTTATCACTTTTTACCTATTTACAAAATTACCCTTACCTAACTTTAAAAATTACACAATTGCCAAGCCATGCACATCCACTATCACCTTTAATGGTCTAATTACCATATAAGGACCTCCACTTTAAAGTTCTATAGCTATTTAATACCTTTAGCTAATAGAACACAACTTTTGCACTTTATGCGATTTAGTCCTTTTTATCAAATTGAACATGTAAATGATAAAATTTCTTAACGAAATTTTTATACGGTAATACTATCATGGTGTAGATCATAAAATAATATAATTTTGACCTCAAATTTGTGGTCCCGAAACCACTGTTCCAATTTCACTGAAAATGGGTTGTTACAACTCTCCCCCCTAAGAAATTTTCATCCCCGAAAATCTTACCAAAGAATAGATTAGGATATTGTTTTCTCATAGCTTCCTCGGGTTCCCAGGTAGCATCCTCTATCCCGTTACGTTGCCAAAGAACATTCACTAAAGCTATGCTCTTGTTTCTTAACTCTTTAATCTCTCATGCCAAAATTTTGCTCGGTTCTTCGTTATACGACATGTCAGGTTGAATTTCAACATCTGTCGGAGAAATTATATGCGAAGGGTCTGATCGGTACCGTCGTAACATGGATACATGAATTACATTATTAATCTTTTCTAACTCTGACGGTAAATCTAGTCGATATGCCACTAGCCCAATTCTCTCGATAATCTCATACGGCCCAATAAATCACAGACTAAGCTTCCCTTTTCGATCGAAATGAAGAATCCTCTTCCAAGGCGATACTTTCAGAAACACTCTATCGCCGATCTAAAATTCATTATCTTTACGTTTCAAATCTTCATACGATTTCTGTCGATCTGAAGCTACTTTAAAATTGTCACGAATCACTTTCACTTTTTTCCCCAGTCTCACAAATCAAATCAACCCCGTGTATCATTTTCTCACTGAGCTCAGTCCAATATAACGGAGTTCGACATTTACGACCATATAAAGCTTCATATGGTGCCATCTTTATGCTCGACTATAAACTATTATTACATGCGAATTCGACCAACGGTAAATATTTTTCCCAGTTGCCTTCGAATTCTAAAATACAGCAACAAAGCATATCTTCGAGAATCTGTATCACTCTCTCAGAATGACCACCGATCTGAGGGTGAAATGAAGTGCTAAAATGCAACCTCATACCCAGAGCTTTTTGTAACTATTTCCAGAATCGCGATGTGAACCTCAGATCCCTATCTGAAATAATGGAGACTGGCACTCCGTGTAATCTGACAATCTCAGAAACATATAATTCAGCTAATCTGTCAAGTGATAAATCTGTACGTACCGGAATAAAATGTGCAGATTTCATCAAATGATCAACAATAACCCAGATAACATCTTTCTTTTTCAGAGATAGGGGTAACCCCGATACAAAATCCATAGTAACTCTATCTCATTTCCACTCCGGTATCATCATTGGCTGCAATAGTTGTAACACTCCTAACCCGTATCTGTCACCAGACGAGGGTTAAGAGGCATTACCAGACATATCGGAACATTTCACAAATATTTCACAAACATACACTATGTATCAACAAATCATCATCATTCACAAACACTTTATCCCTTTAGAAGGTCTACAATACCTTAAACATGCTTTAGAGAGGGTTTGGGACCAAACCAATCTCTTACGGAAACTTTACAAAACTTAGAATATTTTCTTTAGAAACAGGGCACACGCCTATGTGGCTAGGCCGTGTGTCTCACACGCCTGTGCCTTGGCCCATGTCTCAACCCGTGTACAAAGCTGACTAAAATCACACGGCCTGTCACACGCCCGTGTGCTTGGCACGTGTGCAACACTGACTTGAATCATATGGCCTTCCATACGCCCGTGTGTCTGGCCCGTGTGCAAGTCTGACCTACTTCGAATTGGGACAGTGAAGGACACGGTTAAGACACACGCCCGTGTGATCAACCGTGTGGGCAATTATAGGCCATTTGCAAGGCCAAATTACCACCCATTACAGGTCATACCTACAAACATCAATAAGCATCATTCACTTCTAAATACAAATTCATTCAAAACATACCAATTTCAATATACCAACCTCTCATAAAAAACATACTAACTTTTGCATCACATATAATAAACTAAATAAACCCATATTCACATTCATTAACATGCCATATCACATGGCTAAATATATACATGTCTCAAAATATATCTAAACCTATCTAGCCTATACATGCCATATTTCAATATATGCATTTTCAAAAGGTACCAAAATAGAGTTCGACAATGTGGTGATGATCCTCGCCGATCCCCAAGCTTTCAGTAGCTTCGATAATCTATAAAACAATGCAAACACACACAAAGTAAGCTTTCAAAAGCTTAGTAAGCCATATAAAAATAATTTATCATATAAACAATTACAACTATTTCATTCATATGAATTATGGCTTAACAAAATGGCAAATTCTTACTTCTCATCTAACTTTTTTGTTCATAATCACTTGCTTATAAACATATCATACTTGCATTTAGCTCACATATCAAATGTTCATATTCATACATATCTTTCATTTCCAAATTTCATATACATTTCATACGTACCTAAGCAGATACATTTTAACATATTCAGTCATATCCCGAAATGCCCGTTGAACCGTTCGGAACCAATAAGGATACTCAGATAGCTCGAAAAGCTCGTACAAAGCCAACGTCCCAGACGTGGTCTTACATGTAAATAAATATCGATGCCTCTGTCCCAGACAGGGTCTTACACGAAATCATATATGATGCCAATGTCCCAGACATGGTCTTACACGTAAATTCCAAATCGATGCCAACGTCCCAGACGTGGTCTTACACGATAAATCATATCGGAATCCTATGTCATGACATACGTATCCTAACTATTTCCTAAGGATCATACGGGACTTTTCGGACGTCGTCGCATTATTGGAACTTTTTCGGAATTCACATTTTTAGCTCAAATATCCATATATCACATTTCATTCACATATAAATAGTAATAATACAATTCAAATACATTTATTTGTATATTGACTTACCTCGTACGAGAAAGAACAGAAACGAACGGCTATTCCACTACTTTTGATTTCCTCTGATCTAATTCAGTTTTCTTTTGTTCTTGATCTATATAAATTCAAATTTGGCTATTTAATAACACAATTCATTCAATTCAAACCATATACATATATTTAGGGCATTTTACAAATTAACCCTCACATTTTCACCTTTTGACATTTAAGTCCCTATTTCATAAAATCATAAAATACAAAAAATTCAATATGACCCATACTTAGCTGAATTCTCTATAGATCCCTATCAACCCATATATTTCATTTATTTCACATTTTAGTCCTTCAATTTCTCATTTTCACAAATTAGCCCATAATAGTCAAATTCATCAAAAATTTAAAGACAAAACATATTAATCTATCACATATCTTCCATATTTCACCATTTAACATCAAAAAGCTCACAATATCAATAATGGCATAACTCAAAATCATCATCAATTTCTTGAATTAAGGTTTGGGCTTATAAGAACACGAAGCAACGATCACAAAAACATAGAAATTATCAAAAACCGAACAAAATCCATACCTTAATCAATACTTAGAAGTGCCGAACCCTAAGCTTGAAGATGACTCTTTTTCTTTTCTTATTTTCGGCAAGAACAAGTGAAAATGATGAATGAAAATGATTTTATTTTATTTAACTTACTTTATTAACTAATTTACATATTTAACCTTTAATAAAAACAAATAATAACACATAATGGATGGTCATTAATGTCCATTAACCATATCAATGGTCCATTTGGATAATAAGGACTTCATATTTAAAAATCCATGTCAATATAGCACTTTAACAAATAGCAAGTCACTTTTGCATTTTCTGCGATTTAGTCCTTTTTGCAAATTAAACACATAAACATATAAATTAAATTACGGAAATTTCACACATGTCAATTCACATACTATAAGCACGGAAAAATAATATTAAAATATTTTTTTGACTCAGATTGGTGGTCCCGAAACTACTATTTTGACTAGGGTATAAACCAGACTGTTACAATTCTCCCCCTTAAGGATTTTCGTCCCCGAAAATCTTACCATTGAATAGATTCGGATACTGTTGTCTCATTACATCTTCGGGCTCCCACGTAGCCTCTTCAACACCATGTCGATGCCAAATTACTTTTACTAACAGAATTTTCTTATTTCGCAATTCTTTAACCTCGCTAGCTAAGATACGGATCGGTTCTTCTTCATAAGTCATATCAGATTGAATCTCTATCTCAGACGGAGAAATTACATGCGAGGGATCAGATTGGTATCGTCGAAGCATCGATACGTAAAACACATTATGAATCTTTTCTAACTCAGGTGGCAACCACAGTCTGTAAGCAACCAGCCTGATACGCTCAATAATCTCATACGGTCTAATAAATCTCGGACTCAATTTGCCTTTACGACCGAATCGAAGTATTTTCTTCCACAGAGACACTTTCAAAAATACTTTATCACCAATCTTGAATTCAATATCTTTTCGTTTCAGGTCTGTATATGATTTCTGACGATCTGATGCTGCCTTCAGACTATCATGAATCACTTTTACTTTCTGTTCAGTCTCTTTGATCAATTCGACCTCGAGTATCTTATTCTCACTGAGCTCAGTCTAATATAATGGTGTTCAACATTTGTGACCGTACAAAGCCTCGTAAGGTGCCATTTTGATACTCGATTGAAAACTATTATTATACGCAAATTCAATCAATGGCAGGTATCGTTCCCACGTACCTTCAAACTCGAGAATGCAACATCTCAACATATCCTCGAGTATCTGAATTATTCGTTTGGACTGACCATCTGTCTGTGGATGGAAACCAGTGAAAAAATGTAAATTTGTACCTAATGCATCTTGTAGTTTCTTCCAAAACCGCGATGTGAATCTCAGATCTCTATCTGAAACAATAGAAATAGGTACTCTCACAATCTTAGAAATGTACAACCCAGTAAGCTTATCAAGTGAATAATCTGTGCGAACCGGAATGAAATGAGTCGATTTAGTCAATCTATCCACAATAACCCAGATTGTATCTTTCTTGCTCGATGTCAAAGGTAAACCCGATACAAAATCCATCGTGACTCTGTCCCATTTCCATTCGGGTATCATAATCGGCTGAAGTAACCCCGAAGGTACCTGATGCTCAGCTTTGACTTGTTGACAAATTAGACATTTCGAAACAAATTCAGAGATATGCCGTTTCATACCAGGCCACCAGTAAAACTATTTTAAATCATTATACATTTTTGTACTACCTGGGTGAATAGATAACCGGCTATTATGAGCTTCATTCAAAATCATCTGAATCAACTCTGGATTTCTCGAAACACAAATCCAATCTCAGAATCTCAAATAATCATCAACATCAACCCGAAATTCAGAATCAAAGTTCAAATCACACTGAGCTCGTCTCGCTAACATTTCATTATCAACTTTCTGAGACTCACAAATCTGCTGAATAAATAATGGTTTCGCTTTCAATTTGGCCAAAACTGAACCATCATCAAATAGGGCCAATTGAGTATTCATCGCACAAAGGGCAAACAACGATTTCCGACTCAAAGCATCAGCAACAACATTGGCTTTCCCCGGATGGTAGTAAATTATAAGCTCGCAATCTTTGAACAACTCTAATCATCTTCGCTGTCGTAAATTCAGATCTTTCTGAGTCATCAAATATTTTAAACTTTTGTGATCAGTATATACATGACATTTCTCACCGAACAGATAGTGGCGCAAAATTTTCAACGCAAACATAATAGCTGCCAATTCCAGATCGTGTGTCGGATAGTTCTTTTCATGTGGCTTTAACTGTCTTGAGGCATAATCTATAAATTTGCCTTCCTGCATCCAAACACAGCCTAAACCATTCAAAGATGCATTACTATAAATAACGAATTCTTTACTCGATTCCGGCTGTACTAGCACAGAAGCTTCAGTCAATAGGGCTTTTAACTGATCAAAGCTTTTCTGACACTTTTCAGACCATTCAAATTTCACATCTTTCTGAAGCAATCTTGCCAACGGAGTTGAAATCATCGAAAAGCCTTTTACAAACCGTCGGTAATAACCAGCAAGTCCCAGAATACTGTAGACTTCAGACACATTTTTCGGAGGCTTCCATTCTAAAATAGCTGAATCTTGCTCGGATCAACTCGCATACCAGATGCTGACACAATATGCCCAAAAAATCCAACTTCACGCAACCAGAGCTCACATTTACTAAACTTTGCATACAATTACTTATCACGCAGAATTTGTAACACAATTCTCAAATGTTCGGCATGCTCAATTTCATCACGCAAATAAATCAAAATGTCGTCAATAAATACAACAACAAATTGATCTAAATACGGTCTAAAAATTCTGTTCATCAAGTCCATGAAGCCATCAGGAGCATTTGTTAGTCTGAAGGGCATAACTAAAAATTCATAGTGTCCGTACCTCGTTAGGAAAGCTGTTTTCGGAATATCTGAATATTTTACTCTCAACTGATAGTATCCCGATCTCAAATCTATCTTTGAAAATACAGAAGCTCCTTTCAACTGATCGAACAAATCATCGATTCTGGGCAAAGGATATTTATTCTTAATAGTCACTTTGTTTAACTGACGGTAATCAATACACATTCTCGTCGTGCCATCTTTCTTTTTCACAAACAAAACAGGAGCACCCCAAGGTGAGAAACTCAGTCGTGCAAATCCTCTATCAGTCAACTCTTGCAACTGAGACTTTAATTCTTTCAATTCTGTCGGAGCCATTCTATACGGAGCTATTGAGATAGGGGTCGTCCCCGGCACTAATTCAATGCCAAACTCAACTTCTCGTATCGGAGGTAATCCCAGTAATTCTTCAGGAAACACATCAGGGAACTCACAAACAACTGACACAAATTCAATTTTCTTTTCTGTCACTTTCGTATCAATCACATACGCAAGATAAGCTTCACATCTCTTTTTCACATAATTCAAAACTTTCATCGAAGATATTACAGCTGGTAACCCATTTAAATTATTAGATTCGATCCGAATTATCTCATCATTCTGACATCTCAAATCAATAGTCTTTCGTTTGCAGTTCACAATAGCATCATGCAATGTTAGCCAATCCATACCCAAAATTATATCAAACTCATCAAAGTGTAATAACATTAGATTAGCCGGGAAACAGATATCTCAAAACATCAACGGACAATTCTTGCACACTTTGTCAACCAGAACACACTTGCCTAAGGGGTTCGATACTCTAATTACAAATTCAATAGACTCTATAGGCAAAGTCTTACTAGAAACTAAATTCATGCATATATATGAATGAGTAGACCCTGGATCTATCAATGCAATCACTGAAGTATCATAAAGAGTAAAAGTACCGGTAATGACGTCTGGCGATGAAGCTTTTTCACGAGCGCGAATAGCATAAGCTCTGGCAGGTGCTCTCGCCTCAGATCTTGCAGCCATATCTTTCGTAGCTCTCTGGCTACCACTCGTATTTCCCGTGTTTCTGGGAGGTCTACCTCTAGCTGAAGCATTATTCGACTTCGGATTCTGTACAATCTCTTGCTCAACAGACTCAGGACAGTCTCAGATAAAGTGATCTAAAGATCCACATCTTAAACAAGCTCGATCATGTAATCGACAATTGCCCGGATGTCTTTTACCATAATGTCTACACTCAGGTCGATCAGATCTGACATTTCCAACACTAGCTATCGAAGTAGTTGGAGTTTTGAAGCTCGAATACGATCTAGCACGATCTCCGCTCGAATGTCCCACATTAGCCTTTGAACGACTATACTCATCTCTAAAATTTCTTTGATGCAGACTGAAATGATTTACTAGAGGATCTCTTTCTCACATCTCTAGCTTCTAATTCAGCTTTTCTTTTATCTTTCTCGAGTTCTTTAGCTTTACACGCTCGATCCATAAGCACAATAAACTCTTTTATTTCCAAAATTCCAACTAGCAAAAGAATATCTTCATTCAAGCCATCTTCAAACCTTTTACACATTATTGCTGTAACACCCCTTACCCATATCCAACGTCGAGACAGGGTACGAGGCATTACCGGACTTAACTTACTCAAACATACAACTTCGGGCTATAAAAATTTGTTTCAACTTTAAACTTATTCATTCATAATCATAACATCCTTATTATGGGCCGTCGAGGCCTTAAACATCCATACGGAAGGTTTCAGAATTAAACCAAGAACTTTGGTGCACTTAGAAATTTTTTACCTAAAACAGGACTACACGCCCGTGTGGAATGGAACAGGCCCGTGTGGGCAGGCCGTGTGGTCACACAGGCCCATGTTCCTATTCCGTGTGGAATTTATTTTTCATTTCGAACCTACAGGGGTTTTCACACGGCCAGACACACGCCCGTGTCTGTGGCCCGTGTCCCTCACACGGTCTAGACACACCCATGTCCTCACCCGTGTGTGAAAACCTGGGTATTCTGTTTATGACGTTAGCAAGCTCTTGATGGGCACATGGCCTAGGCACACGCCCGTGTGCTGGCCCGTGTGGCTAATCAAATTCTCGCAAATTTGATGCAGGGGACACACGGCCTATCAACACACCCATGACGTTGACCGTGTTTCACACACGGCCTAGACACATGCCCGTGTGTCTACCCGTGTGGACAATTAAGAGGCTATTTACCAAGCCAATTGCCACCCTGAAACATAAACACATATATGCCAACTAAAGCAACACATAACATGGCAATAATACACTAGGAAGAATCCCTAATCACCATTCATGCATCTCACATTTTACTACATCAATTGCATGAACTTTCACTTCATGAAACTCATCATCATTAAAAATATGATACTTGAAAAATATTGGCAAATATCCAATGGCCATTTACAAAATAAGTGTATAACATTAATAGCCAACACTTTGGCTTTCAAATATGACATAGCACAAAATGACCAAGTACCTATACATGCCATACTCAAAATGAATCAGCTTTACTATACCGAAAGAATAGTTGATAGTGTGATCCGAACTCCAACGTCATACGATCCCCGAGCTAGCTAGGCGATACTACCAGGAAAAGGGAAAAGAGAAGGGGTAAGCAATTAGCTTAGTAAGTTTGCATAAATTAAAATAGCAACATAAATTCTCAAGGTAAAATCCATTCATCTTATAGAACAATAACAACACAAGATCTCAAGTACTTTAGCATACTTACTCATACTTACGCTTACCCATTGCATACCACATTAGGGTCACATAACTCGTATTTTACTTATGGTACCTGTATCACTTCACCACATAATTTAGCACGTATGCTGTCATGAACATAAACTTGTATCATTATCATCCTTAACATAAATGTAACTCTTCGTCATCTATGTATAGCTTAGCTTTTGCCATCTTTGCATACTTAACTCTTTTGCCCGTTCAATTACTCGGAATACCGGAGGATACTCAATCTCATCATTCTTGTATCGCGATGCCAATGCCATATCCTAGATATGGTCTTACATGGGATCACCTCTTGATGCTGATGCAATATCCCATATATGGTCTTACACGGGATCTCTTAACTCGATGTTGATGCCATGTTCCAGACATGGTCTTACACGAGATCGTAGATAGATGTCGATGCCATGTCCCAGACATGGTCTTACGCGAGATCTTCCTTTGATGCCGAGGCCATGTCCCAGACATGGTCTTACACGGGACCTTCCTTATTCAGTGCCGATGCCATGTCCCAGACATGGTCTTACACGAGACCTTCCTTATTCGGTCTCGATGCCATGTCCCAAACATGGTCTTATACGGGACCTTTCTTATTCGGTGCCGATGCCATGTCCCAGACATGGTCTTACACGGGACCTTCCTTATTCGGTATCGATGCCATAGGTATCCTCGTTATTCCAAATCTTCAACCGGGACCTCATCTTAACATATTTTCATCAAATTCTCATCGAGACATCATTCGTGAATTTCATAGAAATAATATTCATTTCTCATAATATCAATCAAATTAAAACATAAAGACATTATGTAGCTATAATTTCACACAAACTTACCTTGGTACTCAAAATATGAGTAGGTGTTCGATTTAGTCCACAGCCTTATTCTTACCTCAGTTTCGATCCGGGGTTCGTGTTTCTTGATCTATAATAACAATTTCACTTGTTTAATACTCACATTGACTAAATTGACTCATGAATTACACTTTGGCAAAATTACAATTTGCCCCTAAACTTTCACATAATTACACTTTTGCCCCTAGGCTCGTAAAATGATTTTTATTCGACTTTCTTGTATTTTAAGCCTAGCTGAATCTTTTTCTCAACTACAACAACCCCTAATTTCCATTATTTCACCTATGTATGACCACTTTTATAACTTCTGCAATTTGGTCCTTTTATGCATTTTTCATGAAAATCACTTAGAAAAATATGTTTATCATGCATCAAACTTTCATATTCTGTAACACCCCATACCCGAGTCCGAGGCTCAGACCGGATACGAGACATTACTATGCTTGAACTTACTTAATCTTGACATTACGGGCTATAAAATTTCGTTCCTAAATTAAAACTTCTCATTCTTAAACAATTCATACATTTCATGGGTCTACGAGGCCTTAAACTCATACTGGTAAACTTTTGGAACCTTATCGAAAAACTTTTCTTTGAAATAGGGGTTACACGCCCGTGCATAGGCATACACGCCCATGTCCTCAGACCGTACCTAAAAACTCAGTATTCTGCCAATTTCCACACGGCCATAACACGCCCGTGGACTTAGACCGTGTACTACATCTTGATATACTGACTTATTTCACACGACCGGACACACGCCCATGTTCTAACCGTGTGTCATACACGGCCTTAACACACGACCGTGGGATTAGTCCGTGGCCTATTCTTACTTATAAGACTAAGGTGCGATTTATGCATCGGCCTAGACACACGCCCGTGTGTCTAACCGTGTGGGCACTTAGAGGCTATTTACCAAGCCAATTGCCATCCTGAAATTAAGACCAAACTCAAGCTCAATTCAGCAACTCAATTATTACAACTTTCATGAACAATATAACATGCTTCATTGATAATAATAACATACATACTTAGTCAAACTTGGCCAATCACTTAGCCATTTACAAAAGAATAATAAACTTGACAGCCCATACTTTTGCCCCTTTCTAAGACATATACCCAAAATGAAATGTTTCCTATACATGTCATACTTAATGTAGACAACTTGGCTATACCAAAATAGCGATTGATAGTGTCCTCCGAGCTCCGATGACAATGATCCACGAGATTAGCTTGGCGAAACTACATGGAAAGAAAGAATAAAAGACGTAAGCATTTAGCTTAGTAAGTTTGCATATAATGCACATGACAACATACTTGCTTAAATTAACCCATTTGACATAAACAATGGTATCATAATTTCAGCTATAAAGCTTACTTGCTCATACTTGATTCTTACATGTCTCATGATACTTACTAGTCTCATACTTGTGAGGTAAACAAGGTACCTGTATCACTTGATCACATTAATCAGCATACATTTACATAATAATCATAATCTCTAATTTATCATTCATAACATGAATAATACTCGTTTTCACTTGATAATAACTTTACTTACTTAGCTTTCTTTTTATCTCTTTGGAGATTAACTCGTTTGCCCGATGAATTTATATGAATAACCGAGGATACTAAATCTCATCTAAATTTCGAGGCCATGACTTAACATGGACTTATACGAAGTCTTTCTTGTTCTCACCAATGCCATGCCTTAACTTGGACTTATATGGGATCTCTTTCTCTTGATAACTTTTCAATGTTGCCTTGGTCTTACATGATAACTTGTTCAATGCCAAGCTTGCCTTGGGCTTACATGATAACTTATTCAATGCCAAGCTTGCCTTGGACTTACATGATATCTTACTCAATGCCAAGCTTGCCTTGGACTTACATGATATCTTATTCAATGCCAAGCTTGCCTTGGACTTACATGATATCTTATTCAATGCCAAGCTTGCCTTGGACTTACATGATATCTTATTCAATGCCAAGCTTGCCTTGGACTTACATGATATCTTACTCAATGCCAAGCTTGCCTTGGACTTACATGATATCTTATTCAATGCCAAGCTTGTCTTGGACTTACATGATATCTTATTCAATGCCAAGTTTGCCCTGGACTTACATGATATCTTATTCAATGCCAAGCTTGCCTTGGACTTACATGATATCTTATTCAATGCCAAGCTTGCCTTGGACTTACATGATATCTAATTCAATGCCAAGCTTACCTTGGATTTACATGATATCTTATTCAATGCCAATCTTGCCTTGGACATACATGATATCTTACTCAATGCCAAGCTTGCCATGGACTTACATGATATCTTGCTTGCTTGCCGATGCCATGCCTCGGCTTAGTCTTATACGGACTTTCTTGTTTCATTTGATAGATCGAGTATCCTAAGTTATTCAACTTCAATCGAGGCTTTCTCATGCTTGATCTCATTAATTTCTTTGTTTAACGTAACATTAAACATTTTCCATAATAACATTGTACATTATACTAAGCAATTCAATGATATAAATCATAAAGCTTAGAAATCATACAAACTTACCTCAATATACAAAATGTAGCTAGGTATGCAATTTAGTCCTCGACCTTATTCTTGCCTCGGTTTCGATCCAGGCTTCGTTTTTCTTGATCTATAGTCATAAATAGATCATTTAATATTCACATTGACTAAATTGACCCTTTACTCATACTTGGGCAAAATTACTATTTTGCCCTATACTTTCTCATATTTGCACTTTTGCCCCAAGGCTCGTAAAATAATTTTCATTCAACTTTCTTAGACTACATGCTTAGATGATTCATTTTCTCTACTATGACAATCCTCAATTCTCACTATTTCTACTATGTATGAACAATTTCATAACTTTTACAAACTAGCCCCTATGCTCATTTTTCATGAAATTCACTTAGAAAAAGATGTTTATCTAACATCAAACTCTCATAAACTTCCATAAAACATCATTTAACAAGCATATAATTCATGGGTAGATTTTTGAACATGCATCTTAGCTCACTTTATAGCTAAAAATAGCTAATTCAATATACGAGAACTTCAAAAATATGAAGAATATTAAAAACGGGACTAAGATGCCTTACTTGCAAGCTTCAAAAATTTGAAGAACCCTAGCTATGGAGTCTTCCAAATTTTCGGCACAAGGGGGAAGAAGATGAATAAGATTTTTATCATCTTTTCCCATTTTAATCATTTATTTGCTAAATGAACAAAATGCCATTCTCTTTAAAATTTTACAAATTACTAACTCATGTCCATTTTTGTCCAAAAATTATGATTTGGGAAAATTGCTATTTAAGGACTTATAATTGCTATTCTAAAGCTATTTCATACAAAATGCTTCTAGAAACTCATATTTTACAACTTTTTCAATTTGGTCCTTTTTGACCATTCAACTTCAAATTAGAAAAATTGCTTCATGAAACTTTCACACTAACATGCAAACATGGCATGAACCTTAAAAACTCATAAATTCACCTCGGATTCGTGGTCTCGCACCACTATTCCGACTAGGCCCTAAATCGGGCTGTTACATATTCTTCTATAAAACATCAAAGCACATGCATGTCATACATGGGTAAATTTTTGAACATAAACCCTAGCTCAAAATATAGCTAGAAAGAGCTAAATCGAGCTACGAGATTCTCAAAAATACGAAGAACATTAAAAACGGGGCTGGGAGACACTTACAATCAAGCTTGAAAATTGAAAAAACCCTAGCTATGGAGAGCTCCAAACTTTTGGCACTTAGGAAGAAGATGGACATGAATTTTGACTTCTTTTTCCCTTTTAATTCTTTTATTAACCAAATGACAAAAATGCCCTTAAGGCCCTTTCTTGAGATTTTTCCTTCCTATGTCTATTTTTGTCCATCTTGATATAAAATGGTCTAATTGCTAAATAAGGACCTCTAGTAATTTTTATAATTCTATTTCATACTTAAATCTTCTAGAATCTCATATTTTCTAATCTTTGCAATTTAGTCCTAATGGACAAATTGATCACTAATTAATAAAATTTCCTTATTAAATTTTCACACAATCATGCAACCACATCATAAGCCTTATATAAATCATAAAACAGATATTTCTACTTTGGATTTATGGTCTCGCAACCATTATTCCGACTAGGCCCTAAATCGGGTTGTTACAATTCTCCCCCTTAGGGATTTTCGTCCCCAAAAATCTTATCGGTAAAAAGGTTTGGGTACTGGTTTCTCATAGCCTCCTGGGGCTCCCATGTAGCCTCTTCTACCCCATGTCTTTGCCATAACACTTTCACGAGAGCTATACTTTAATTCCTTAGCTGTTTAACTTCTCGTGCTAGGATCTTAACCGGTTCTTCGCCATATGTCATGTCGGGTTGAATTTCAACCTCTATCGGTGTAATCACATGCGAAGGATCTGATTGATAATGATGTAACATCGACACGTGAAACACATCATGAATCTTTTTCCAACTCAGATGGCAAAGCCAATCGATAAGCTACTGGTCCTATCCTCTCGATAATCTCATATGGTCCGATAAAATATGGACTCAATTTTCCTTTTCGGCCAAATCTGAGAACTTTCTTCCATGGTGACACCTTCAAGAATACCTTATCACCAACTTGAAACTCGATCTCTTTCCGTTTCAAGTCTAAATAGGACTTTTGTCTATCAGAAGCAGCTTTTAAACAATCACGGATTATTCTTACTTTCTCTTCAGTTTCTCTTACCAGATCGACCCCATGAATATGATTTTCCTTAAGTTCAGTCCAATACAAAGGCGTTCGGCACTTACGCCCATACAAAGGCTCATAAGGTGCCATTCTCAGACTCGACTGAAAACTATTGTTATAAGCAAACTCTACCAACGGTAGGTACTTTTCCCAGCTGCCCTGAAACTCAAGAACACAACACCGGAGCATATCCTCAGTATCTGTATTAGTCTCTCTGACTGTCCGTCAGTTTGTGGGTGAAAAGCCATACTAAAACTCAACTTTGTGCCTAAAGCTTCTTGCAACTTTTTCCAAAATCGGGATGTGAATCTCGGATCTCTGTCCGATATAATCGACAAAGGCACTCCATGAAGCCTTACAACCTCAGACACATACAAGTTTGCTAACTTATCAAGTGAATAGTCAACACGTACCGGTATAAAGTGAGCCGACTTTGTAAGTCTATCTACCACCACCCATACGGCATCTTTCTTTCTTGGTGTCAATGGCAAACCCGTCACAAAGTCTATGGTAATACTATCCCATTTCCACTCAGGAACCATGATAGGCTGAAGCAAACCTGAGGGTGCTTGGTGTTCAGCCTTCACTTGCTGGCAAAGTAAGCATCTCGATACAAACTCGGAAATATCTTTCTTCGTACTCGGCCACCAATACCATTTCTTCAAATCATTATACATTTTTGTACTACCCGGATGTACAGATAGACATCTGCTATGCTCCTCATGTAAAATCTTCTGAATAAGCTCGTCATTCCTCGGTACACAGACTCTGTCTTTGAATGTCAAACCTCCATCAGAATTAATCCGAAAGTCAGACTCAACACCCGACTTGCACTGAGCTCTTTTGGCTTGCAAATCACTGTCATCTTTCTGGCCTTCATAGATCTCTTGGAGGAACATCGGTCTAGCCCTCAACTCTGCTAGAATGGAACCATCATCCGACAAAGTCACCCATGTATTCATAGCCCTCAATGCGAATAAAGACTTTCTACTTAAAGCATCGGCGACTACATTCGCTTTTCCAGGGTGGTAGTCAATGACTAGCTCATAATCCTTTATCAGCTCTAACCATCTTCGCTGCCTTAAGTTCAATTCCTTCCGAGTCATCAAATACTTTAAGCTTTTATGATCAGTGAATATCCGACATTTTTCACCATACAAATGGTGTCTCCATATCTTTAATGCAAACACAATGGCAGCCAACTCTAAATCATGTGCCGGGTAATTCTTTTCGTGCAGCTTTAACTGTCTAGAGGCATACACTATCACCTTGCCTTTTTGCATAAGCACACAGCCCAATCAATTTAAGGATGCATCACTATATGTTACAAATTCTTTTCCCAGTTCAGGTTGTACTAGAACTGGAGCTTCAGTCAATAATGCTTTTAGTTTCTCAAAACTGTAACACCCCAAACCCGGCCCATTCGTTACGACCGAATTTGAGATGCCACTGCGGAAAAACGTTTGAAGACCGATTTCACTTTTGGGAAAAACATTAAAAATTTTGTCATTTGAAAACCATGTCCAATTAAAAATTCTAAATAATATAAGCTTGACAAAAATATCTAAATTAAAAGCACTTCCAAATAATAATTTAATGGTCGTCTAGCTTAAACATAATAAAAATGCTCAAATAGAAATACTTAAATACTTTAATCGGGCCTTATTACACTAAATAATTAAACAAAAGTTCTTAGTAATAAATGAATAAAATAAAGAAGATGTCTTCTGCATGGGCCACCTCGTATCCACTCCAACCCGGTCCAATCACCACGAATCATCTGCGATGTTTAATAAAAATTGGGTGAGTCATACAGCTCAGTGTGTAATTAATCCACTGAATTCCACCCACATGTTAACCACATATTAACCCATATATCGGATAACAAATATCATATTCACATGTTAACACATTCTCGGGCTTGGCCTATATTCATATCACATTCATCTAATAGGGTAGTTAACCACATAATTTCCACATACTGGGCTTAGCCCATTTCCACACTGATCCACATTCATATACTAGGCTTTGCCCATTTTTACATTAATCCACATATCATATTGGGCTTGGCCCATTTCCACATATGTTCACATACGAAATCATGCAATTATGAAGCCCAACCCAAACCTAGGGTCCATCCGCTACACACCCCCTTATCCAAATTTACCACACACCGTGGGATTATCAAATCACCCTCTCCTTTTCACTCTAAAGGCAATCACTGCCGTCCACATGCAATTAAGCACAATAGTCCACAACGCGACCTCAGTCAGCGCCAATCCACGATGTAGCCGTAGCTAACACCAAAACCACGATGGGACACATAGTCACTCATCAACCACGATATGGCACATAGCCGATATCATCCACGATGAGGCACATAGCCACTCATCAAGCCACGCGAACTAAATCGCAATTAATCCACAACGTGACCTCGATCCAACGCCAATCCACGATGTAGCTCAAGGCTAACATCAAAAACCACGATGGGACACATAGTCACTCATCAACCACGATATGGCACATAGCCGATATCAACCACGATGAGGCACATAGCCACTCATCAAGCCACGCGAACTAAATCGCAATTAATCCACAACGTGACCTCACCAACGCGTCAATCCACGATGTAGCTCAAGGCTAACATCAAACCACGCACTCAAGTACACCCGCATCTTCTTTCATATCCCAACCCATGCACATGCCACATAAAATAATGATACAATGTAATGATGCATGAGCATGTTCATCAAGCATATTATCACATATTCATATTAATAATCACATATCATCGGGTTTGGTACTTACCGGATTATCGACATACCCCTTGAGGGTATCCTTATCACAATTTCCATCGCACGATTAGCACATTCATAACACATACACATTTCACATACATATCATATACCGGAAAACGGTGGGTTAATCACACACGATCACTTGGAGAACTATGCTTTCGACATCGATGCTATCACTAGGCGATACTACGGCTATTTGCCTACTTTCTTGTTCTGAGGCTGGTCCACACCCCGGTGGCCAATCCCTAACTGCAGAAACAAATCTCTTCTTAAACTTGGGGACAGAGACCTTCCCTTTCCCTTCTTGAATGGTATTCGCCTCCATCAACACACTTAATCAGAACAATCGATTTGATCATCAATATACGAATTCTTAACCAAATATCCACAACTTATCATACTTACCGAAAGGGTCTTGAAATCCCGAAAAGCTTGATCTAATGCTTGGATCCTTAATCCCTACATTTGATTAATCACCTACTACTTTAATAAAAAGCCATTCGGCCATAAATCCAAATCCTAGTAGGATTAGTATACTTAAACTTACCTTGTTGCCGTTTGACTTAAGAATCAAGTCTTGAAATCTACGCTATACTCTTCTTGCATTCGCCAAGCATTGAATCAATTAACTTGGTTAGTTTTCGCTTTTGAATAATTAATGAACATATATATTTACCAAACATGGCCTTGGCGAATGCTATAGACACTTACCTTGTGGATTTTAAATCCCGAAACTCACCGAATAACTAGGGAACACGTGGCCTATGGTGTACCTTCGGGAAAAGAACTTCTCCTTCCTTGTAGTCGACACTTAGTAAATCCCGAAAGATCTCTTCAAAGTTTTGGCAACAAGATATTAATGGGGTTAGTCCTAGATTTCGACAAATCTTAAGAAAAAAGGATGAAACCGAATGAGATCTTACCCTTACTTGAAGAAATCGATTGCACCTTCACTTCAACCTTCAGAGATTCGGCTATGGCTAGATGATGATCTCACAACTTTCGGCTTTTGGAGGATTAGAAAGAAAAGAAAAGGAAGAATAAAGATGGAGGATTAGGCTAGAACACAAGGTATTTCGGCTTGGCAAAAATAAAAGAAGAAGAAGATTTGGTGAAGAGAATTCACAGAGGCTTTCAAAGAAGACAGAAAATAATGCAGAATGGCCTCTCTTTTCCTTTTATAGCCGATATTACTAACTTAGAATCCCTTACTTGGCCATCACTCTTCTATTTTAATAGCTTTATCTCTTTAATTATAACTTAAAATAAAAGATAATTCAAAGCAACTATCCTTACTTAGCCGAAATTATTAAACTCAAAGTCCCTTACTTGGCCATCACTTCTCCCTTATTTTCCTCTTTATCTCTTTATTCAAATTAAAAGAATTTAATCCAACAATTATCTCTTGAAAATAATGATAAATAAATCCCTTATTTATCCACTATTTATAAAATAATAAAAGCTCCTAATTTATAGCCATGTGCCGTCCACCTCTCTGCTCCTTGTAGCAAAATAAAATTTCTTTTATTTGCTTCCCATGTGACTCGAACTTAGGCCCATTCCTCTTGTATATGGCGCCATTTCCATAGGCCCTAAGTGGCATCTTCAGACCACTTTTCCAAGCCTGTTTGTGTGTCAAATTTCACAAACTTTTTCTTTTAAGGCCACCTTGCCTTAATTTCCCCTTTTAAATCTTAAAACTCGTCATTTCTAGGTCATTTCTAAGTTTCCAAAAATTTTCGATCGCTCTCAGTAACTTGACATTTCCTTACATTTCCATGACATTTCCTTACAAGACATTTCCTTACATTTCCAAGACATTTCCTTACATTTCCATGACATTTCCTTACAAGACATTTCCTTACATTTCCAAGGTTCTAAAAATATTCAGCTTTCTCTTTTAAACTTAACATTTCCATACATTTCGTGTTTCCAAAAGTGTTCAAAATATATTCATAACACATAAGATATGTCATTTCGTACAATTAAACCAAAAATGCATAGGCCCTTTTCAGGATGTTACAAAAACTCTATTGGCACTTTTCTGTCCATTCAAACTTTACATCTTTCTGTAATAGCCTCGTCATCGGAGTCGCTATCATGGAAAATCCCTTGACAAATCGCCGATAATAGCCAACTAGGCCCAGAAAACTTTTAACCTCTGATACATTTCTCGGCGGCTTCCAATCAACAATAGCTGAAATCTTGCTTGGGTCTACTCGGATTCCATCTCCCGAGACAATGTGCCCCAAAAATCCAACCTGTTTGAGCAAAAATTCACTCTTGCTAAACTTGGCATACAATTGATTATCTCATAAAATCTATAAAACCGTCCTCAAGTGCTCAGCATGCTCATTCTCATCACGAGAATATATCAGTATATCATCAATAAAAACCACAAAAAATTTATCTAAGTATGGCCGAAAGATGCAGTTCATTAAGTCCATAAATACGGCTGGGGCATTTGTTAAACCGAAAGGCACGACTAAAAATTCATAGTGCCCATACCTTGTCCGAAATGAGGTTTTTGGCACATCTGAGTCTTTGACTCTCAACTGGTAATAACTGAACCTCAAGTCTATCTTGGAGAACACAGTGGCTCCCTTCAATTGATCAAATAAATCGTCGATCCTTGGCAATGGGTACTTGTTCTTCATAGTAACCTTATTAAGCTCTCGGTAATCTATACATAATCTCATGGAACCATCTTTGTTTTTCACAAATAACACTGGAGCACCCCACGGAGAATAACTTGGTCTTGCAAAAACTTTGTCCGTCAACTCTTGCAATTGTGCCTTAAATTCCTTCAACTCAGTTGGGGCCATTCTGTACGAAGAAATCGATATAGGTGCAGTACCAGGGGATAACTCAATGCCAAATTCAACCTCTCTAACCGGAGGCAACCCTGGCAATTCTTTTGGGAAAACATCTGAATACTCAGTTACTATCGGTACTGATTTAATTTTTAACTCAGTTTCTTTGGCATTCATCACAAAGGCAGGATATGCTTCGTATCCCTTTCTTACATATTTATGGGCGGACATATGAGAGATCACTACATGCAGTCTGTCTTGTTAATCTGATTCAACACGAAGGGTGTCCCCGTTTTTACATCTCAATTCAATGAATTTCTTTCCATAATTTACTGTCACATCATGAGCGGTTAACCAGTCCATACAAAGAATTATATCGAATTCATCAAATGGCAATAGCATGAGATTTGCCTTAAAATAATAACCTCTAAACATCAATGGGCAATCTTTGCATACTTTATCATCTAATACACATTTGCCTAAGGGATTGGACACTTTTATCACAAACTCTGTAGACTCTATGGGCATGCTCATACTAGATACTAATTTCATGCAAATATATGAGTGGGTAGATCCCGGATCAATTAAAGCAACAACATTAGCATCATGGAGAGAAAAAGTACCCATAATTACATCAGGGGATGACGCCTCTTCGCGAGCGCGAATAGCATAAGTCCTTGAAGGCGCTCTACCCTTAGATCTCGCAGCCTGTTCTCTGAGTGTGCTCTTACTGCTCGTTCCACTTCCCAGGTTTCTCTGCTGTTTCCCTCTATTGGTACTTCCTGACCTTGTACTCTGAATTTTCTCTTTTTCAACCATATCAGGGCACTCTCTAATAAAATGATCTTGGGAACCACACTTAAAACAGGCTCTCTCATGAGCTTGGCACTCACCGGGGTGACGTCTGCCACACTATGGGCATTCCGGTCTATTTGGTCGTGTGTTCCCAACACTAGCGACTGAAGTAGTCTGAGCTTTAATCCCCGAGTACTGTTTACTCTTACTTCTATTCAAAAGCCCGGCTGAAGTAACTGATCGAGTAGGGAAGTCTCTTGACTTCTTGGATACAGATTGAAACGACTTGTTCATTTGTCTCTTTCTTGAGTCACGAGACTCCATCTTAGCTTTTCTTTTCTCTTTAACCAACTCCTCGGCTTTACAAGCCTGATCCACTAGCACAACAAATTCCTTCAGCTCAAGGACACCAACAAATAATCTGATATCTTCATTTAATCCGTCCTCAAACCTCTTACACATGATGGCTTTAGAGGACACACACTCCCAAGCATACTTGCTGAGCCTTACCAATTCACGCTCATATTCAGTTACTATTATTCTACCTTGTTTCAGTTCAAGGAACTTCTTTCTTTTCTGGTCTATAAATCTTTGGCTAATGTACTTCTTCCAGAATTCTTCTTGGAAAAAATCTCATGTGATCCTTTCCGTTGGTACAACCGACACAAGGGTGTTCCACCACTGATAAGCAGAATCTCTCAAAAGAGACACTACACATTTCATGCACTCTTCAGGTGTGCAAGATAACTCATCAAATACCCGGATGGTATTTTCAAGCTAAAATTCCGCTCTTTCTGGATCATCATCTTTACTAGCTCAAAATTCCTTGGCTCATTGTTTCCGAATTCTACCAATCGGAGACTTTTCTGTTCTTACCACTTCTACCACTTGGGGAGCTATAGGGGTAGGCTGAGGAATAGGTGGGGGTGGAGGGGGTTGTGTATTCGGGTTTGCACAAACGAACTCCATATACCATGCATTCATCATATGGAGAAAGGCTTCCCTAGCCTCTTATCCTCTTCTCTGACTTACAGTCATAGGTCTATTCTCATTTTCATTCGGCACCGTCCCTTCAGTGGGAGCCGGTGCGTTACTTTCTACATCATCCGCCACAGCTCTATCGGGATCCATTTACTATATAAAAACACAATTTAAATTGTCAGGAGTCGTCACACTATTATAATGTAAATAATCATGTGTATGGCATGTATAGCTAGACTCATGCTTGCGCTATGTTAGTCTGAGAACCGACTAAACCGTAGCTCTGATACCACTAAATGTAACACCCCTTACCCATATCTGACGTCGGGACAGGGTACGAGGCATTACCGAACTGAACTTACTCAAACATACAACTTCGGGCTATAAAAATTTGTTTCAACTTTAAACTTCTTCATTAATAATCATAACATCCTTATTATAGGCCTATGAGGCCTTAAACATCCATACGGAAGGTTTTGGAATTAAACCAGGAACTTTGGTGCACTTAGAATTTTTTACCTAAAACAGGGCTACACCCCCGTGTGGAATGGAACACGCCCGTGTGGGCAGGCCGTGTGGTCACACACGCCCATGTTCCTATTCCGTGTGGAATTTATTTTTCATTTCAAACCTATAGGGGTTTTCACACGGCCAGACACACGCCCGTGTCTGTGGCCCGTATCCCTCACACGGCCTAGACACGCCCATGTCCTCACCCGTGTGTGAAAACCTGGGTATTATGTTTATGACGTCAACAAGCTCTTGAAGGGCACACAGCCTAGGCACACGCCCGTGTGCTGGCCCGTGTGGTAAATCAAATTCTCACAAATTTGATGCAGGGGACACACGGCCTATCAACACACCTATAGGGTTGACCGTGTGTCACACACGGCCTAGACACACGCCCGTGTGTCTACCCGTGTGGACAATTAGGAGGCTATTTACCAAGCCAATTGCCACCCTGAAACATAAACACATATATGCCAACTCAAGCAACACATAACATGGCAATAATACACTAGGAAGAATCCCTAATCCTCATTCATACATCTCACATTTTACTACATCAATTGCATTAATTTCACTTCATGAAACTCATAATCATTAAAAATATGATACTTGACAAATATTGGCAAATATCCAATGGCCATTTACAAAATAAGTGTATAACATTAATAGCCAACACTTTGGCTTTCAAATATGACATAGCACAAAATGACCAAGTACCTATACATGCCATACTCAAAATGAATCAGCTTTACTATACCGAAAGAATAGTTGATAGTGTGATCCGGACTCCGGCGTCCTACGATCCCAAGCTAGCTAGGCGATGCTACAGGGAAAAAGGAAAAGAGAAGGGGTAAGCAATTAGCTTAGTAAGTTTGCATGAATTAAAATAGCAACATAAATTTTCAAGGTAAAATCCATTCATCTCATAGAACAATAACAACACGGATTCTCAAGTACTTTAGCATACTTACTCATACTTACGCTTACCAATTGCATACCACATTAGGGTCTCATAACTCGTATTTTACTTATAGTACCTGTATCACTTCATCACATAATTTTGCACTTATGCTATCATGAACATAAACTTGTATCATTATCATCCTTAACATAAATGTAACTCTTCGTCATCTATGTATAGCTTAGCTCTTGCCATCTTTGCATACTTTAACTCTTTTGCCCGTTGAATTACTCAGAATACCGGAGGATACTCAATCTCATCATTCTTGTATCGCGATGCCAATGCCATATCCCAGATATGGTCTTACATGGGATCACCTATTGATGCTGATGCCATATCCCAGATATGGTCTTACACGGGATCTCTTAACTTGATGTCGATGCCATGTCCCAGACATGGTCTTACACGAGATCTTCCTTTGATGCTGAGGCCATGTCCCAGACATGGTCTTACACAGTACCTTCCTTATTCGGTGCCGATGCCATGTCCCAGGCATGGTCTTACACGGGACCTTCCTTATTCGGTGCCGATGCGATGTCCCAGACATGGTCTTATACGGGACCTTCCTTATTCGGTGCCGATGCCATGTCCCATACATGGTATTACACGGGACCTTCCTTATTCGGTGCCAATGCCATAGGTATCCTCGTTATTTCGAATCTTCAACTGGGACCTCATCTTAACATATTTTCATCAAATTCTCATCGAGACGTCATTAGTCAATTTCATAGAAATAATATTCATTTCTCATAATATCAAGCAAGTTAAAACATAAATACATTATGTAGCTATAATTTCACACAAACTTACCTCGGTACTCAAAATATGTGTAGGTGTTCGATTTAGTCCACAACCTTGTTCTTGCCTCGATTTCAGTCCGGGCTTTGTGTTTCTTGATCTATAATAACAATTTCACTTGTTTAATACTCACATTGACTAAATTGACTCATGAATTACACTTTGGAAAAATTATGATTTTGCCCCTAAACTTTCACATGATTACACTTTTGCCCCTAGGCTCGTAAAATGATTTTTATTCGACTTTCTTGTATTTTAAGCCTAGCCGAATCTTTTTCTCAACTACAATAACCCCTAATTTCCACTATTTTACCCATGTATGATCACTTTTATAACTTTTGCAATTTGGTCCTTTTATGTATTTTTCGTGAAAATCACTTAGAAAAAGATGTTTATCATGCATCAAACTTTCATATTCTTCCATAAAACATCAAAATACATGCATGTCATACATGGGTAAATTTTTGAACATAAACCCTAGCTCAAAATATAGCTAGAAAGAGCTAAATCGAGCTACGAGAATCTCTAAAATTCCAAGAACATTAAAAATGTGGATAGGAGACACTTACAATCAAGCTTGAAAGTTGAAGAAACCCTAGCTATGGAGAGCTCCAAAATTTCGGCACTTAGGAAGAAGATGGACATGAATTTTGACTTCTTTTTCCCTTTTAATTCTTTTATTAACCAAATGAAAAAAATGCCCTTAAGGCCCTTTTTTGATATTTTTCCTTCCTATGTCTATTTTTGTCCATCTTTATATAAAATGGTCTAATTACTAAATAAAGACCTTTAGTAATTTTTATAATTCTATTTCATATTTAAATCTTCTAGAATCTCATATTTTCTAATCTTTGCAATTTAGTCCAAATGGACAAATTGATCACTAATTAATAAAATTTCCTTATTAAATTTTCACACAATCATGCAACCACATCATAAGCCTCATATAAATCAAAAAACACATATTTCTACTTCAAATTTGTGGTCTCGCGACCACTATTTTGACTAAGCCCTAAATCGGGCTGTTACAATTGCCTCGATCGAGACACATTCTCGTGCATACTGGCTCAGTCTCACAAATTGTCACTCGTATTCTGTAACAGACATATGGCCATGTTTTAATTCCAAAAATTCTCTTCGCTTTTGATCAATGAATCTCTGACTAATGTACTTCTTTCGAAATTGAGATTGAAAGAAATCCCAAGTAATTCGTTCTTTCGGAATAACAGAAGTCAAAGTTTTCCACCATTGGTAAGCTTCATATCTCAACAAAGAAACGACACACTTCACACACTCATCAGGAGTACATGACATGTAACAGCCCGATTTAGACCCTAGTCAGAATAGTGGTTTTGAGACCATAAATTTGAGGTCAGAATAATATTTTGATGTTATTTTTGGTGTTGATTATATGTGATATAGCCTGTGTGAAAATTCTGTGTGGTAATTTTATCGACTGTGTGCCGAATTAAGACAAAGGACTTAATCGCGTAAAGTGTAAAAGATGTGTGCTGATTTATAAGTACCTAAGTGCTATTGTTTTTGTAATGTGGAGGCCTTATGAGGCAATTAGTCCATTATTAAAATTAGTGGATGGTAGATGGACATAAGTGGCCTAATATTTGTTAATTAAATGGATGATTCATTAAGGGCAAATTAGTAAACATGAAATAAGATGACATTAAAATAAAACAAAAGCTAGAAAGTGGTCATCTTTGTTTTCTATCAACCGAAATAAGAAAAGAAGAGGAGGGTTTAAGACTTTGTGATTTTCGGCTAGGGATTTGCTTGATTAAGGTATGTTTTGACTTTGCTTTTTGATGATTTTTATGTTTTTGAGATTGTTGCTTAGTCTACTATGAAGCCCATGTTGTAATTTAAAGAATTGATGATGTTTATGAGATGTGCCATTGAAGAACATGTGAGCTTTGTGAAGTTAGTTGGTGAAATATGAAAGCTTGGTGTTGGGTTAACATAGTTTGTATTTGAATTTTTGGTGATATTAAGTATTTTGGGCTAAATTGTGAAAAGTGTAAATTGAGGGACTAAAATGTGAAATAAATGAGATGTGTGGACTTGTATGAATATAGAGAGAATTCGGCTAGGCATGGGTGAAAGGAAATTATGTGTATTTTGTGATTTTGTGAAATAGGGACTAAAGTGTCAAAATGTGAAAATGTGAGGGCTATTATGTAAAATGCCCTAAATATGTGTGTTTGGACTAAAATGAATGACTTGGTGATTGAATGGATTGAATTTGAATGTGTATAGACCAAGAGAGAAGAGGTTTGGATCGAGATCGAGGCAAAGATAAAGTGCTCGATTAATCGACCGTTTTGGTATTTCGACGTCCGATGTAAGTTTGGATATGGTACAAGTTGTTAATTTATGTTCTATGTGATGTGAATTGAATCATTATCTATATAACTACGAGATTAGAAATGCTATGTGCTGAATTAAATTAGAGGGCACTAAGTGTGCGAAATTAGAAACAGGATAAAGATGATTGGCACTGTGTGTGCGAGATGATAGAAGCTTCGGCTTATTGAATTGGCACTATATGTGCGATACCGATATAAGCTCGATTTAATGTATTGGCACTAAGTGTGCGATGACAATTATGTTTGTCTATAAGTTGGCACTAAGTGTGCGAATAAAGCAAGAGAATAGCAAAGGTTGATCGAAATATAAAGTAGAGTGGTGAGTAGCATTGTTGGTGACTAACTATGTGTTGGCAAAGGTATGTATGATACCTATGTGGTTGATGAAATGTAAAGTAGATGAATGGGATGCTATGTGAGTATTGGATATGGTTGAATTTGTGTGACATTGATAAATTATCTATGTGATGGTTTAATGCGTACATTGATTTGATTCAATGACTTAATTGTATTGTATTTCGAACTTACTAAGCTTTTGAAAGCTTACTGTTGATTGTTTCTCTATTTTACAGTGTCAGTAAAGCTAGCTCAGATCTAGGAATCGTCAGCATCTCTATCACACTATCGGCAAGCTATTTTGGTACTTTTGAAAAAGATGTATATAGTTGAAATATGGCATGTATAGGCTAGAATTTATGATATGTCTTGAAATGTTTAATCCTTGCCATGTGATTTGGCTTGGAAGTTGAATAATGTAGAATTTATGAATGGACTTATTGTGATGATATTAGGCATAGAAGTAGATGGTAATGTTGATGATTATTTGGTGCATGAAATGGTATGTTTGAATGCATTTAAAAGCATGAATTGGTATTGTATTGAAGCTTGTTGGTTGACCTTTGTGTGGGTGGTAAATTGGCCTTGCAAATGGCCTATTTTGCATACATGGCTAAGAGACACGGGAACGTGTCTCTGCCGTGCGGTTTAAGGATTACTTTTAGTTGTGTCTGGACAGGGTACACAGCTGAGGCCCACGGGCGTGCATGGTGGCCTTGTGATAAAGTCAGTAGCTAGCCTAGTAACACACGGCCATGGCACACGGGCGTGTCTAGTGGTCGTGGGGATAAGTCAGTATGCATGCTCTGTTTTGACTTGGCCTGGACACATGGGTGTGACTGGTAGTCGTGAGAGGCACACGACCTGGTTGCACGGGCGTGTGACCTCAACAGTATTGAAGAATGTTTGAAATTTTGAAAACTTTTGTAAGTGTTCGGTTTAGTCCCGACCTCTTTCTAACACGAGTATAAGGTTTCGTAGACCTAGATAAGGGAATATATGCTCATATTTGAATATGTTTAATTGATGTTTGACTTTGTGTCGTGAAATAGATGTGAAAGGTTCCGATTGTCTGGTAATGCCTCTTAACCCTATTCTGGCGACGGTCTTGGGTTAGGTGTGTTACATTTTATTGGTATCAGAGCTACAGTTTAGTCGATTCTCGGACAAACGTAGCGCGTGTGAGTCTAGCTATAAATGCCATATATGAAATTACGATAGTGTGATGAATCCTGACAGTTATAAATGTTTTTTCGTATAGTAATGGATCCCAAACGAGCAGTTGCTGATGATGTTGAGAGTAATGCGCCTGCTCCCGCTCAAGGGGCAGTGTCGGCCACATATAGGCTGAATGATAGTAGTGAGGGATGAGAGGCTAAGCAAGCCTTCTACCGAATGACGAGTGAGTGGTTTTCGGAGTTCGTTCAAACGAATCCGACTGCTCCACAACCTCCACCCCCACAAGTACCTATTGTGCCTCAAGTTGTAGATCTGAATCGATTGAATAAGCCTCCTGTGGATAAAATTAGAAAGTTTGGGGCCGAAGAGTTTAAGGCCACAGCAGATGACGATGCTGAGCGAGCTGAGTTTTGGCTCAAGAATACAATTTGAGCTTTTGATGAGATGTCATTGACTCCTGAAGAATGTATTAAATGTGCAGTTTCCTTGTTGAGAGATACGGCATATAACTGGTGGAAAACGTTGATTTATGTGGTTCCGAGTGAGAGAATCACATGTTATTTCTTTCAAGTGGAATTTAGGAAGAAGTATATTAGTAAACGATTCATAGATCAGAAACGTAAGGAGTTTCTAGAGCTGAAACAGGGCTGTATGTCCGTTACAGAGTATGAACGAGGATTTGTGAGATTGATCCAATATGCACGGGAATGTGTTTCTACCGAAGCCACTATGTGTAGATGCTTCATAGAAGGGCTGAACGAGGATATTAAGTTGTTGGTCAGGATACTTGACATAGACGAATTTGTTGTGTTAGTTGAAAGAGCCTGCAAAGCCGAGGAGCTCAGTAAAGAAAAGAAGAAAGCCGATTCTGAAGCTCGAGATGAAAGAAAAAGATCGATGAATAAGTTGTCTCAACCTTCGACAAAGAGATTTAGAGATGCAAGCAATCTATCAAATGCTTCGTTTGGACATCCGAGTAGAGATTGTGAGAGATAAAGCATCGGTCCAAGAGTTCAAATCCCGACTGAATTAGGTGTTGGGAGCACCAAAAGTAATAAACCTGAGTGTAGAGAGTGCGGAAGATGACATGTGGGAGAATGTTGGGGGAAAATATAATAATCGAACTTGTTATAATGTGGATCACGAGATCAATTTATTAGAGATTGCCCAAAGATGGCTGAGGAAGAAAATGTTCAGAATGTGAGATCTAGTAATGTGACGGCTAGGAGTAGATCACCCAGAAATGCTGGAAATGTGAGTGAAAGTCAAAGAGGGATTCTCGATACTGGTTTGTGAGATCGAGAGGGTAGAGCACTGCCCGAGCCTATGCCATATGCGCACGAGAGGAAGCGTCATCTCCAGACATCATCACTGGTATTTTTACTCTATTTGATACTGATGTGATTGCATTGATAGATCCAGGATCTACTCATTCGTATCTGTGTGTGAATCTAGCATCAAGTAAGACTCTACCATTGAGTCTATTGAATTTGTAATTAGAGTATCGAACCCTTTAGGCAAGTGTGTCTTGGTGGATAAAGTGTAAAAGAATTGCCCATTGATGTTTTGGGATATATGTTTTCCTGCTAATTTGATGTTGCTACCATTCGATGAATTTGATATAATTCTGGGATTGGATTGGCTCACTTTCCATAATGCTATTGTGAATTGTAAAAGAAAGAGTATTGAACTGAGAAGTTAGAACGGTGAGATAGTTCGAATTGAATCCAGTGATATGAAAGGGTTACTATTACCAGCTGTTGTATCTGCAATGAAAGCTTTGAACTATGTGAGAAAGGGTTGCGAAGCTTATCTGATTTATGTGATTGATACAAAAGTGACAGAAAAGAAAGTTGAATCCGTGCCTGATAAACCGTAATATATACATATTTTAATCCCACATTTAGCACACTTTTGGATGATTTAATCCCTTGAATTGTGGAATTTAATGCTCCTAATCCTTTAATTTCATGTTTTATACTTAGGAGAGCATCGGAGGATGAAAAGAATGAAAAACGGGCCAAAAACGAAGAAAATGGGCCAAAGTAGAAAATCAACACGGCCTGAAAGTTCACCACACGGCCGTGCCACCTTAGTAGGCCCAAACACGGCCTAGGCTCGATTCACACGGGCGTTCAGCATAGGCGTGCCCCTGCCTTGACCTGTTTTAATTCTATTTAGATTAGGATACTTGTGGGCCAAGTAAGGCATCCCGAAAGCCTATATAAACACCCTAGAGGGAAACCTAAAGGGGGAGTCGATAGAAGCCTTCTGTCGGGGGCATCCAGCTAGGCCAAGGAGCCGAGCCAGAGAGGTCAGAATTGTGGGATTTACTCGAAGAAAGCCAGTTGATTCATCTCAAGAAGCCGAAATCATACTCAAGGCGGAGGATCTCTCCTTCAATTCCTTCAGGGGGTTTTAGGGTTTTCTTATGTTTTGTTTTATCTTTTCTTCTGAGATGTATTCTTTTTATGATTATGAACTAAACCCCTCAGATACCTGAGGGGGATGAAACCTAAGACGGATCTTGTTATTATTTTCTGAACTATATGATAAATACTTGATTTGTTCTTAATTATGTGTTCTTAATTCTTGTTTTGATATTTCAGGATGTTGATTCAAGTAGTGATGTGCTTAGGCATTGGAGCAAAAGTCCCTGTTTAAGAGTAGATCTAGCATAATTAAGCGGAGTTGATCGCAACCCTAGAGATAGGATGAAAAAAATCTGCCGGATTAGGGTCAAATCTAATATGAGAGTCCATAGATCGAGTTAATGCAATCCTAGGGGTTTTAATTAGAAAGAGATTTCAATTAATCAACCTAGGGTTAGACGTTAGTAGCCTCGAGAGAGGTATTAACATAAATTAGGGAATCCTACGAATCAAGTCAAGTGAATAAATCGTCTGGTTCAGAGTTAAATAACAAGTGAAGTCTAGGTGGATTCCTCCTTGGGTATTGTCTTAATCAATTGGTTTTTCCCAAAAGTATTTCCCCAATTCATTCTCTTTGTCTTTGCGTCTTTAGCTTAGTAGTCAGTTAATTTTAGATTAAATAACAATTCCCTTAGTTCTTAGGCTAAATAATAAGAAGAAAGTCAGTATTAGTACTTTTGGTTCCTTTGGGTTTGACAATCCGGTCTTACCACTAAGCTATACTACTGTTCGATAGGTGCACTTGCCTCAATCGTAGTGATAGTTAGTTTCTAGGCTAGATCATTCATTATATAAATATTAAGACTATCGATACCAACGATCAGTGCCTATGGTTTGTGAGTTTCCAAATGTATTTTCTAAAGAGTTACTAGGATTACCTCCAATACAAGAAGTTGAATTTGGAATTGAATTAGTATTGGGGACTATTCCTATCTCAATAGCTTCGTATAGAATGGCACCAACGGAATTGAAAGAGTTGAAGTCTCAGTTACAAGAATTGACAGATAGAGGATTTGCACGACCGAGTTTCTTGCCCTGGGGTGCTCCTGTGTTGTTTGTGAAAAAGAAAGACGGCACCATGAGAATGTGTATCGACTATCGACAGTTGAACAAAGCAACGATGAAGAACAAATATCCGTTGCCTCGTATTGATGATTTGTTTGATCAACTAAAAGGAGCTACAGTGTTTTCTAAAATAGATTTGAGATCAGGTTATTATCAGTTGAGGGTTAAAGAATCTGATGTGCCAAAAACTACTTTCAGAATGAGGTACGGACATTATGAATTCTTAGTTATGCCTTTCGGACTAACGAATGCTCCTGCAGAATTTATGGATCTGATGAATCGGATATTTAGACCGTATTTGGATCGCTTTGTTGTAGTGTTTATTGATGATATTTAAGCTTCTGCTATAAAATTGCACTAAGTGTGCGATTAATTCGAATAGATAACGAAGAGCAATTGATGTGTGGTATCGAACATGGAATAGCATGTATAATCGTTAACTATGTCTTGGCAAAGGTATGTATGATACCTATGTGGTTGATGAAATTTAAAGTAGATGAATGGGATGCTATGTGAGTATTGGATATGGTTGAATTTGTGTGACATTGATAAATTATCTATGTGATGGCTTAATGTGTACATTGATTTGATTCAATGACTTAATTGTATTGTATTTCGAACTTACTAAGCTTTTGAAAGCTTACTGTGTGATTGTTTCTCTGTTTTACAGTGTCAGTAAAGCTAGCTCGGATCTGGGAATCGTCAACATCTCTATCACACTATCGGCAAGCTATTTTGGTACTTTTGGAAAGATATATATATAGTTGAAATATGGCATGTATAGGCTAGAAGTTATGATATGTCTTGAAATGTTTAATCCTTGCCATGTGATTTGGCTTGGAAGTTGAATGATGTAGAATTTATGAATGGACTTATTGTGATGATATTAGGCATGGAAGTAGATGGTAATGTTGATGATTATTTGGTGCATGAAATGGTATGTTTGAATGCATTTAAAAGCATGAATTGGTATTGTATTTAAGCTTGTTGGTTGTGTGGGTGGGAAATTGGCCTTGCAAATGGCCTATTTTGCATACATGGCTAAGAGACACGGGCGTGTGTCTCTGCTGTGTGGTTTAAGGATCACTTTTAGTTGTGTCTGGATAGGGTACACGGCTGAGGCCCACGGGCGTGCATGGTGGCTGTGTGATCAAGTCAATAGCTAGCCTAGAAACACAAGACCATAGCATACGGGCGTGTCCAGTGGTCGTGGGGATAAGTCAGTATGCATGCTCTGTTTTAACACGGCCTGGACACATGGGCGTGTCTGGTAGTCGTGTGAGGCACACGGCCTGTTTGCTCGGGTTTGTGACCTCAACAGTATTGAAGGATGTTTGAAATTCTGAAAACTTTCGTAAGTGTTCGGTTTAGTCCCGACCTCTTTCTAACACAAGTATAAGGTTTCATAGACCTAGATAAGGGACTATATGCTCATATTTGAGTATGTTTAATTGATGATTGACTTTGTGTCGTGAAATGGATGTGAAAGGTTCTGATTGTCTGGTAATGCCTCTTAACCCTATTCCGGCGATGGTCTTGGGTTAGGGGTGTTACATGACATCTCGTCAAATACTCGTATTGTGTTCTCGAGCCAAAATTTAGCTTTCTCGGCATCATCATCATTAGTGGCCCTGAACTCTTCGGCCCCATACTTTCAGATTTTATCGACTGGAGGCTTATTCAACAGATTCGGATTCATAACCGGAGGTACAACAGGAGTCTGAGGAGGAGGTTGAGAAACAGTCGGATTTGCTCTAATATACTGAGTGAACCAGTTATTCATCATTTGGAAGAAGGCTTGTTTAGCCTCTCCTTCCTGACCGCTAGTAACCGGTCTAGAATCAGACGGTGCTGTCCCTTGAGCGAGAGCAGGCACATTACTTTTAATATCGTCAGCTACGGCTTGTTCGGGATCCATGTACTATACAGATAACACATTTTATCTGTCAAGATTCATCACACTATCACAATTCAAATATATGGCATGTATAGCTAGACTCACATATGCTACGTTAGTCCAAGAATCGACAAAACCGTAGCCCTGATACCAACCAATTGAAACACCCCTAACCCGTATCCGTCACCGGACGAGGGTTAAGTGGCATTACCAGACATATCGAAACATTTCACAAATATTTCACAAACATACATTATGTATCAACAAATCATCATCATTCACAAACACTTTATCCCTTTAGAAGGTCTACGAGACCTTAAACATGCTTTAGAGAGGGTTTGGGACCAAACCGATCTCTTACAGAAACTTTACAAAACTTAGAATATATTTATTAGAAACAGGGCACACGCCCATGTGGCTAGGCCGTGTGTCTCACACGCCCGTGCCTTGGCCCATGTCTCAGCTTGTGTACAAAACTGATTAAAATCACACGGCTTGTCACACGCCCGTGTGCATGGCCCGTGTGCAACACTGACTTGAATCACATGGCCTTCCACACGCCCATGTGTCTGGCCTATTTGCTAGTCTGACCTACTTCGAATTGGGACAATGAAGGACACGGCCAAGACACACGCCCGTGTGCTCAACTGTGTGGGCAATTATAGGCCATTTGCAAGGCCAAATTACCACCCATTACAGGTCATACCTACAAACATCAATAAGCATCATTCACTTCTAAATACAAATTCATTCAAAACATACCAATTTCAATATACCAACCTCTCATAAAAAACATACTAACTTTTGCATCACATATCATAAACTAAATAAACCCATATTCACATTCATTAACATGCCATATCACATGGCTAAACATATACATGTCTCAAAATATATCTAAACCTATCTAGCCTATACATGCCATATTTCAATATATACATTTTCAAAAGGTACCAAAAGAGAGTTTGATAATGTGGTGATGGTCCTCGACGATCCCCGAGCTTTCAGTAGTTTTGATAATCTATAAAACAATGCAAACACACACGAAGTAAGCTTTTAAAAGCTTAGTAAGCCATGTAGAAATAATTTATCATATAAACAATTACAACTATTTCATTCATATGAATTATGGCATAACAAAATGGTAAATTCTTACTTCTTATCTAACTTCTTTGTTCATAATCACCTGCTTATAAACATATCATACTTGCATGTAGCTCACATATCAAATGTTCATATTCATACATACATTTCATTGCCAAATTTCATATACATTTCATACGTACCTGAGTGGATACATTTTAACATGTTCAATCATATCTCGGAATGCCCGTTGAACCGTTCGGAACCAATAAGGATACTCGGATAGCTCAGAAAGCTCGTACAATGCCAACAGCCCAGACGTGGTCTTACATGTAAATAAATATCGATGCCTCTGTCCCAGACAAGGTCTTACACAAAATCATATACGATGCCAATGTCCCAGACATGGTCTTACACGTAAATTTCAAATCGATGCCAACGTCCCATACATGGACTTACACGATAAATCATATCGGAATCCTATGTCATGACATACTTGTAACAGCCCAATTTAGACCCTAGTCAGAATAGTGGTTTTGAGACCACAAATCCGAGGTCGGAATAATATTTTAATGTTATTTTTGGTGTTGATTATATGTGATATAGCCTGTGTGAAAATTCTGTGTGGTAATTTTATCGACTGTGTGTCGAATTAAGAGAAAGGACTTAATCGCGTAAAGTGTAAAAGCTGTGTGCTGATTTATAAGTACCTAAGTGCTATTGTTTTAATAATGTGGAGGCCTTATGAGGTAATTATTCCATTATTAAAATTAGTGGATGGTAGATGGACATTAATGGCATAATATTTGTTAATTAAATGGATGATTCATTAAGGGAAAATTAGTAAACATGAAATAAGATGACATTAAAATAAAACAAAAGCTAGAAAGTGCTCATCTTTGTTTTCTATCAACCGAAATAAGAAAAGAAGAGGAGGATTTGAGACTTTGTGATTTTCGGCTAGGGATTTTCTTGATTAATCTATGTTTTGACTTTGGTTTTTGATGATTTTTATGTTTTTGAGATTGTTGCTTAGTCTACTATCAAGCCAATGTTGTAATTTAAAGAATTGACGATGTTTATGAGATGTGCCATTGAAGAACATGGGAGCTTTGTGATGTTAGTTGGTGAAATATGAAAGCTTGGTGTTGGGTTAACATAGTTTGTATTTGAATTTTTTTTGAAATTGAGTATTTTGGGCTAAATTGTGAAAAGTGTAAATTGAGGGACTAAAATGTGAAATAAATGAGATGTGTGGATTTGTATGAATATAGAGAGAATTCGGCTAGGCATGGGTGAAAGGAAATTATGTGTATTTCGTGATTTTGTGAAATAGGGACTAAAGTGTCGAAATGTGAAAATGTGAGGGCTATTATGTAAAATGCCCTAAATATGTGTGTTTGGACTAAAATGAATGATTTGGTGATTGAATGGATTGAATTTGAATGTGTATAGACCAAGAGAGAAGAGGTTCGGATCGAGATCGATGCAAAGATCAAGTGCTCGATTAATCGACCGTTTCAGTATTTCGACATCCAAGGTAAGTGTAACACCCCAAACCCGGTCAAAACGTTAGGACCGAATCTGGATTGTTACAGAGAGAAATAGATTTGAAAACTTTGAAAAATTATCGCAACTCAGGAACTGATCTTGTTTAAAGAATCCATGTTATGGCTTCCATTAACATTACTTAGGAAAAAAAACGTTTCGTTGACTCAACCCTTATTGTTATTTTGCTAAGTAGGCTAGGTGCTAAAACGGACTTATCATATCAAAATCGATTTAGGAAAATGTTTGAAGAGTATCAATTTAGTTGAACCTTAAGGCACGTGACTTCTTTTGAAAGAAAAAAAAATATTACTTGCTAAGTTAAGAAAAATTCCAAGTTATACTTACTTACAGCTTATTATTATCCATATGTTGAAAGTTCGAAAAACTTCTTGTATGCTTTTAAGAAAAACTCGTTTTTCCTTAATTTATTGCATGCATAATATCAACTTATAACCAAATCCCAAAATAATAATAAAGCGGCCTTATTACAAATTAAAATCCCCAAAATAAAAATAAAAAATATATATTTAAATTAAAGTTCGAGTTTACTGCATAAATTGCATCGCATGGCCACCTCGGGTCCATCTCGGCCCAAACCCGCCATCTACTGATTACCTGTAAAGTCAGCAAAGGGGGTGAGTCATCAAGACTCAGTATGTAAATCCCTGAGTAATGCAAGCTGGGCCTTAGCCCATTCAATACAGCACATGATTCATGTATGCTATGCAACCCAACCCAGTTCAGCTCTCCATCCATAACACCCGTGGCATTATGCCACTGTGGTTCATAACCACCGTGGTCCTAGACCACTTGTGACATTAGTCACTCGTGACATTAGTCACTATAATGTACTCGTGGGGCCAACCCACTTTGGTCATAGACCACCGTGACAATCTCTGATAATTAACGCATACGTGGGGCCAACCCACTGTTGTACTCGACCACCAAGATAAGTCACTGTTCGATATTTGTGATTTTAACCACCGTGGTACTTAGACCACTCGTGACATTAGTCACTCGTGACAATAGTCACTGATTCTCCCTCCGCCTTTCAACCATTCCCGAGCCCATGCTCTTTATATTGTGAACAATTTTTATGCAACCAATGTCACAGTGTAAATCAGATTATATTTCATACATGCATAACACCAAAATATACATACATGCAAATTAACACAATATCAATATCGAGAACTTACCCGGCATCTCCAACCCTACCCCTAAGGGCATTCTGCTTAGCACATCAGCCATTTCGGCTTCGGCCTTTCTGATTAATAACAAAATAAAGAAAGAAGGCGTGTGAGTAATACACACCTGATAACGTGTAAGGTTATACACTCTATGTCGACGCTTTCACCAGCAGGAACGATAGCTATCTGTCTATCCCAGACATACGTCGGCTCTCTACCACAGCCCGGCGGGAAGTCTCGAACCGCTGACACAGCCCGCTTCTTAAACTTGGGAGTCGCTACTATGGGTTCGCTCCCTTCTTCAATTTAAATGTTTCTTACATGCATGAAACAGACTTGATCAGAGATCAGAGAGAGACGTCGCTTGTCTAATAAGGAAACGTTGATTAAGGCAACCAAAACCCAGAGAGAATATTAATCATAGGATCTAAGAAGATAATCTCTTACCGTGGTTACCGATGAACTTCCCACAACTACTTCGTCCTCGAAACTGAGATGACTTGTGAGAGAGAGAGATTCGGCCTAACAGTCACAGATAGCCCTTGAATATTCGGCTAAACAAAAAGAGGCTTAAAGAAAGTCAAAGGGTATTGGCCGAAATTACCTTGTGTTGAAACAGGTGAAGAAACCAAAGCAGATCCGGCAAAGACGTAACCCTTCACACCCTAGGCTACTCAACGACATTGATTCGGAAAGAAAAGATGAAACAAAAGTCCGATTAGTGAGAATAGAGATTGAGGATTTTCAAAGAAGAAAAGAGGTAGAAGCCGCAAGAAAAGAAAAGAGAGAGATTCGGCTTTTGCAGCAAAAGCGAAAAGAATGTTACCTTCAGTAGTCTTGCAACAGAATGAAATCTATCCACTTGACCAAGGCTATTCGACTATAGAGAGAAAAGCAAGGCGTCAGAGGAGATGAAATAAAGTTTCGGCTTAAGAAGAAAAGTAGAGAAGAAAGATGGAATGCAAAGAAGTGGTATGGTGCTTTCGGTTGTGAGGTTAAAGAGAATGAGTAAAAGGGGAAGAAGAGATTCGGCAAAGAGGCTCAAGGGGTTTCGGCTTAAAGGGAAAAAGAAAAGGGAAGAGGAAGAATGGTGGAAATGATGAGTAAAATGAAACTAAGGTTTGGTTACCAAGTAAAAGAGGGTTCGGCTAAAGTAGGCAAGAGAGTCTTAGGAGAAAAGATGAAGAAAATGAATGCACTAATGGTCTCTCAGATTTCGGCTAAAGGTCAAAGGAGAAGAGAGTAAAAGTTTACTAACAATTTCGACATATAGAAGATAGGAACCCAAAGAGAGAACAAAAGAGCACAGAAGGACTTACTAAGAATCGGCACTATCCACTCCCCTAATGACCGAATGCCCTTCAAAACAAAAGGAAAAACCCCACTTGATTTTTCGGCACACCCCCTCTCCTAGCACAAAACCGAAATCCTCCCCTCTTCACACACCCCACTTTCGGCCAACAACTCAACTAGCCACCAAATCCCTTGTTCAACTCCTACTTTCACTCATGTTCACTCATTCAAATGAGTTTGAATAATTCAAGCCCGACCTTTCACTCCTGGCCACACTTTCAAATTATTGACTCATTCAACACTCATCCATGGAGTGCCCTTGCCGAATCCAACACCCAAGCTCCTTAGGCGCAAAAAAATAAAGCTTTTCATTGCTGATGACGTAACTCGAACTCCTTCTCCTTGCAGTTTCACCCTTGTGACGCCACTTCAAGCACTCTAAGTGGCGCCTCCTTGCTACTTTACCACCTCTTCATTTGTGTTAACAAGACACAAACAAATATCCTTAAGGCCTGCCTCAGCTAGCTCTCCCTTAAAGTACCTAAAAGTAAAATTTTCACCAAGGCTCAGGCTTAACCCCGAGCCTTCCCGGGACCCCCAAACACACAAAATTAACGAACAAAACATGCCAACACGCAAGAACATATAATAATACCAAGCCCCTAATTCCAGGATGTTACAGTTCTACCCCCTTAAAGAAATTTCGGCCTCAAAATTTACCTGGTCAAAAGAGGTGAGGGTATTGCTGTCGCACCACATCTTCTGGCTCCCACGTGGCTTCCTCTGCACTGTGATTCTGCCACAAGACTTTAACCAACGGAACCGTCTTCCTCCGCAACACTAACATCTCGATCTAAGATCCGAAGTGGTTCCTCTTCAAAAGATAAATCAGGTCTTACTTCGATTTCTTCCACCGGCACTATGTGAGATGGATCCGAACGGTAGCGCCTTAACATCGAGACATGGAATACATCATGTATTTGACCCAACTCAGGAGGTAACTCGAGCTGATACCTACTTGTCCCACATGCTTCAACACCCGATAAGGGCCAATGAACCTGGGGCTCAACTTTCCCTTCCGTCCAAATCTTAAAACTTTCTTCCACGGTGAAACTTTCAGAAAAACCTGATCACTCTCAGAGAACTCTATGCCCTTGCGCTTTAGATCTGCATAAGATTTCTGTCTTTCAGAAGCTTCCTTCAACCGAGTCCGAATCAACTTAACCTTTTCCTCTGCTTCTGAAACCAATTCCGGGCCCAACAACTGTCGCTCACCCAACTCTGTCCAACAAGTAGGAGTGCGACACTTCCGACCATACAACGCTTCATAAGGCGCCATCTGAATACTAGATTGGTAACTATTGTTGTATGTGAATTCTGCCAACGGTAGGAACTCCTCCTAAATACCCTTGAAGTCAATAACACAACCTCTCAACATGTCTTCAAAGATTTGAATTACCCTCTTAGACTGACCATCAGTCTGTGGATGAAACGCTGTGCTGAAATCCAATCTTGTACCCAACGCCTGATGCAACGCCTTCTAGAATCGCAATGTAAATCTGGGGTCTCTGTCCGATATGATAGACACAGGTACCCAATGCAACCTCACAATCTCTGTTACATACAGCTTGGCTAACTTCTGCAATGAATAATCAACCCGAACCGGTATGAAGTGAGCGGACTTCGTCAACCGATCGACAATTACCCATACTGAATCTTTCTTCGTAGGCGTAAGGGGTAGCCCACTAACAAAGTCCATCGTTATCCTCTCCCACTTCCAAAGTGGAATCTTTACTGGCTGTAACAACCCTGAAGGCAACTGATGTTCTGCCTTCACCTGCTGACACGTCAAGCACTTACCCACAAATCCAGTCACTTCCTGCTTCAGACCCGGCCACCAAAACTGCTCGCGCAAATCCCAATACATCTTACTCCCTCTAGGATGCATAGCGTATGGGCTACTATGCGCTTCCTGTAGAATCTTCTACCTCAACTTGAAATCCTTCGGCATACAAGTCTTTCCCTGAAAGCACAATGCCCCATCACTGTTCACACTAAAATCCGCTATCTCCCCACTTACCACTAGCTGAAATTTCAGACTTAGCGATTCATCCGACAATTGCTTCTCTCTAATCTGACTGACCCGAGAAGGCTTCACTTGAAGTTCAGCTAGCACACTTCCATCATCATACAAGTTGAGATGGGCGAACATTTCCCTCAAGTCCGATATTACCTTATGGCTCAATGCGTCTGCCACTACGTTAGCTTTACTCGGGTGGTACTCAATCGAACAATCATAGTCCTTCAACAATTCAATCCACCTCCGCTGCCTTAAATTTAACTCCTTCTGGGTAAGGAGATACTTCAGACTCCTGTGATCTGTGAAGATGATAGACTTCTCCCCATACAGATAGTGTCTCCAGATCTTTAGAGCAAACGCCACTGCAGCTAACTCCAGATCATGCGTGGGGTAATTCACTTCATGTGGTCTCAACTGCCGCGACGCATATGCTACCACTTTCCTTCCTGCATCAACACACATCCTAACCCCTGTGTATGCGACGATCTCGATGAGACGACAAACTCCTTCCCAAACCTCTCAGCTGAATTAACACACTGGGCCTCGGTCAAGATCCTCTTCAACTTCTCAAAACTTTCCTGTTGCTTATCTCGACTGGACAAGCGGTACCCTCTTTCCGCAGCGGCTTGGTTAACGGTGCGGCTACGGTGAGAATCCTCAACAAACCTTTCAGAGTACCTAGCCAAACCAAGAAAACTCCAAATTTCTCGCCACGAGACTTAGGCGGTTTCGGTCCAACACGGCTTCAATTTTCTGGGGATCAACCCTAATTCCCTCAGCAGACACCACATATCCCAGAAAAGTAACTTCTCTTAACCAAAATTCACACTTCTTTGAACTTGGCGTCTGGTGCGCTCTCTCGTAATCTGTAGAACTACCCGAAGATGCGAATCATGCTCCTCTTCCGTCCCTGAATAAACCAAAATATCGTCTATGAACACCACGAAAAATCGGTCCAGATAGGGTTGGAATACTCGGTTCATCATGTCCATAAACGCGGCTGGTGCATTTGTCAACCCAAACGGCATCACCAAGAACTCGTAGTTACCATAACGAGTTCGAAAAGCTGTCTTATGAATATCTGCCTCCTTGACCTTAAGCTGGTGATACCCCAACCTCAAATCTATCTTTGAAGAGACCGAAGCGCCTCGCAACTGATCGAACAGATCGCCTATCCTAGGTAACGAGTACTTGTTCTTAATCGTCAACTTGTTCAACTACCTGTAGTCAATACACATCCGCATTGACCCGTCCTTCTTATTAACAAATAACACTGGCACTCCCCAAGGTGACACACTGGGTCGGATAAAACCCCGATCCAACAGTTCCTGAATTTTGGCTTTTAGTTCCACCAACTCCTTCGGCGCCATTCTATATAGGGCAATAGACACTGACGCTGTTCCCAGAAAAAGATCGATACCGAATTCCACCTCGCGGTCCGGAGGTAACCCTGGAAGCTCCTCTGGAAAAACATCGGAGAATTCCTTCACCATTCGACATCCTTCTGACCAACTCCTCGGCCTCTGGCGCTAAAAAAACAGTTAAGAAAGCCTCACATCCTTTCCTCACCATTCTTTTATCTTTTAAAGCAGACACTATATTAGACAAGTAGTTCCTCCTTTCCCCTATCACTAACACCTCATTATCCTCAGGAGTCCTTAACACCATGCGCTTAGCAAAGACAAATACCGTCATTTGCTCGATATTTCACTAACTATCCATAACCAAGATTAAATCGAACTCCCCGAACGGTAGTTCCATCAGATCAACCGGAAAAACCATCCCTTGTACTTCTAGCGGCACACTCCTAAAGAGTTTGTTCACCACTACAGATTGTCCTAAAGGGCTAAGTACAGTCATTTCCCTAGAAGCAACCTCAGAGTCTATGTTAAGAGTTCCAGACACAGTACTAGCAACATAGGAATGTGTTGATCCAATATTAATCAGTATAGTAAAAGGTAAACCAAAAATAAGGAACATATCGGTTATGACGTCCGGTGCATCGCCTTCCTCTCGGCGTCTAGCTGCATAAACCAACCCAGGTTGTCTTGCATCTGTGTTCCCAGCACCTCTGCCCGGTGCTCCACGACCACGACCAAAACCATTTCCTCCCCTGGCCGGACCACGACCTCTCTGTGGCTGCTGACCACCTCTACCAGGCTGAACATAATTCTGACCTGCTGGTCGCGTTCTGTTTGGCTCTTGCAAGCAATCTCTTACCCGATGATCCGCTGATCCACATCTGAAGCATCCATTACTTCTTGCCCAGCTTTCTCTAAAATGAAACTTCCCACACGTAGCACATTGCTGCGGTCGACCAGTAGCAGCGGGCCTCACAACTTGACCCGGCCCATCCAACCTAGGCCTCTTCTGAAAGTTCCTAGTAGATCTTGACGGTCCAAAACTTCTTTTATTCCTACCCTTTTCTCTATCCTGGTTCTGCCTTTTAGACCGTTTTGCCTCTTCGACTATCTTAGCCTTCTCAACCAAAACAGCAAACTCTCTTTCTCATTGTGGAGCTATCAGTACTCGCAACTCGTCCCTCAGACCGTCTTCAAATCGGACACAACACTCATGATCTATGGACACAATACCCCGAGCATACCGGCTAAGACGTAGGAATTCTGCCTCATACTCGGCAACTGACTTACTTCCCTGAACCAAGTTAAGGAATGCCTTCCGCTGCGCGTCCACATAGCTCGACCCAATGTATTTCCCCTGGAACACAGACTTAAAGAAGTCCCAGGTAATGCGATCCGCTGCTGTACCATCTCTAACCGTGAGCCACCATTGATAAGCCTCATCTCGGAGAAGAGATACAACTCCTTTCAGTTTCTCTTCCGTGGTGCAGTCAAGATCATCCATAATCCGTTCCACCGCTTCAACCAGTACTCGGCTACATTAGGAGCCACACCAGAAATGCCCCTGAACACCTCAGCCCCGTTGGCTCGAACTCGCTCTGACACAGATTTCCGAGCCACTGATCCTGTGCTCGCCCCCACAACTCTCTCCAGAACACGTAACATCGCTTGAGACACCGCATCGTCTCCACAAGTTTGGTCTTGAAATTTTGCCTCCGCAACTGGTGATGCTGGCCTCTCATCCTCCGGCCCGTGCCCAAATTCTGAAGGCTCATCCCCAACATCTCGGCCTCTTCCTCGACCTCAAATACCATGTCCACGTCCTCTAGTACTCACCACGACTAACGCAATTTAATCTGATTAAAAGTTTTATGAGTTAGTGTTTTCTTCGACTGTTTATTACAAAGCAGTTTTATGAAAATATCATTATGAGCAATTCTCGCCATTTCATGCATGCCTAAGGTTTCATTCTCTCAAGTTGCATTTCTTAGCACAAGTATTCACAGCATATTACACTTACTTCATGCAAAACAAACGAAAGTCAGAAGACTTACCGTGCGGATTTGGTGCCGGAGACTCGGGTGCCATGCTTCCAGAAGAAATATATATTTCTAAATCATTTTCTAAACCATCTTTTAAAACATTTTTGAACCCCATACCCACGGTCGAGTTTTGAAACCTAGGCTCTGATACCATAATTGTAACACCCCAAACTCGGTCAAAACGTTACGACCGAATCTGGATTGTTACAGAGAGAAATAGATTTGAAAACTTTGAAAAAACATCGCAACTCAGGAACTGATCTTGTTTAAAGAATCCATGTTGTGGCTTCAATTAACATTACTTAGGAAAAAAAACGTTTCGTTGACTCAACCCTTATTGTTATTTTGCTAAGTAGGCTAGGTGCTAAAACGGACTTATCATATCAAAATCGATTTAGGAAAATGTTTGAAGAGTATCAATTTAGTTGAACCTTAAGGCACGTGACTTCTTTTGAAAGAAAAAAAAATATTACTTGCTAAGTTAAGAAAAATTCCAAGTTATACTTACTTACAGCTTATTATTATCCATATGTTGAAAGTTCGGAAAACTTCTTGTATGCTTTTGAGAAAAACTCGTTTTTCCTTAATTTATTGCATGCATAATATCAACTTATAACCAAATCCCAAAATAATAATAAAGCGGCCTTATTACAAATTAAAATCCACAAAATAAAAATAAAAAAATATATTTAAATTAAAGTTTGAGTTTACTGCATAAATTGCATCGCATGGCCACCTCGGGTCCATCTCGGCCCAAACCCGCCATCTACTGATTACCTGCAAAATCAGCAAAGGGGGTGAGTCATCAAGACTCAGTGTGTAAATCCCTGAGTAATGCAAGCTGGGCCTTAGCCCATTCAATGCAGCACATGATTCATGTATGCTATGCAACCCAACCCAGTTCAGCTCTCCATCCATAACACCCGTGGCATTATGCCACTGTGGTTCATAACCACCGTGGTCCTAGACCACTCGTGACATTAGTCACTCGTGACATTAGTCACTATAATGTACTCGTGGGGCCAACCCACTGTGGTCATAGACCACCGTGATAAGCTCTGATAATTAACGCATACATGGGGCCAACCCACTGTGGTACTCGACCACCGAGATAAGTCACTGTTCGATACTTGTGGTTTTAACCATCGTGGTACTTAGACCACTCGTGACATTAGTCACTCGTGACAATAGTCACTGATTCTCCCTCCGCCTTTCAACCATTCCCGAGCCCATGCTCTTTATATTGTGAACAATTTGTATGCAACCAATGTCATAGTGCAAATCAGATTATATTTCATACATGCTTAACACCAAAATATACATACATGCAAAATAACACGATATCAATATCGAGAACTTACCCGGCGTCTCCAACCCTACCCCTAAGGGAATTCTGCTTAGCACATCAGCCATTTCGGCTTTCAGCCTTTACAGTTAACAACAAAATAGTAAAGAAGGCGTGTGAGTAATACACACCTGATAACATGTAAGGTTATACCCTCTATGTCGACGCTTTCACCAACAGGAACGATAGCTATCTGTCTATCCCAGACAGACGTCGGCTCTCTACCACAACCCAGCGGGAAGTCCCGAACTGCTGACACAGCCCGCTTCTTAAACTTGGGAGTCGCTACTATGGGTTGCTCCCTTCTTCAATTTGAACGTTTCTTACATCCATGAAATAGACTTGATCAGAGATCAGAGAGAGATGTCACTTGTCTAATAAGGAAACATTGATTAAGGCAACCAAAACCCAGAGAGAATATTAATCATAGGATCTAAGAAGATAATCTCTTACCGTGGTTACCGATGAACCGCCCACAACTACTTCGTTCTCGAAATCGAGATGACTTGTGAGAGAGAGAGATTCGGCCTAACAGTCACAGATAGCCCTTGAATATTTGGCTAAACAAAAAGAGGCTTAAAGAAAGTCAAAGGGTATTGGCTGAAATTACCTTGTGTTGAAAAAGGTGAAGAAACCAAAGCAGATCCGGCAAAGACGTAACCCTTCACACCCTAGGCTACTCAACGACATTGATTCGTGAAGAAAATATGAAATAAAAGTCCGATTAGTGAGATTAGAGATTTAGGATTTTCAAAGAATAAAAGAGGTAGAAGCCGCAAGAAAAGAAAATAGAGAGATTCGACTTTTGTAGCAAAAGAAAAAAGAACGTTACCTTCAGTAGTCTTGCAACAGGATGAAATCGATCCACTTGACCAAGGCTATTCAGCTATGGAGAGAAAAGCAAGGCGTCAGAGGAGATGAAATAAAGTTTCGGCTTAAGAAGAAAAGTAGAGAAGAAAGATGGAATGCAAAGAAGTGGTATGGCGCTTTCGGTTGTGAGGTTAAAGAGAATGAATAAAAGAGGAAGAAGAGATTCGGCAAAGAGGCTCAAGGGGTTTCGGCTTAAAGGGAAAAAGAAAAGGGAAGAGGAAGAATGGTGGAAATGATGAGTAAAATGAAACTAAGGTTTGGTTACCAAGTAAAAGAGGGTTCGGCTAAAGTAGGCAAGAGAGTCTTAGGTGAAAAGATGAAGAAAATGGATGCACTAATGGTCTCTCAGATTTCGGCTAAAGGTCAAAGAAGAAGAGAGTAAAAGTTTACTAACAATTTCGACATATAGAAGATAGGGACCCAAAGAGAGAACAAAAGAGCACAGAAGGACTTACTAAGAATCGGCACTATCCACTCCCCTAATGACTGAATGCCCTTCAAAACAAAAGGAAAAACCCCACTTGATTTTTCGGCACACCCCCTCTCCTAGCACAAAACCGAAATCCTTCCCCCTTCACACACCCCACTTTCGGCCAACAACTCAACTAGCCACCAAATCCCTTGTTCAACTCCTACTTTCACTCCTGTTCACTCATTCAAATGAGTTTGAATAATTCGAACCCCCCCTTTCACTCCTGGCCACACTTTCAAATTATTGACTCATTCAACACCCATCCATGCAGTGCCGTTGCCGAATCCAACACCCAAGCTCCTTAGGCGCAAAAAAATAAAGCTTCTCATTGCTGATGACGTGACTCGGACTCCTTCTCCCTACAGTTTCTCCCTTGTGATGCCACTTCAAGCACTCTAAGTGGCGCCTCCTTGCCACTTTACCACCTCTTTATTTGTGTTAACAAGACATAAACAAATATCCTTAAGGCCTGCCTCAGCTAGCTCTCCCCTAAAGTGCCTAAAAGTAAAACTTTCACCAAGGCTCAGGCTTAACCCCGAGCCTTCCCGGGACCCCCAAACACACCAAATTAATGAACAAAACATGCCAACACGCAGCAATATACAATAATACCAAGCCCCTAATTCCAGGATGTTACAGTAAGTTCGGATATAGTACAAGTTGTTAATTTATGTTCTATGTGATGTGAATTGAATCATTATCTATATAACTATGAGATTAGAAATGCTATGTGCTGAATTGAATTAAAGGGCACTAAGTGTGCGAAATTAGAAACGGGATAAAGATGATTGGCACTGTGTGTGCGAGATGATAGAAGCTTCGGCTTATAGAATTGGCACTGTGTGTGCGATACTGATATAAGCTCGATTTAATGTATTGGCACTAAGTGTGCGATGACAATTATGTTTGTCTATAAGTTGGAACTAAGTGTACGAATAAAGCAAGAGAATAGCAAATGTTGATCGAAATGTAAAGTCGAGTGGTGAGTAGCATTGTTGGTGACTAACTATGTGTTGGCAAAGGTATGTATGATACCTATGTGGTTGATGAAATTTAAAGTAGATGAATGGGATGCTATGTGAGTATTGGATATGGTTGAATTTGTGTGACATTGATAAATTATCTTTGTGATGGTTTAATGTGTACATTGATTTGATTCAATGACTTAATTGTATTGTATTTCGAACTTACTAAGCTTTTGAAAGCTTACTGTGTGATTGTTTCTCTGTTTTACAGTGTCTCTAAAGCTAGCTCAAATCCGGGAATCGTCAGCATCTCTATCACACTATTGGCAAGCTATTTTGGTACTTTTGGAAAGATGTATATAGTTGAAATATGGCATGTATAGGCTACAAGTTATGATATGTCTTGAAATGTTTAATCCTTGCCATGTGATTTGGCTTGGAAGTTGAATGATGTAGAATTTATGAATGGACTTATTGTGATGATATTAGGCATGGAAGTAGATGGTAATGTTGATGATTATTTGGTGCATGAAATGATATGTTTGAATGCATTTAAAAGCATGAATTGGTATTGTATTGAAGCTTGTTGGTTGACCTTTGTGTGGGTGGCAAATTGGCTTTGCAAATGGCCTATTTTGCATACATGGCTAAGAGACACGGGCGTGTGTCTCTGCCGTGTGGTTTAAGGATCACTTTTAGTTGTGTCTGGACAGGGTACATGGCTGAGGTCCACGGGCGTGCATGGTGACCGTGCGATCAAGTCAGTAGCTAGCCTAGTAACACATGGCCGTGGCACACGGGCGTGTCTAGTGGCCGTGGGGATAAGTCAGTATGCATGCTCTGTTTTGACACGGCCTGGACACATGGGTGTGTCTGGTAGTCCTGTTTGCACGGGTGTGTGACCTCAATAGTATTGAAAAATGTTTGAAATTCTGAAAACTTTCGTAAGTGTTCAGTTTAGTCCCGACCTCTATCTAACACAAGCATAAGGTTTTGTAGACCTAGATAAGGGACTATATGCTCATATTTGAGTATATTTAATTGATGATTGACTTTGTGTCGTGAAATGGATGTGAAAGGTTCTGATTGTCTGGTAATGCCTCTTAACCCTATTCCGGTGACGGTCTCGGGTTAGGGGTGTTACAATACGCATCCTAACTATTTCTTAAGGTTCATACGGGATTTTTCGGACGTCGTCGCATTATTAGAACTTTTTCGAATTTCACATTTTTAGCTCAAATATCCATATATCACATTTCATTCACATATAAATAGTAGTAATACAATTCAAATACATTTATTTGTATATTGACTTACCTCGTACGAGAAAGAACGAAAATGAATGGCTATTCCACTACTTTTGATTTCCCCCGATCTAGTTTCGTTTTCTTATGTTCTTGATCTATATAAATTCAAATTTGGCTATTTAATAACACAGTTCATTCAATTCAAACCATATACATATATTTAGGGCATTTTACAAATTAACCCTCACATTTTCACATTTTGACATTTAAGTCCCTATTTCATAAAATCATAAAATACACAAAATTCAATATGACCCATACTTAGTCGAATTCTCTATAGATCCCTATCAACCCATATATTTCATTTATTTCACATTGTAGTCCTTCAATTTCTCATTTTCACAAATTAGCCCATAATAGTCAAATTCATCAAAAATTCAAAGACAAAACATATTAATCTATCACATATCTTCCATATTTCACCATTTAACATCAAAAAGCTTACAATATCAATAATGGCATAACTCAAAATCATCATCAATTTCATGAATTAAGGTTTGGGCTTAAAAGAACACGAAGCAACGATCACAAAAACATAGAAATTATAAAAAAACCGAACAAAATCCATACCTTAATCAATACTTAGAAGTGCCGAACCCTAAGCTTGAAGATGACTCTTTTTCTTTTCTTATTTTTGGCAAGAACAAGTGAAAATGATGAATGAAAATGATTTTATTTTATTTAACTTACTTTATTAACTAATTTACATATTTAACCTTTAATAAAAACAAATAATAACACATAATGGATGGTCATTAATGTCCATTAACCATATCAATGGTCCATTTCCATAATAAGGACTTCATATTTAAAAAGCCATGTCAATATAGCACTTTAACAAATAGCAAGTTACTTTTGCGTTTTCTGCGATTTAGTCCTTTTTGTAAATTAAACACACAAAAGATAAATTAAATCACGGAAATTTCACACATGTCAATTCACATACTATAAGCACGAAAAAATAATATTAAAATATTTTTTTGACTCAGATTTGTGGTCCCGAAACCACAATTTTAACTATGGTATAAATCGGACTGTTACAATTCTCCCACCTTAGGGGTTTTCGTCCCCAAAAATCTTACCGTTGAACAGATTCGGATACTGTTGTGTCATTACATCTTCAGGCTCCCACGTAGCCTCTTGAACACCATGTCGATGCCACATTACTTTTACTAACAGAATTTTCTTATTTCGCAATTCTTTAACCTCGCTAGCTAAGATACGGATCGGTTCTTCTTCATAAGTCATATCAGATTGAATCTCTATCTCAGACGGAGAAATTACATGCGAAGGATCAGATCGGTATCGTCGAAGCATCGATACGTGAAACACATTATGAATCTTTTCTAACTCAGGTGGCAACCACAGTCTGTAAACAACCGGCCCGATACGCTCAATAATCTCATACGATCCAATAAATCTCGGACTCAATTTGCCTTTACAACCGAATCGAAGTATTTTCTTCCACGGAAACACTTTCAAAAATACTTTATCACCAATCTTGAATTCAATATCTTTTCGTTTGTGTCCGCATACGATTTACGACGATCGATGTCGCGCCTTGGACTATCGCGAATCACTTTTACTTTCTCTCATTCGATCTCTTTGATCAATTCGACCCGTGTATCTTATTCTCACTGAGCTCAGTCCAATACAATGGTGTTCGACATTTGCGACTGTACAAAGCCTCGTAAGGTGCCATTTTGATACTCTATTGAAAACTATTATTATATGAAAATTCAATCAATGGCAGGTATTGTTCCCACGTACCTTTAAACTCGAGAATGAAACATCTCAACATATCCTCGAGTATCTAAATGATTCATTCAGACTGACCATCTGTCTGCGGATGGAAAGCAGTGCTAAAATGTAATTTTGTACCTAATGTATCTTGTAGTTTCTTCCAAAACCGCGATGTGAATCTCAGATCTCTATCCGAAACAATAGAAATAGGTACTCTATGCAATCTCACAATATGAGAAATGTACAAGCCAACAAGCTTATCAAGTGAATAATCTGTGCGAACCGAAATGAAATGAGCCGATTTAGTCAATCTATACACAATAACCCAGATTACATCATTCTTGCTCGATGTCAAAGGTAAACCCCAATACAAAATCCATTGTGACTCTGTCCCATTTGCATTCGGGTATCATAATTGGTTGAAGTAACCCAGAAGGTACATGATGCTCGGTTTTGACTTGTTGACAAATTAGACATTTCGAAACAAATTCAGAGATGTCTCGTTTCATACTAGGCCACCAGTAAAACTGTTTTAAATCATTATACATTTTCATACTACCCGGGTGAATAGATAACTGACTGTTATGAGCTTCATTCAAAATCATCTGAATCAACTTTGGATTTCTCGGAACACAAATCCGATCTCGAAATCTCAAACAATCATCAACATCAACTCGAAATTCAGAATCAGAGTTCAAATCACACTGAGCTCGTTTCGCTAACATTTCATTATCAACTTTCTAAGCCTCACAAATCTGCTGAATAAATAATAATTTCGCTTTCAATTCGGCCAAAACCGAACCATCATCAGATAGGGCCAACTGAGTATTCACCAAACAGATAGTGGAACCAAATTTTCAATGCAAACACAATAGCTGCCAATTCGAGATCATGTGTCGGATAGTTCTTTTCGTGTGGCTTTAACTGTCTTGAGGCATAAGCTATAACTTTGCCTTCCTGCATCAAAACACATCCTAAACTATTCAAAGATGCAGCACTATAAATAACGAATTCTTTACCCAATTCTTGCTGTATTAGCACTAGAGCTTCAGTCAATAGGGCTTTTAATTGATCAAAGCTTTTCTGACACTTTTCAGACCATTCAAATTTCACATCTTTCTGAAGAAATCTTGTCAACGGAGTTGAAATCATCGAAAAGCCTTTTACGAACTGTCGGTAATAACCAGTAAGTCCCAGAAAACTGCGGACTTCAGACACATTTTTCGGAGGCTTCCATTCTAAAATAGCTAAAACCTTGCTTGCATCAACTCGTATACCGGATGCTGACACAATATGCCCCAAAAATCCAACATCACGCAACCAGAACTCACATTTACTAAACTTTGCATACAATTGCTTATCAAGCAGAATTTGTAACACAACTCTCAAATGTTCGACATGTTAAATTTCATCGCGCGAATAAATCAAAATGTCGTCAATAAATACAACAACAAATTGATCTAAATACGGTCTGAAAATTTTTTTCATCAAGTCCATGAAGACAGCAGGAGCATTTGTTAGTCCGAAAGGCATAACTAAAAATTCATAGTGTCCGTACCTCGTTCGGAAAGCTATTTTCGAAATATCTGTGTAACATCCTAGATTAGGGGTTATGCGTTCGTGCATAATTCATGAGTAGTAGGTTTTGGCAGTATTTGGAAGTGAATTAAGGGTTTTTAAAATTCTAGGATGGAAGAGAAAGCTTTGGACAATTATTGGTTTTTAAGTTAAAAAGGGGGGAGCTAGGCTAAGGTAGCCTTAAGAAAAGTTTTGGGGAGTTTAGGACATAAGAAGTGATGTGGAAAAGTGGCAAGGGATGCCACCTAAGGTGCAAGGGTGGTTGCGTCACTTGGAGTGCCGGGGAAGAGGTTGAGCGACGTAGGAAGCATTAGGGACTTTATTTTTTAGAGTTAAAAAAGGAATTGGGCCAGGAGGCCTTAAGGGAAGTAATAGGCGCTTTTGGACACAAAGAGTGCCTTGGTAAAAGTGGCTGCAAGGCGCCACTTAAGGCTTGGGAAAGTGACGCCTCAAGCAATGGGTAGAGGGCCCAGGTTCGAGTTACGAAGAAAGCAAAAAGGAGAATTTTATGTTTTTGCGTCAAGGAGGCGCTCGGCTAAGGATGTCCTAAAAAGAAATTCGGGGTGGAACGTGTCACAAAAAGCGCTGGGTAAAGTGGCTTGGACGCTTGCGGGGAAAGGGTGCTCCAGGGGATGAGGTTCGATTCACGTGGGCGCAAGGAGTGGGGTTTTATTTTTAGCTTTTGGCGTTAAGACAAGGGGACCTAAGGAAGGAGGCTTTAAAAGAAATTGGGGAGTTTATAACACAAAAAGAATCGGTGGTGAGTGGCTTGGGGCGCTACCTACAGCAAAGGATTCAGTCGTGGGTTCAAGGCGTGTGAGCAGCAGATTTGGTGTTTATTTTTGGCTTTGCGCGGGGAAAGAAGGAAGAAATTGGACGGCACATGGAGTTTAAATTGGATGAGGATTTGGCTTATTTCTCCTATTAAAACTCGGTTGCGAAAGAAGGTAGGATAAATATTGCTTTGTTTGTTTTATTTATTTAGTTAAAATAGAAGATAAGGATGGCCTTATTTTAATTGGTTTTGAATAAGTGATATAGGAATAAAATAGGTGATTTTATAGAGATAAATTAGAGAAGAAAGTGGGATTTGATAAGGGGCATAGTGGTGGCGAATGTGGGACACCTTGGGGTTTGTATTTTCGGTTTTGAAAGGGGGTTAAATGCCGAATTATAATTGTTTCTTTAGTCTCTTTTGCCGAATTTTGTAACCAAGAAAATCCTCTCCTTTTTCTCATTTATTTTGTTAGGGTAGAAGCTCCATTATTATTCCTTGTAGCCAAATATTCTTTTGTGATTTTGGGGTTTAACTTAGAATCTTCATTGAACTTTTCCACAATATTGTTTTTTTTTGTAAAGCCGAACCTTTTCTAAAAGCCGGGATCCATTCTCTTTTAGTCTTCGCAAGCAACGATAGTGGTAAGTAATCCTTCCTTATGAATCGTTTTACTCTTTCTTCATGGGTGTGCCAAATCAAGGGTTGGTCTTGATTTTAGAGCATGGCCGAATGTCTTAGTGCCATTAAGTGTGTCCTTTTTGTGTGTAGCCGAAAGAAGGAGCATTAAAGGGGAAGCTTCGGGATTTGAAGTGTTCAAGGTAATTTAATGAAGTATTCAGCCTAAGGCCACTTTCTAATGACTTTTGGATATAGAAGTCGATTCTAACAGATGTGTAGCAGGGATTTCGACAACTCAGGAAGTAAGCAAATATTTCGGGGTTTAAGTAAGCTAGGTAAGTGATGTATAGTATTCGGCCTAAGGCCATATATTTGGGTATAAGTGTGACCGATTTTGGCTATGTGTATTAGGGCCAAATCGACAGGAATAAGAGGAAGTTCAGGATCGTGTTAAATTCAAGTAGCTAAGGATTCGCTAAATAATCGGTGTGTGATTAACCCACCGTTTTTGGGTTTTTGTGTTATATCTCGTATGTGTTAAAATTGTGCTAACTAGTGCAAGTGGAAATTGTGATATGGATACCCTCAAGGGTATGTCGATAATACGGTAAGTACCAAACCTGATGATATGTGATTATTAGTATGAATATGTGTTATGACTATGCTTGATGAACATGCTCATGCATCATTATATTATATCATTATTTATGTTACATGTGCATGGGTGGGATATGATATGAAAGAAGGACGAGGTGTACTTCGAGTACGTGGTTTGATGTTAGCCTTGAGCTACATCGTGGATTGACGTTGGATCGAGGTCACGTTGTGGATTATTTGGGATTAAGTTCGCGTGGTTTGATGAGTAGCTATGTGCCTCATCGTGGTTGATATCGGCTATGTGCCATATCGTGGTTGATGAGTGACTATGTGTCCCATCGTGGTTTTGGTGTTAGCTACGGCTACATCGTGGATTAGCGCCGACCGAGGTCGCGTTGTGGATTATTGTGCTTAATTGCACGTGGACGGCAGTGATTGCCTTTGGAGTAAAAAGGAGAGGGTGATTTGATAATCCCCTGGTGTGTGGTAGGTTGGATACGGGGGTGTGTAGAGGATGGACCCTAGGTTTGGGTTGGGTGCATTTTGCATAATTGTATATGATGTGTGGATTAATGTGATGTGAGTATTTAATGTGGAAGTGGGCCAAGCCCAGTTGATATGTGGATCGGTGTGGAAATGGGCTAAGCCCAAGTATGGGAAAATTTTGTGGGTAACTACCCTATTGGATGAATGTGATATGAATATGGGCCAAGCCCAGAATGTGTTAATATGTGAGTATGCTATTTTGTTATCGATAAATGGGTTAATACGTGGTTAACATGTGGGTGGAATTCGGTGGATTAATTACACATCGAGTCCGTGTGACTCACCCAAATATTTTATCAAACATCGCGGTGATATGATGATCGGACCGGGTTGGAGTGGATACGAGGTGGCCCATGCGAGTAAGATAATTTAATTAATTAAGTATTTATAGTTTCAATATTTTGATTAAGTCTTTATTTTAATAAGGCCCACTAAAGTATTTAAGGTTGTTTAAGTATTTTTCATTAAGTTTAATTATTATATTTATTATGGATTGACAATTTAAATATTGATTGCAAATGATTTTATTCTCTTAAGTGTGTATAATAAAGTTTTGAATCCGGTGTTTTCATAATAATTTAATTTTTACCTGGAATATTTTAAGTCACGAAAAGGTTTTATTAAAGGAAACAAATTTTTAACGATTCTTACTCTTAAGTAAGAATATTTTCGAACGTGTTCCGCAGTGGCATTTCAAATTCGGTCGTAGTGAATGGGCCGGGTTTGGGGTGTTTCAATCTGAATGTTTTACTCTCAACTGATAGTATCCTGATCTTAGATCTATCTTTGAAAATACAGAAGCTCCTTTCAACTGATCGAACAAATCATCGATTCTGGGCAAAGGATATTTATTCTCAATAGTCACTTTGTTTAACTGACGGTAATCAATACACATTCTCATCATGCCATCTTTCTTTTTCACAAACAAAACAGGAGCACCACAAGGTGAGAAACTCGGTCGTACAAATCCTCTATCAGTCAACTCTTGCAACTGAGACTTTAATTCTTTCAATTCTGTCGGAGCCATTCTATACAGAGCTATTGAGATAGGGGTTGTCCCCGGCACTAATTCAATGCCAAACTCAACTTCTCGTATCGGAGGTAATCCCGGTAATTCTTTAGGAAACACATCAGGGAACTCACAAACAACTGGCACGGATTCAATTTTCTTTTCTGTCACTTTCGTATCAATCACATACGCAATATAATCTTCACATCCCTTTTTCACATAGTTCAAAACTTTCATCGAAGACATTACAGCCGGTAACCCATTTAAATCATTAGATTCGATTCGAATTATCTCATCATTCTGACCTCTCAAATCAATAGTCTTTCGTTTGCAATTCACAATAGCATCATGCAATGTTAACCAATCCATACCCAAAATTATATCAAACTCATCAAAGGGTAATAACATTAGATCAGCTGGGAAACTGATATCTCGAAACATCAACGAACAATTCTTGCACACTTTGTCAACCAGAACACACTTGCCTAAGGGGTTCGATACTCTAATTACATATTCAGTAGACTCTATAGGCAATGTCTTACTAGATACTAAATTCATGTATATATATGAATGAGTAGACCCTGGATCTATCAATGCAATCACTGAAGTATCATAAAGAGTAAAAGTACCGGTAATGAAGCTTGATGACGAAGCTTCTTCACGAGCACGAATAACATTAGCTCTGGCAGGTGCTCTCGCCCCAGATCTTGCAGCCATATCTTTTGTAGCTCTTTGGCTACCAGTCGCATTTCCTGTGTTTCTGGGAGGTCTACCTCTAGCTGAAGCATTATTCGACTTTGAATTCTGTACAATCTCTTACTCAATAGACTCGGGACAGTCTCAGATAAAGTGATCTAAAGATCAACATTTGAAACAAGCTCGATCATGTAATCGACAATTGCCCGGATGTCTTTTACCACAATGTCTACACCTAGGTCGATCAGATCTGACATTTCCAACACTAGCTATCGAAGTAGCTGGAGTTCTGAAGCTCGAATGCGATCTAGCACGATCTTCACTTGAATGTCCCACATTAGCCTTTGAACGACTATACTTATCTCAAAATTTATTTGATGCAGACTGAAATGATTTACTAGAGGATCTCTTTCTCACATCTCTAGCTTCTAATTCAACTTTTCTTTTATCTTTCCCGAGTTCTTCAACTTTACATGCTCGATCCACAAGCACAACAAACTCTTTTATTTCCAGAATTCTAACTAGCAAACAGATATCTTCATTCAAGCCATCTTCAAACCTTTTACACATTATTGCCTCGGTCGAGGCACATTCTTGTGCATACTGGCTCAGTCTCACAAATTCTCGCTCGTATTCTGTGTAAGAGTATGCCCAAAGATCAATCATGAGATGGTTGTAATAACATACTTGATTTACCATGTTTATTAATATAAGGCGTTGTCATTATTATTTCAGTTTTTTTTTTCTGTGTGTATAAATAAACTGTTTTATAATAATGTCCTGAGAATAATATGATTATTCTTAAAAGATCCTTAGTCAAGTATTATTGTTGACTAGGACAACAATAATGCATTAAGACTAACATGTAATTGCTTGATGATAAAGAGTTGGCATTGATATGGAGTGTCAAAATCAATGCATGAATATGTGTGTTAGAGAACAACATATTGGACTGATCCACTATGAGTATGTTTCTTGGATTATTATGTAATTGTCACAACATTACTCATAGTGATTAATATGTATATGATCCTCAGACTTGAGATCATCATTGTCCCAACATCGTGAGTTGTATATTTTAATACAGTCAAACGTACACCGTAACTGGTTGTTCTATAACGGCTGATGTTGGATATACCACAATCTATGTGGAGGGATATTGTAACACCCCTATCCCATATCTGTCATCGGATTAGGGTTAAGAGCGTTACCTGACAGATCAGAAACTTTAACAGACAATTCATCAAGTAACTCATCAATTACAATCATAGTGTCCCCTTTTGTAGATCATCGAGACCTAGAACATGCATAGAAACAGAGTCGGGACTAAACCGGAACATTTACAGAAATTCTCAGAAAAATAAAACTTTTCTAAGTTTCAGGGGTTACATGCCCGTGCGGACAGGCCGTGTACCTCCCACGGCAGCTAGACACACCCGTGTGTCCTCCCCGTGGTCGAACCTGACTTATCTCCACGGCCACCAAGCACGCCCATGTACCTTGGCAGTAGTCGATCCTGACTTGTCTCCACGGCCACCAAGCACCCCCATGTGCTAAGGCCGTGTACTCTTAGGCCATATACTGACTTATTCACACGGCTACTAGACACGCCCGTGTACCTAGGCGTGTGCTCCTAAGTTAGCTACTGACCTAGCCCCACGGTCACTAGGCACGCCCGTGTGCCACAACCGTGTGACATTATAGGCCATTTGTAAGGCCAAAATGCCACCCATTAAGGGTCAAACCTACAAGCCAATACCAATACATCTCATACATATTTGGTATCTAAGAACCTACTAAAATAACCATTCAATCTATACATTCACTACCAATTTCAATCATGTCAAATTTTCAAGACTAAGACTTACACATATTCAAGCATAATCCATCCATAAACTAACCCAAAAACTTGACCATTTTCAAGTCATTTAACCAATCAAAACATACACCACATATATCATAATCTCAAAAGCATATAACCAACATATTACTAGCCAAATCACATGGCTAAGTTCACATCTCATACTTATACAAATAACTAGCTTATACATGTCATATCTAGCTATATACATTTCCAAAATGTACCAAAATAAGTTGAGTAGTGTGATGACGATCCTCGATGGTCTCGAGCCTTCAAAAGCTTTGACGACCTATAAAACAGAGAAAAACACACACACACAGAGTAAGCTTTCCAAAAGCTTAGTAAGTCATAATACAAATGAACTCAACATGTAGAGCATATAAGTATGTAGAAACATTGGTACATTTCATATTCATAACAAATTTCTCACATAAATGCTTTGGTCCATATTCTTGGCCATATTTGCCATTTGCATCAATTCAAGAATCATATATACACATAGCTCTTTCATGCATACTTTCACATATCATATTTCTATTTCATCATCCAAATCATCATAGTAAGATCATATAGATACTTACCTTGTATACACAATCAGTGTATAAATCAACGTACCTGAAACAAATTTATAATTTACTTTGCCATTCGTATCACAGACTTGCCCGTTGAACTGATAGGAACCTAATAAGATACTCAGAAAGCTCGGAATAGTTGTACAATGCCAACGTCCCAGACGAGGTCTTACATGCACTCAGATATTGATGCCACTGTCTCAGACAGGGTCTTACACAAATCAATATGATGCCGATGTCCCAGACATGGTCTTACACGTAAAGATAATATCGATGCCAACGTCCCAGATGTGGTCTTACACGTAAAGAAAATATCGATGCCAACGTCCCAGACATGGTCTTACACGAAGTCTCAAATCAACGCCAACGTCCCAGAGGTGGTCTTACATGATAAAATAGAACAGATACCTATGTCATGACATAGCTAATCCTATCTATTCCTAGGTTCATATGGGACTTCTCGGACAATGTCACTATATTGATCTTATCTCGGAATTCATGTACATAATATCTTGTAAGCATTCTTTGTTATCAATAGTCATATGAACATACATAATTTAATACGAATACATTTATTTGCATAATGACTTACCTCGAATTTGATTTATCGAAAAAGGAAACGGCTACTCGGTTACTTTCGCCTTCACGCGGTCTAAGTCCATTTTCCTCGGTTCTTGATCTAAACATATTCAGAATTAATCCCTTTATTCACTAACTCATCCAATTCAATCCAAAGACACACACCTAGGGCTATTTGCAAATTAACCCTCACATTTGCACAATTTATCAATTTAGTCCATTTTTCGCAAAACATCAAATTCACAAAAATCATCACATACTCATGCTTAGCCGAATGTTCATAAATCTCATACAAGCCCATATTTTCCATCAAATTTGCAATTTAATCCTTCAAATTACTATTTTCTCAATTTAGCCCTAATAAGCTAAATTCATCAAAATTTCAAGAACAAAGTATATTCATCTAGCACAAAACTTTCAATTAATAACTAAGCTCATCACAAAGCTCACCATTTCATCAATGGTACATCTCAAGAACATCATCAATACACAAAATTGTGACATGGGCTTGATAGTAGACTAAGCAAAAATCTCAAAAACATAAAAATCATCAAAATCTAAGGCCAAAACATACCTTAATCTAAGCTTAAAATAGTTGAAACCCTTGAAGCTTTTGTTCTTTCTTTTTCTTTTGTATTTTAGGTACTATAGGATGAAAAATGGCTTCATTAATACATTTGTTTTATTATAAAATCTTATAATATAATATTTACTTATAATATAATCATATAAAAACATAATTTATAAGCATGTTACCGTCCACTAACCATAATTTTGGCCAAATTGAAACATAAATCCTTCTATTTAAGAAGACACAACATTTAAGCCATTCAATCAAATAGAAGACTACTTTAACTATTACGCGATTTAGTCCTTTGCTCAAATTAAGCACACAAACGAACAAATTAGTACTCAAAAATTTAGCACATGCTTAAACACATATCAAAAACACAGAAAATAATATTAAAATATTATTCAGACTCAGATTTGTGGTCCTAAAACCACTGTTTCGACCAGGGTATAAACCAGACTGTTACAATTCTCCCCCCTTAGGGATTTTCGCCCCCAAAAATCTTACCGTTAAAGAGAGTCGAATATTGTTGTCTCAATGAATCTTCAGGCTCCCATGTAGCCTCTTCTATACCGTGTCGATGCCATAATACTTTCACTAACGGTATTTTCTTGTTTCTCAACTTTTTTACTTCACGAGCTAAGATTTGAATCGGTTCCTCTTCATATGTCATATCAGATCAGATTTCAATTTCAGATGGAGAAATCACATGTGACGGATCAGATCGATATCTACAGAGCATCGAAACATGAAATACATTATGAATCTGTAACACCCTAAAAATCCGAGTCTTGATATATTGCATGTTTTGGTGATTAGTTTATAAAGGAAAAATTTTCTTATTACTTTTCATGCCTATGATAGTCCTGAAGAAGAGTATAGAATTATTCGGTTATGGAATAATTTTTAGTTTTGAAAATTTATTGAAGTGGAGCAAGTGGCATTGACACTTAAGTTAATTTAAGTGTTAATAAGTGACATAAGATGAGTAATGGCAAGGTGGTGTTGGCGCATGGGTTATAGCATGAGGGGAGTGGTTCGAATCCCTTGGATGGCATTTTGACAACTTTTATTTTGCTCTTCTATGGTAAGTGTCGACCAAGCTTATTTATGGTAAGTGTTGACCTTGTTATTTTGGTTAGTATATCAAAGGAATAAGGTAAGAGTGAATTTATGGTAGGGAATCAAGAAAATATGGAAAGATATGGAGACATAGGGCAAGTATCAAGGAAAGTGTTTTGGAAACAAATTCATGGTCATTTGATCAATGAATTTGGACGGCAATATGGCTAGGGGGAAGGTTGGCCGAATTTTTCTAGTAGCTTGGTAAGGTTTAGGAGTTTGCTTTTGGTCATTTCAGTTTTTGTGCAAAATTTTGCATTCCTCTTCTCAACTTTTCCCTTTGGCCGAAATTGATCTTTTGGTAAGCCTTGATTATTTTGACCATTTGGTCATTTTTGCTTCTCACTTTAGTGTTCAATTTTGTGCCTTTCTCATAGTGCCGATTCTACCAACACCAAAAAGCCATTCTTTACTTTTCTCCTCCCCATAGCCGAATATACATTGCTCCCAAAACTCATCTCTTTCTTTCTTTCTTTCTCTTTTATTCTCTTTGAAAATTGAAACAACATCATCATCATTTTTCTCTCATCTTTTATTCTTGATACTCATACTTTCTCTATTATTTTCTCTCATGGCCGAATGTTGATGTACCCATGCATTGAATCTTTTTCTATTTTTTTTTTTGGTCATATAGCCGAATCCTCCATCTTGCACAAACATCTTTCTCAATCGTCTCTTTCCAATCGTGGATAATAGTGCGATAGCGGAAGATCGAAAATCAAGTGTTCGTGGGTATCTTAGAACGTTGGAATCGATTTAAGGTGATAAAGGAACGTTTGATCGATTCTCATATTTTGGAACAAGGATCTTTGTGGTAAGCAAATTTCACCCTTAAACCCTTAGTCATATTTCGATGTAATATTAGATTGGATTAACGATCTTTTGTCTTTGAAGATAATCAAAATAGGGAAGAAAAGGGCGGTGAATAGTGTTCGGAAGAGGGGTGGTTCCGTTATTCCCCCTAAGTTTAAGCGAAGGACTGTTTCAGCAATCCGGGATTTCCCACCGGGTTGCGGACGTTCATCCGAGGAGAATCAACTGTTCGAAGTCGTTCGTACTCCCGAACCATTATTTGTTCGTGGATTTGATTCGGTTAACGAACCATCAATCGGGGAGAAATCGCAAGTAGAAGTAGTTCGAAAACCCGAGGGTAAAATTTTAGATCGTTATTTTTAGATCGGTTTCATTAATAAATTATAGTGTTCTAATTATCGTGATACGTATAGGTGTTGACGAGCGGGAAAGTCTAGTTCTCACTATAACCAGGTGTGTAACTTCACACTTATCTTTCGGGTTAGATACTAAACCGTAAGAAATTTGATAAATCGTAAAAATGGCCAAATCGAAAATGTTGTAGTAATTAGTACTTTTGTGTAAATGCATGAAAACGGCTAAACCGAGAAATTTACCATAAAACTGCTAGATCGATAAATTGGGCCATAAAATTGCTAGATCGATAAATTGGGCCATAAAACTGCTAGATCGATAAATTGGGCCATAAAACTGCTAGATCGATAAATTGGGCCATAAAACTGCTAGATCGATAAATTGGGCCATAAAACTGCTAGATCGATAAATTAGGCCATAAAACTGCTAGATCGATAAATATGGGCCAAAGTTTGCTAGATCGCTAATGGGCCAAAAACCCTCTAGTTCGAGATATGGGCCAAAGTTTAATACCATATTGTTAATAGGCCCAAATGAAAGGTTTTATTAAAGACTCATTTGTGTTATGGGTTACTTGATAAAATTTTTATGATTTAAAGTTTGTTATTCATACATAAATGCATGGGATGGGATTTGATGAAGAGAAGAAAGGCCTGTGGCCACGTATCTAGTTCGGTGGCTCTGCCACAAATTTTGGCTTAATGCCTCTAGTTCGGTGACTATGTCACAATCTAGTTCGGTAGTGCACTACAATATTATTAAAAAGGCTTAATGCCTACGATTGGTGTGTTTGGCGGGGTGGGTTGACTTGATCCCCACAGTGTCTTTGGTTGGTACGGGGTGTGTAGCGGATGGAAAATTAGGCTTGGTTTGGGAAATTCATTTTTACATGCATTTTATATATTTATTTCATGTTTATATCGTTGAAATTTGTAATTGGGCTCAAGCCCAAATTAATGCCTTGATGGTCCGCCCAACAACGGTGGTAAGTGGGTTACACACTGAGTTCTTTGTAACTCACCCCGTTTTATTACCCATTTCAGGTAATGGAAATTGATGTGGACTTGGGCCGGGGATGACTTGGTGGAGGCCATACTACGAGCATGGGTTTTTATAAACTATGAACTTTATTTAAGTTATTCATTTTATTTACTATTTTGGGTATGATGTAATAAGGCCTCTAATTATGTTTTTATGGATTTTTATGTGTGGATGGATTTAATTTTGTTTAAGACTCTCATTATGGGCTTATGCTAAATTTTTAAAGTTTTCTTAAACATTGCGTTTTATAACATTTTGAAACACCTTAATTACTCTTTTAAATTCTTTCAAGTTCTTTTAAAATTACTTAAAGGTTTTGACAAATATATTTTAAATAATAAGGTTTTCAAACGAGTAATTTCTTAAATCATCAATTTTGAATTATCGTACTAAATTTTTGTTAACCTCTATTTCCAAAAGGTTTTGGTAGTAATGTTTTACTTTAATCACTAGAGAATTAAATGAATATTCGATTGGTGTGACTAACCGAATCTCGTCTAAACGTATAGACCTGGTTTGGGGTGTTACATTTAATGGTATCAGAGCTAGTTTCAAAACTCGGCTGTGGTTTGGGTTCAACAAAGATATGTGTTTGAGAAACAACTCAAATTTCTAGACTTTTTGATTTAAAGGTAGTATGGCACCATGAGCATCCCGCGCCAAGTCAAGTAAGTATCTGTATATTGATTGTTTATTATCATTGTGATATGATCATAAGAAACACTCTAGAACTTCTAGTTTTAGGTGTTGAAACTGTAGAGATTGAGACAATAGGATATGATTGCGGAAACAACTCTATCTCTTTTATATCATAAAACATCGTTAATAAACATTGAAATTGTAATATCCAGGGATAGGGGCTATTTTGTTATTGCATTGTTTTGCATGTGGTTGTTTTGCAATGTTGCTTTTGTGTTGTTTTGGGGCTTAGTTGTAAGCTTAGTATAAGCCGGAGTGGTAGGAAAATTTTGGTTTAAAGTTTTATGTGAGAGGAGCTGAAGGAGCTGGGGTTTATAAATAATTTTAGGTGAAAAGTTAGCACAAGAGTTGAGCTAGTAAGATGGCAAAGCATGCGCCACTTGGGGCTTGTGTTTGGCGTCACTTGCAGGGGAGGAGGTCCTGTGTTAAAGCTGCGAAAATCCCACATTTTTGTTCTCATTTTGACGGCATGGAGGAGGAGAGTTGTGGGGCGTTCAAACTCGCCATGGACCAAGTCAAATGTTTAAATGGTGGGTGGAGAGCGAATTTAGGAGGCGACTAGTTCAAACTAGTTTGAATGTGTGGCTTGGAGTAATTGTGGGTAGTGGCCGAATGTTGGGGAGTTTGTAGAGAGAGTGGCGGTTTTGGTAAGTGGGGAGGGTGTTAGCGAAATTCACTTAGGCACTTTTGTGCATTTTTCGGTCACTTTGTGTCAAGCCAAATTCCTCTCTTTTGTCAATAGTAGCCGAAATTACAAGAGAGCTTTCTCTCATTTTCTTTACTTCTTGAAACCAAAAGACCAAACCCTATAGCCTTGCCGAATTTGCTTTGTCCTCTCAATTTTCTTGGTAGCCGAATGTTCTTTGCTCTCTCTCTTTTCTCTTCATTTGTGTGGTAGAAACTCCATTCTCCAAAACACTTTCTCCATTCTTTCTTTTGCAAGTCGAAACTTCACCCTTCTAAACCTTTCCATTTCTTTTTCTTTTCCCCATTTCTATTGTTGGCCGAATATCAACCCCTATCCTTTTGCATTTCGTTTTCTTTTTTCTTTCACTCTGACCGAATCTTGTTTGATTATTACAAACCACCCTAGCCGAATCCTCTTTTTCCATCTTGTTTAGGAGTTGGCCGAATCTTTCCTCTCTCCTAGTGGTTCTTGGTCGAATATTGGTTGGTGTTAGGTAAGTGCTTGGTCGAATGGTTATTTCTCCTCTCCCTTGTTCTGGTTCGATTTTGGGTTTGGTTGAAAGGAGTTAATCTTTGTTAACTATTACGTTATAGGGCCTTTGGATTTTGGAAGCAAGCAAGAGGAGTCTTCTTTCTCGGTTAATCGTTGGTAAGTGAAGGTAAGGGATTCAATTGTTAACCCCTTTGGTTTAATGGTTTTGGCCGAATGGTATAAGTGGCTAATCTATGTTTGGTCGATTATAGGAGCAAGGTATTTGAGGATCTTAGATCGGTTCGTTGGGTTTAAGAGCTTGCGTTTTAACAGGTGTGTAAACTAACACACTCATTGCTTAGTAATATGTTTAATAAACCTGTTTGTCAAACAGCATGGTTGATTGATATGATACCCTATGGGGTATGTGCACGGATTCGGGTAAGCCCGTTCCATTACGAGTTCTATTAATGGTATATGATATCATGATCGATGATGTATGTGATATGAGATGCAATGTTAAACATGTTAGCATGATTACATGTATTGCACAATTTGCATTAGTATGATATGTTATGGGTGATATGAGAGGAGGGGGAATATGATATCCGTGTCTTTGGGACACCAGAGGTTTGGCACCTCCGGTGGTTTGGTGGTACGATTGATTATTGTGACTTTGGGTCACCAGAGGTTTGGCACCTCGGCGTCGCAGTGGCTTAGCACCACAGTGGGTTGGCCCCACGATTGATTATACGGGATTGACGCCGGTGATTTGGTATCACACGATGGGTTGGCCCCATCATTGGATTCGTGGATCTGCGGTCACCGTGATTTGGTATCACATTCGTGTCTTTGGGACACCAGAGGTTTGGCACCTCGTCTCGCCCCGTGGCTTAGCACCACGATGGGTTGGCCCCCACGATTGATTATACGGGATTGACGCCGGTGATTTGGTATCACATGATGGGTTGGCCCCATCATTGGATTCGTGGATCGCGGTCACCGGTGATTTGGTATCACATTCGTGTCTTTGGGACACCGTGAGGTTTGGCACCTCGGCGTCGCCCAGTTGGCTTAGCACCACTGATGGGTTGGCCCCTGATTGATTATCTGGGATTGACGCCGGTGATTTGGTATCACACGATGGGTTGGCCCCATCATTGGATTATTCGTGACTTTGGGTCACCGGTGGTTTGGCACCACAATTATGGATATCGTGACTTTGGGTCACGAGTGGTTTGGCACCACCGGTGGTTTGGTACCACGGGGTAGAAATGGAGTACGGATGGCTAGGATTGGGTGCATTACTTGTATTGCGTTGCTATGATGTGTGTTAGCATGTTGCATTAATCGGGAGAGGATTTATGCACTCGAGTCTTGCGACTCACCTTCTCCCTTATCATTTCGGGTGACACTTAGTTTGCGGACATGGAGCCGTGGACTCGAGGTGACCATGCCATGAATAAATTTGAAATTTCACCGATTTAGACTTGGTACTTAATTTCTTTTATTCCATATGGTTTTGTTGGGATTGTAAAAGGCCTCTTAAAATTATGTTTTGATTATTCACATGCTTTGATTGGATTTCAATTATGTCGTAATAAATTATGGATTATTATCGAATAAAAACTTGGATATAAAATGAGGTTTTCAAAACTACAAAGCGATATGTTTTAAATTTTACCATCGGGTATCACACTATAAATTAAAAATGAATGCAACTCAAACGTTTTCTAAAACTAGAGATTTTTCCACACTAAGCTCAAAATGTTTTTAAGCATCAAGAAGGAGATTACTTGGGATTCTCAAACGATATGGATTTGTCTTACTTACGGATTCAACCAAGTTTTCAAATTTCCGGGTTTTCAAAATTCACTACCAGTTTTAAAGCAATCATGCCCAAGATTTTGACAAGTATAAAATATCACAAAGAGTTTTTCATCGAATCTTTAACCTGAAACCTAACCCCTCAAACACGATCTTCCTCGTAACATGCCAGATTCGTTCGTGGTGTATTGACCGGGTTTGGGGTGTTACAATTTCGGTATTAGAGCCAAGTTCAAGGCTCGGCTGTGGGCCTGAGGCCCAAAATGTTTTAAGAATTTTTCTGTTTTTAAATGTTTTTGTTTCAAAGTATATGGTTTGAAAGGCATGGCTTCGAGTCTCCGGCACCAATCCGCCCAGGTAAGTACCCCTTACTATTCTTGTGATTACTGATATTGGTGTAATATGATTGAATGACTAGCAATTACTTTAGAAATCGAAACCACTAGGTCCACGATTTTGCGAAAACAAAAATTTCTTTAATAAGAAATATTCATAAAACGTGCTTTTAAATAGCGGAATAAATCTTCGATACATAAAACTTCTTAATCGATAAGTCGAGAGGCGTAGTCATGAGCACTCGGGGTGGACGTGGTCGTAATACACGTGGGACGTGGTGGGGGTAGGATGACAGTTTCGAACCGTAGGGTGCAGTCGGGGTCGAGAGAATGAGATCTCGGTACCACCACCACCGGAGGTGGTGAATTTCGAGATCGATCGATGACGCAGTTGCGATGTCGCGGTGATGCCGCGAGTTCTGGAAAGGGTAGCTGGAGTAGGTGGAGGCGCAGGAGCTAGGAAATCTGTGCCTGAGCGACTCCGAGCAAATGGGGCTGAGGTATTTAGAGGTGTTTCTGGTGTTGCTCCCAGCACGGCTGAGTATTGGCTGGAAGCGACGGAGCGGATCATGGATGATCTGGACCTGACTGCTGAGGAGAAGCTGAAGGGGATAGTATCGCTCCTTCGGGATGAGTCATACCAGTGGTGGCTCACGGTTCGAGACGGGGCTGCAGCGGAGGATCTCACTTGGGATTATTTTAGGGCTGCTTATCAGAAAAAGTACATTGGAGCTAGCTACATTGACGCACAACGAAAAGCATTTTTGAGGCTAGTTCAGGGGAGTAAGTCTGTGTCAGAGTACGAGGCAGAATTCTTGAAGCTGAGTAGGTATGCTAGGGGCATTGTGGCTACTGAACACGAGAGGTGTGTTCGATTCGAGGATGGTCTGAGAGACGAATTAAGACTGCTGATTGCTCCACAGCAGGAGCGTGAGTTTACCGTCCTGGTTGAGAAGGCTAAGGTAGCCGAGGGTGTTAAAGAATCTGTGAGGCAAAACATGGATAGGAACAGACATAAGAGGAGTTTTGGATCTTCTGGGTCGTCGGGTAATCCGCAGAAAAGAGCTAGACAAAGTGGGCCGAATCAGTCTGGTAGGTCTGTTGCTGGTAATCAGGGACCCGCACAGTGTAACCGTTGTGGGAAATCTCATTGGGGAGGTTGCTGGACCGGTAGAAAAGGAAGTTTCGAGTGTGGCTCTTTGGATCACCATGTGAGGGACTGTCCGCGTAAGTTGACTAGGATTCACCCGAGGGCGGCCGCACTCGGTTCAAGAATAATGGACCGCCACCGCAGGGGTCGTGGTAATGGTAGAGGAGGTAATGGTTCAGTCGGGGCCGCGAGCACCAGGCGAGAGGTGCGGTAGCTACGAGGCAAAGACACTGGGTTGGTGTATGCGTGACGCCGAGAGGAGGGCGACGACCGGACGTCATAACGAGTGACGTTTTTATCTTTGGTTCTCCATATCGCTTTAATTGATGTGGGTTCAACGCATTCATACGTTGCTAGTAGCATAGTAGAGACCATGGATTTAAACTCTGAAACTACTTCTAGGCGGATGTGGTCATTAGCCCTCTAGGTCACTCTGTAGTCGTGAGATAAGTGTATAGAGATGTACCCCTAGAACTCCAAGGGGTAGTGTTTGTGGCTGATCTGATGGAACTGCCGTTTGGGGAGTTCGATCTGATTCTCGGGATGGACTGGTTGGTTAAATACCAGGCTAGATTGGATTGCGCGGCTAAGCGCTTGGTTCTAAAGACGGTGAGGGTGATGAGGTAGTCATGATAGGTAATAGAAGAGATTACTTATCCAACGTGGTATCGCGCTCCAAAGCGGAGAAGATGGTCGGGAAGGGAGCGTGAAGCGTATGTGGTTCACGTGTATGCCTTGGAGGCTAAGGAATCTGGAATTGTGGAAAAGGTCCGGACAGTTAAAGAATTTGTTGATGTGTTTCAGAGGAACTTAGGGCTTGCCACCGGATCGTGAGGTGGAGTTCGGGATAGATCTGCTGGGAAGCTGCGCGGTGTCTATTGCTCCGTATAGGATGGCGCCAAAAGAGTTAGTGGAATTAAAGGCTCGGATCCAGGAGTTATTGGATCGAGGCTTTATTAGGCCAAGTGTTTCACCTTGGGGAGCGCCAGTATCTTTGTTAAGAAGAAAGATGGTACCATGCGGATGTGTATAGACTACCGCTTGATTGAACAAGTCGACGATCAAAAACAAGTATATCATTATCGCGGATAGATGACTTGTTTGATCGGTGAAGGGTGCTTCGGTATTCTCGAAAATTAATTTAAGGTCTGGGTATCACCAATTGAAGGTGAAGGAGGCGGATATCCACAAGACAGCGTTTCGTACTCGGTATGGGCACTACGAATTTCTGGTAATGCCGTTTGGGTTGACTAACGCGCCGGCGGCATTCATGGATATGATGAATAGGGTGTTTCAGCAGTATTTGGATCAGTTGGTAGTGGTTTTTATTGACGACATCTTAGTATACTCAAAGACAGAGGAGGAGCATGATGCACACTTGCGAATAGTACTCGCAGATTCGAGGAAAAACGACTTTATGCAAAATTTAGTAAGTGCGAGTTCGCGGCTCGGGAGGTGACATTCTTGGGTCATGTAGTGTCGATCGAGGGATTAGGGTAGATCCTCGGAAGATTGAGGCGATTTTGAATTGGAAGCCGCCTAAGTCGTGGTGAGATTCGAGTTTTCTGGTTTGGCAGATACTACAGAAGATTTGTAGAAGGTTTTTCATTGATCGCAGCGCCAATGACCAAGTTGTTAAGGAAAGGGTTCCATTTGTTTGGATGAGAAAGCGCAGGAGAGTTTCGACAAACTAAAGAAGATTTTGTGAAGCTCTGTTTTAATTCAACTTGAGGTGGGAAGGAATTCACACGTGTGTATTGCGATGCATCACATACGGGATTGGGTTGTGTCTTTGATGCGGGAAGGTAAGGTTGTGGCTTACGCATCTCGGCAGTTGAGGCCACATGAGGTCAATTATCCGACGCACGACTTGGAGTTAGCAGCTGTAGTCTTCGCCTTGAAAATTTGGAGGCACTACTTGTTCGGAGAGAGATCGATAGTCTACACAGATCACAAGAGTCCAAAGTATCTTTTGACTCAGAAGGATTTGAATTTGAGGCAGAGAAGATGGATTGAATTGCTCAAGGATTATGATTGTTCGATTGAATATCATCCGGGCAAGGCTAACGTGGTGGTAGACGCGTTGAGCCGTAAGGTTGTTTCGGACTTAAGAGCGATGTTTGCCCATCTGAGTTTGTATGACGACGGAAGTATTAGCAGAGGCTGCGAGTTAAGCCTACTTGGGTTGAGCAGATCAGAGAGAAACAGTTGGAAGATGAGGTTTTGAGTGCGCAGAGGTCTCATGTGCAGGATGGTGGTTTGGAGGGTTACAGTTTATCTAGTGATGGAGTGTTGTGTTTTCAAAGCGCGAGCTTGTATGTCGAAAGACGTTGAGTGAGGCGAGAGGATTCTTCAGACGCACATAGCAGCCCATACGCTATGCATCCCGGAGGAAGCAAGATGTATAGAGATCTAAGAGAGCAATTTTGGTGGCCGGATGCGAAGAAAGAAGTGACGGGGTTTGTAGGGAAGTGGTCGACATGTCGTGAGTCAAGGCCGAGCATCGCTGCCGTCGGGGTTGCTTCACCAGTGAAGATTCCACAATGGAAGTGGGAAAGAATAACTATGGATTTCGTCAGTGGATTACCTCTTACGCCGAGCAAGAAAGACTCAGTCTGGGTAATTGTGGATCGTCTGACTAAATCAGCTCACTTCATTCCGGTAAGGGTTGATTACTCACTCTTGAGAGGTTGGCGAAAGCCGTATGTGTCGAGATAGTGAGATTGCGGTGTGCGCCAATCGATTATCTCGGATAGGGATCCCGATTTACGTCAAGGTTCGGAAAGCGTTGCATCGAGCTTTGGGTACGCGCTTGGATTTCAAAGACGGCTTTTCACCCGCAAATCGACGGCGATCGGAAAGGGTTATACTGATCTCGAGGATATGCCGAGAGGTTGTGTTCGGATTTGAGGTAGTTGGGAGGAGTTTACGCCATTAGTGAGTTCGCCTACAATAATAGTTACCAAGCAAGCATCAAAATGGCACCATATGAGGCGTTGTATGGTAGAAAGTGTCGCTCACCTACATGTTGGACTGAGTTGGGTGAACGCATGATTGTTGGGACAGAGTTGGTTGCAGAGACCGAAGACAAGGTTAAGTTGATTCAGCTCGATTGAAAGAAGCTTCGGATAGGCGTAAGTCTTATGCCGATCTCAAGCGAGAGATATAGAGTTTCTTTGTGGGGATCAAGTTTTTCGAAGGTCTCGCCATGGAAGAAAGTATTGAGATTCGGAAGGAAAGGCAAGCTAAGTCCGAGGTTTATTGGGCCGTATAAGGTAATCAAACGAGTGGGACCGATGAGCTTACCGGCTTGAGTTGCCGGCGAAGTTGAGTCAGATTCACGATGTATTTCACGTTTCGATGCTTAGACGTTATCGTTCAGATCCATCGCATGTCGTAGCAGTGGAAGAGATCGAGGTGAATCTGGATTTGACCATGGAGGAGGAACCTGTGCAGATCCTAGATCGGGATGTGAAGGTTTTGCGTAGGAAGTCAGTGCCTCTGGTAAAGGTGCTATGGCGGAACCATGGCGTGGAAGAAGCTACGTGGGAACCCGAGGATGTGATGAGACAGCAATACCCTCAACTCTTTTGATCAGGTAATTTCGAGGCCGAAATTATTTTTTTTAGGGGGGTAGAACTGTAATATCCAGGGATAGGGGCTATTTTGTTATTGCATTGTTTTGCATGTGGTTATTTTGCAATGTTGCTTTTGTATTGTTTTGGGGCTTAGTTGTAAGCTTAGTATAAGCGGAGTGGTAGGAAAATTTTGGTTTTAAGTTTTATGTGAGAGGAGTCAAGGAGTGGGGTTTATAAATAATTTTAGGTGAAAAGTTAGCACAAGAGTTGAGCTAGTAAGATGGCAAAGCATGCGCCACTTGGGGCTTGTGTTTGGCGTCACTTGCGGGGGAGGAGGTCTGTGTTCAAGGCATGAAAATCCCACATTTTTGTTCTCATTTTGTGGCATGGAGGAGGAGAGTTGTGGGCGTTCAAACTCGCCATGGACCAAGTCAAATGTTTAAATGGTGGGTGGAGAGCGAATTTAGGAGGGAGACTAGTTCAAACTAGTTTGAATGTGTGGCTTGGAGTAATTGTGGGTAGTGGCCGAATGTTGGCGAGTTTGTAGAGAGAGTGGCCGATTTTGGTAAGTGGGGAGGGTGTTAGCTGAAATTCACTTAGGCACTTTTGTGCATTTTTCGGTCACTTTGTGTCAAGCCAAATTCCTCTCTTTTGTCAATAGTAGCCGAAATTACAAGAGAGCTTTCTCTCATTTTCTTTACTTCTTGAAACCAAAAGACCAAACCCCTATAGCCTTGCCGAATTTGCTTTGTCCCTCTCAATTTTCTTGGTAGCCGAATGTTCTTTGCTCTCTCTCTTTTCTCTTCATTTGTGTAAGCCGAAACTCCATTCTCCAAAACACTTTCTCCATTCTTTCTTTTGCAAGCGAAACTTAACCCTTCTAAACCTTTCCATTTCTTTTCTTTTCCCCATTTCTATTGTTGGCCGAATATCAACCCCTATCCTTTTGCATTTCGTTTTCTTTTTCTTTCACTCTGACCGAATCTTGTTTGATTATTACAAACCACCCTAGCCGAATCCTCTTTTTCCATCTTGTTTAGGAGTTGGCCGAATCTTTCCTCTCTCCTAGTGGTTCTTGGCCGAATATTGGTTGGTGTTAGGTAAGTGCTTGGCCGAATGGTTATTTCTCCTCTCCCTTGTTCTGGTTCGATTTTGGGTTTGGTTGAAAGGAGTTAATCTTTGTTAACTATTACGTTATAGGGCCTTTGGATTTTGGAAGCAAGCAAGAGGAGTCTTCTTTCTCGGTTAATCGTTGGTAAGTGAAGGTAAGGGATTCAATTGTTAACCCCTTTGGTTTAATGGTTTTGGCCGAATGGTATAAGTGGCTAATCTATGTTTGGCCGATTATAGGAGCAAGGTATTTGAGGATCTTAGATCGGTTCGTTGGGTTTAAGAGCTTGTGTTTTAACAGGTGTGTAAACTAACACACTCATTGCTTAGTAATATGTTTAATAAACCTGTTTGTCAAACAGCGTGGTTGATTGATATGATACCCTATGGGGTATGTGCACGGATTCGGGTAAGCCCGTTCCATTACGAGCTCTATTAATGGTATATGATATCATGATCGATGATGTATGTGATATGAGATGCAATGTTAAACATGTTAGCATGATTACATGTATTGCACGATTTGCATTAGTATGATATGTTATGGGTGATATGAGAGGAGGGGGAATATGATATCCGTGTCTTTGGGACACCAGAGGTTTGGCACCTCCAGTGGTTTGGTACCACGATTGATTATTGTGACTTTGGGTCACAGAGGTTTGGCACCTCAGCGTCTCGTCCAGTGGCTTAGCACCACAATGGGTTGGCCCCACGATTGATTATACGGGATTGACGCCCGGTGATTTGGTATCACACGATGGGTTGGCCCCATCATTGGATTCGTGGATGCGGTCACTAGTGATTTGGTATCACATTCGTGTCTTTGGGACACCAGAGGTTTGGCACCTCGTCGCCCCAGTGGCTTAGCACCACGATGGGTTGGCCCCACGATTGATTATCTGGGATTGACGCCGGTGATTTGGTATCACACGATGGGTTGGCCCCATCATTGGATTCGTGGATCGCGGTCACCGGTGATTTGGTATCACATTCGTGTCTTTGGGACACCAGAGGTTTGGCACCTCAAATCTCTCGTCTCAAAGTGGCTTAGCACCACAGTGGGTTGGCCCCACAGTTGATTATACGGGATTGACGCCAGTGATTTGGTATCACACGATGGGTTGGCCCCATCATTGGATTATTCGTGACATTGGGTCACCAGTGGTTTGGCACCACAATTATGGATATCGTGACTTTGGGTCACCAGTGGTTTGGCACCACCAGTGGTTTGGTACCACACGGGGTAGAAATGGAGTACGGATGGCTAGGATTGGGTGCATTACTTGTATTGCGTTGCTATGATGTGTGTTAGCATGTTGCATTAATCGGGAGAGGGATTTATGCACTGAGTCTTGCGACTCACCTTCTCCCTTATCATTTCAGGTGACACTTAGTTTGCGGACATGGAGCCGGGTGGACTCGAGGTGACCATGCCATGAATAAATTCGAAATTTCACTAATTTAGACTTGGTACTTAATTTCTTTTATTCCATCTGGTTTTGTTGGGATTGTAAAAGGCCTCTTAAAATTATGTTTTGATTATTCACATGCTTTGATTGGATTTCAATTATGTCGTAATAAATTATGGATTATTATCGAATAAAAACTTGGATATAAAATGAGGTTTTCAAAACTACAAAGTGATATGTTTTAAATTTTACCATCGGGTATCACACTATAAATTAAAAATGAATGCAACTCAAACATTTTCTAAAACTAGAGATTTTTCCACACTAAGCTCAAAATGTTTTTAAGCATCAAGAAGGAGATTACTTGGGATTCTCAAACGATATGGATTTGTCTTACTTATGGAGTCAACCAAGTTTTCAAATTTCCGGGTTTTCAAAATTCACTACCAGTTTTAAAGCAATCATGCCCAAGATTTTGACAAGTATAAAATATCACAAAGAGTTTTTCATCGAATCTTTAACCTGAAACCTAACCCCTCAAACACGATCTTCCCCGTAACATGCCAGATTCGGTCGTGGTGTATTGACCGGGTTTGGGGTGTTACAGATTTAGTATTCTGATTCATAAAACTCTTAATCAGATTAAATCGAATTAGTCATTATGAGCACTAGAGGACGTGGTCGTGGACGCGGTAGACGTGGCCATGGTAGAGGACGAGGTGTTAGAGGCGCAACTGAAGCGCCAGATCATATGCCGAAAATGGATGCACCTGCGTCACTCGAAAGTGAGACGAGATCACATGATCATATGGAAGAAGATAATACGGTGACACGAGCAATGCTGCGAGTCCTTGAAAAGTCGGTGAAGCTAGAATCGGGGCCAACGACTCGTGGGTCGATATCGGAACGATTGAAATCAAGTGGTCTTTGAGGTTTTGAGAGGTGTCTCAGTGTAGCTCCAAATGTCGCTGAATATTGGCTTGAGGCGATGGAGCGAATTATGGACGATCTTGAGTGCGGTGGAACAAAAACTAAGGGAGCGGTGTCCTTGTTAAGGGGCCGAAGCATACCAATGGTGGCTTCTTGTCGAGAAGGCAATGAAAGTTGCATTAGTTAATTGGGAATTCTTTAAAGTTTCCTTCCAAGGGAAATATGTAGGAACGAGTTATGTTGATGCCGAAGGAAGGAATTTCACGAATCTGGTCCAAGGAATAAGACGGTGGCGCATGATATGAAGCGAGTTTTTGCGCTTGAGTCGCTATGCTCGAACAATAGTGGCAACGGATCATGAGCGTTGTGTGCGCTTTGAGGATGGCTTGAACGATGAATTGCGGGTTTTGATAGCCCCACAACAAGTTAGAACTTTTGCCACGCTTGTGGAAAAGGCCAAGATAGCCGAAGAGGCTAAGAACTCGAACGTCGAGAATCGGGAGCGAGCTAGAGGCAAGAGAGATATGAAGTATTCGGGTTTTTCAAAAAGGTTTCTGAAGAGGCCTCGGAATGATGAACCAGCTCAAGGTAGAACACCTGTAACTGTGAATCAGAGTCGAGATTGTCTTGATTGTGGGAAAAGGCATTCGGAGAGTCTTTGGAAGAAAGCGGGTGCTTGCTATAAATGCGGTCGATGGATCATCAATATAGGAATTGCCCTCGTCGAATGGATACAACTCAGGAAGCTCATAATACTGATGCACCACCGGCAAGAGGAATTCAGCAACCACCGAGAGGTCGTGGACCAGGTCGTGGTGGTAATGGGGCTGGACGTGGTCAAGGTGCAGCGGGTCGAGGCAATGGTCCTAGAGGCAACACAGATGCAAGACGGCCCGGGATTGGTATATGCGTTAGGACGCCATGAGGATGGCAATGCACACGATGTGATAAGCTGCACGTTCTTCATCTTTGATGTACCTGTTATTGCTTTGATAGATATTGGTTCTACCCATTCGTATGTTGCTAGCACCATATCTGGAAACTTGAATTTAGACTCTGAAATTTCCGATAGTGAGATGAAGGTAATTAGTCCTTTAGGACAATCGGTGTTGGTAAATAAACATTTAGAGATGTGCCCTTAGAAATTCAAGGAGAAATATTTTTGGCGAATTTGATGGAATTGCCTTTCGGCGAGTTCGATATCATTTTGGGCATAGATTGGTTGGTTAAGCACCGGGCGAAATTAGATTGTGCTGAAAAGCGGATGTTAATAAGGACGGTGGAGGATAAAGAAATAGTTATGATAGGTGAACGAAGGAATTACTTGGCAAATGTGGTATCTGCGTTAAAGGCAGAAAAGTTGATGCGGAAGGGGTATGGAGCATTTCTAGCTTTTATTAGTGCTTTAGATGCCAAAGAGTTGTCGATGGAAGATGAGAACAGTGAAGGAATTTCGGATGTATTTCTGAAGAACTTCCTGGCATACCTCCAGATCAGGAAGTGGAATTTGGTATTGAGCTCTTGCCCGGAATGGCTCCAGTGTCCATTGCTCCTTATAGAATGGCACCGAAGGAGTTGGCGGAGCTTAAAGCTCAAATTCAAGAATTGTTGGATCGGGGTTTTATTCGACCGAGTGTGTCTCCGTGGGGAGCACCGGTTTTGTTTGTTAAGAAGAAAGATGGGTCGATGCGTATGTGTATTGACTACAGGCAATTAAATAAATTGACGATCAAGAATAGGTACCCTCTGCCAAGAATTGATGACCTGTTTGATCAAATGAAGGGAGCTTCTGTTTTCTCCAAAATTGATTTGAGATCGGGTTATCACCATCTTAAGGTGAAAGAAGCGGATATTCACAAGACGGCTTTCCGAACTCGTTATGGACATTATGAGTTTTTGGTGATGCCGTTTGGGTTGACCAATGCACCATTTGCATTTATGGATATGATGAACCGGGTCTTTCAACCATATTTAGACCGGTTTGTGGTGGTATTCATAGATGACATTACGGTATATTCAAGGAATGAAGAGGAGCATGACTCGCATTTACGAATTGTATTGCGATTACTTCGAGATAATCAAGCGTATGCCAAATTCGGTAAATGTGAATTCAGTTAAGGAAGTGACTTTTTGGGTCATGTGGTATCGGTAGAAGGAATAAGGGTGGATCCTCGGAAGATTGAGGTGTATTGGATTGGAAAACACCAAAGTCGATGAGCGAGATTCGAGTTTCTTGGGTTTGGTGGTTACTATAGACGCTTTGTTGAGGGGTTTTCGTTGATTGCTGCACCCTAACTAAGCTTTTGCGTAAAGGAGTACCATATATATGGACCGATAGAACAACAAGAAAGTTTCGAGAAATTGAAGAAGATTTTAATGAGCGCTTAGTACCGATTCAACTTCGAGGTGGAAAGGAGTTTATAGTTTATTGCGATCGTCACACACGGGCTTAGGATGTGTATTGATGCAAAGTGGGAAAGTGGTGGCTTATGCTTTCGTCGTCATTTGAGACCGCACGAAGTAAACTACCCTACTCATGACTTGGAGTTAGGCTGCGAGTGTTTGCTCTAAAGATTTGGAGGCATTACCTCTACGGTGAAAAGTCTATCATCTATACGGATCACAAAAGTCTTAAGTATCTTCTTACTCAGAAGGAATTAAACTTGAGACAACGAAGATGGGTGGAGCTGTTAAAGGACTATGATTTCTCAATCGAGTATCATCCTGGAAAAGCTAATGTGGTAGCAGACGCGTTAAGTCGTAAGGTGGTATCTGATTTGAGAACAATGTTTGCCCATTTGAGTTTGTACGAGGATGGTAGTCCGATAGCGGAACTTCAGTGAAGCCTCCGTGGTTAGAGCAAATCAAGGAAAAACAGATATCAGATAAGAAGTTGGGACTTTTAATTCAACAAGTTGAAAATGGTGGAATAGAGGATTTTAGCATAAACGCGGAAGGTGTGTTATGTTTTCGTGGGAGAGTTTGTATGCCTAAGGACTCGGATCGAGACAAATGATTCTACGGGAGGCGCATAGTAGCCCTTATGCTATGCACCGGAGGAAATAAGATGTATCGGGATCTTCGTGAACAATATTGGTGGCGTGGTTGAAGCGTGAGATTTCTGAATTTGTGGGAAAATGTTTAACTTGTCAGCAAGTGAAGGCGGAGCATCAATTGCCGTCAGGATTATTACCACCGGTAAAGATTCCTCTTTAGAAATGGGAGCGGATAACAATGGATTTTGTTAGTGGGTTACCTTTAACACCTACTAAGAAAAATTCCGTTTGGGTAATTGTTGATCGTTTGACGAAGACTGCTCATTTTCTACCAGTTCGTACGGATTACTCGTTACAGAAGTTGGCTAAGCTATACGTATCCGAAATCGTGAGGTTGCATGGGGTACTGTGTCTATTATATCCAGATAGGGATCCTAGGTTTACGTCACGGTTTTGGAAAGCTTTGCATGAAGCTTTGGGAACAAAGCTAAACTTCAGTACGGCTTTTCATCCTCAGTCAGATGGTCAATCAGGAAGAATAAATTAAGATTCGGAAGACATGTTAAGGGGATGTGTAATCGACTTCAAAGGTAGTTGGGAGGATTTTCTACCGTTGGCAGAATTTGCTTACAAAAATAGCTATCAGTCTAGCATTCAGATGGCACCCTACGAGGCATTATATGGTCGTGAGGTGTCGTTCTCCTAGTTGTTGACCGAATTGGGCGAACGGCATGATGTTAGGTCTGGTGATCTCTCAAACGGAAGAAAAAGTAAAAGCTATTCGAGCACGGTTAAAGGAAGCCGGATAGACAAAAGTCGAGTATGCAGATCTGAAGCATAGAAGTATCGAGTATCTTTGTGGGGATCAAGTTTTCTTGAAGGTCTCACCGGAAGAAGATTTTCGAGTTTGGGAAGAAGGGCAAGTTGAGTCCTAGATACATTGGACCATATCGTGTGGTGAAGCGTGTTGGTCCAAAGTGGCCTATCAGATTGAATTACCTCGGAGTTGAGTCGATTCATAATGTTTTTCATGTTTCCATCTTTGAGGGCTATAGATCGGATCCTTCGCACATAGTACCGGTAGAAGAAGTGGAGTTGAATTCAGACTTGTCTTTTGAGGAGGAACCAGTGGAAATCTTAGACCGAGATGTTAAGGTGCTAAGAAAGAAAACCGTGCCGTTGGTCAAGGTTTTATGGCGTAATCACGGAGTGGAGGAAGCTACGTGGGAGCCTGAAGATGCAATTCGGCAACAATACCCTCACCTTTTTCAACCAGGTAAATTTCGAGGACGAAATTTTCTTTAAGGAGGGTAGAGTTGTAACACCCTAAAAATCCGAGTCTTGATATATTACATGTTTTGGTGATTAGTTTATAAAGGAAAAATTTTCTTATTACTTTTCGTGCCTATGATAGTCCTGAAGAAGAGTATAGAATTATTCGGTTATGGAATAATTTTTAGTTTTGAAAATTTATTGAAGTGGAGCAAGTGGCATTGACACTTAAGTTAATTTAAGTGTTAATAAGTGACATAAGATGAGTAATGGCAAGGTGGTGTTGGCGCATGGGTTATAGCATGAGGGGAGTGGTTCGAATCCCTTGGATGGCATTTTGACAACTTTTATTTTGCTCTTCTATGGTAAGTGTCGGCCAAGCTTATTTATGGTAAGTGTTGACCTTGTTATTTTGGTTAGTATATCAAAGGAATAAGGTAAGAGTGAATTTATGGTAGGGAATCAAGAAAATATGGAAAGATATGGAGACATAGGGCAAGTATCAAGGAAAGTGTTTTGGAAACAAATTCATGGTCATTTGACCAATGAATTTGGACGGCAATATGGCTAGGGGGAAGGTTGGCCGAATTTTGCTAGTAGCTTGGTAAGGTTTAGGAGTTTGCTTTTGGTCATTTCAGTTTTTGTGCAAAATTTTGCATTCCTCTTCTCAACTTTTCCCTTTGGCCGAAATTGATCTTTTGGTAAGCCTTTATTATTTTGACCATTTGGTCATTTTTTCTTCTCACTTTAGTGTTCAATTTTGTGCCTTTCTCATAGTGCCGATTCTACCAACACCAAAAAGCCATTCTTTACTTTTCTCCTCCCCATAGCCGAATATACATTGCTCCCAAAACTCATCTCTTTCTTTCTTTCTTTCTCTTTTATTCTCTTTGAAAATTGAAACAACATCATCATCATTTTCTCTCATCTTTTATTCTTGATACTCATACTTTCTCTATTATTTTCTCTCATGGCCGAATGTTGATGTACCCATAGCCGAATCTTTTTCTATTTTTTTGGTCATATAGCCGAATCCTCCATCTTGCACAAACATCTTTCTCAATCGTCTCTTTCCAATCGTGGATAATAGTGCGATAGCGGAAGATCGGAAATCAAGTGTTCGTGGGTATCTTAGAACGTTGGAATCGATTTAAGGTGATAAAGGAACGTTTGATCGATTCTCATATTTTGGAACAAGGATATTTGTGGTAAGCAAATTTCACCCTTAAACCCTTAGTCATATTTCGATGTAATATTAGATTGGATTAACGATCTTTTGTCTTTGAAGACAATCAAAATAGGGAAGAAAAGGGCGGTGAATAGTGTTCGGAAGAGGGGTGGTTCCGTTACTCCCTAAGTTTAAGCGAAAAGCTCATTTCAAACAATCAGGATTTCCCCAGGGTTGCGGACGTTCATCCGAGGAGAATCAGCTGTTCGAAGTTGTTCGTACTCGAACCATTATTTGTTCGTGGATTTGATTCGGTTAACGAACCATCAATCGGGAGAAACCGCAAGTAGAAGTAGTTCAAAACCCGAGGGTAAAATTTTAGATCGGTATTTTTAGATCGGTTTCATTAATAAATTATAGTGTTCTAATTATCGTGATACGTATAGGTGTTGTGAGCGGGAAAGTCTAGTTCTCACTATAACCGGTGTGTAACTTCACACTTATCTTTCGGGTTAGATACTAAACCGTAAGAAATTTTATAAATCGTAAAATGGCCAAATCGGAAATGTTGTAGTAATTAGTACTTTTGTGTAAATGCATGAAAACGGCTAAACCGAGAAATTTACCATAAAGCGCTAGATCGATAAATTGGGCCATAAAGCGCTAGATCGATAAATTGGGCCATAAAAGCGCTAGATCGATAAATATGGGCCAAAGTTTGCTAGATCGCTAATGGGCCAAAAACCCTCTAGTTCGAGATATGGGCCAAAGTTTAATACTATATTGTTAATAGGCCCAAATGAAAGGTTTTATTAAAGACTCATTTGTGTTATGGGTTACTTGATAAAATTTTTATGATTTAAAGTTTGTTATTCATACATAAATGCATGGGATGGGATTTGATGAAGAGAAGAAAGGCACTGTGGCCACGTATCTAGTTCGGTGGCTCTGCCACAAATTTTGGCTTAATGCCTCTAGTTCGGTGACTATGTCACAATCTAGTTCGGTGAGTGCACTACAATATTATTAAAAAGGCTTAATGCCTACGATTGGTGTGTTTGGCGGGGTGGGTTGACTTGATCCCCACAGGTGTGCTGGTTGGTACGGGGGTGTGTAGCGGATGGAAAATTAGGCTTGGTTTGGGAAATTCATTTTTACATGCATTTTATATATTTATTTCATATTTATATCGTTGAAATTTGTAATTGGGCTCAAGCCCAAATTAATGCCTTGATGGTCCGCCCAACAACGGTGGTAAGTGGGTTACACATCGAGTTCTTTGTAACTCACCCGTTTTATTACCCATTTCGTGTAATGGAAATTGATGTGGACTTGGGCGGGGATGACTTGGTGGAGGCCATACTACGAGCATGGGTTTTTATAAACTATGAACTTTATTTAAGTTATTCATTTTATTTACTATTTTGGGTATGATGTAATAAGGCCTCTAATTATGTTTTTATGGATTTTTATGTGTGGATGGATTTAATTTTGTTTAAGACTCTCATTATGGGCTTATGCTAAATTTTTAAAGTTTTCTTAAACATTGCGTTTTAAAACATTTTGAAACACCTAAATTACTCTTTTAAATTCTTTCAAGTTCTTTTAAAATTACTTAAAGGTTTTGACAAATATATTTTAAATAATAAGGTTTTCAAACGAGTAATTTCTTAAATCATCAATTTTGAATTATCGTACTAAATTTTTGTTAACCTCTATTTCCAAAAGGTTTTGGTAGTAATGTTTTACTTTAATCACTAGAGAATTAAATGAATATTCGATTGGTGTGACTAATCGAATCTCGTCTAAACGCATAGACCTGGTTTGGGGTGTTACAGAATCTTTTCTAGCTCAAAGGGAAACCTTAACCTATATAGAACAGGCCCAACACTTTCAATAATTTCATACGGCCCGATGAACCTCGAACTCTGTAACATCCTAGATTAGGGGTTGTGCGTTTGGAGCATAACTCAAGTGTAGTAGGCTTTAAGTGTATTTGGAGGTGTTTTAGGGGTTTTGAGAACCCTAGGGTGTGGTGAAAGTTTTGGGAAATTATTGGATTTTAAGTATAAAAGGGGGAGCTGGGTGAAGGAGCCCTTAAGAAAAGTTTTGGGAGTTTAGGACACAAGTAGCCAGTGTGGTAAAGTGGCAAGGGATGCCACACAGGTCTTTGGGAGTTTGCGTCAAGTGGAGTGCCAAGGGAGGAGGTTGAGCTGCAGGAATCGCACTTGGGAGTTTTTATTTTTGTCGTTAAAGGGAGCAAGGCCGGGGAAGGCCTTAAGGGAAAAATCTTAGGCGTGTTTGGCATAAAGCAGGCCTTGGTAAAGTGGTCGCAAGGTGCCACTTAAGGGCTGGAAATGACGTTTGTTTGGTCTTGGGTTCGAGCAACGTAGGAAGCAATGGACTTTTATTTTTGGCGTTAAAAGGGAGTTGGGCTAAGGAGGCCTTAAGAATAATTGTAAGGACTTTTGGACATGAAAGTGAGCACAGTAAAGTGGCTTGGGCGCTTGCGACAAAGGGAGCTTCAAGAGGGCTCGAGTTCGAGCCTTGTTGATGTGATGAGGCGTGTTTTTATTTTGTTTCGGCGTTAAGGCAAGGGGAGCTAGGCAAGAAGGTCTTAAAAGGAATTGTGGGAGTTTATGTCACAAAGGAGCTAGCAGCAAAGTGGTGGTAGCGTGTCTTTGACTCAAAGAGTCCCATGTTGAAACACAGGGGCGACAAATGGGTGTGTTATTTTATTTTTGCATGTGACGTCAAGGCAAGGGAGAAGAGATGGGCGACTTTGGGACTTTGGAAGGTAAGGATAAGCCTTGTGTTTCTTTTAAATATTTGCCTATAAATAGTGGATAAATAAGATTTTATTTTATTTATTTTAGGAGGTGATAAGCTTGGTTATTATTTATTGGAAATTCGGCTATAAGGTAAGATAAATGTTGGTTTATTCAATTTATTTTGAATAAAAAGTTGATTTATTTTATTTAGTTTAGATGAGTAGATAGAAGATAATTATGGTGATATTTTATTTGAATAAGTAAGGATTAATTCAAGTTATTTTGAATGAGCTGATAAAAGGATAATTGTAGATTTATTGTATTTATTTTGAATAGGTAATTAAGAGATAAAATAAGAGATTAAATTGGGATTTGATAGTGGAGATAGGTGTGCCGAATTTGGGTAGTATAAATAGGGGATGATCAGCTCTTGGGATTTCTTTTCTTCATTCTCCTCTTTGACCGAAAGTTTTTAGTCAAAAGAGGTTCTCTTTTCCTCTCTTTTCTTTGAAGCCAAAACCGAATGTTGAAGTAGCCATATCTATCTTTTCTTCTTTCATCATCTTCCCCAAGAACTATTCTTTCTTCCATTACTTGACAAAAGCCGAAACCCCTCTACCCCTGTTCTTTATTGCCGAATCCTCTAAGCATAAATCCCCTCCACTTTGGCGTGATCTCTTTTCATCATTAAGGTACCGAAACTCTTTCTTTTTGGGATCTAGAAGTCGTTTCTCTAAGGGTGCTGGCGTAGTGGTAAGTAAGTTCTCTCCTAGCAATCGGTTTTGAGTTCTTCTTCATAAGTATACCGAAATCTATAGTGGGCTTTGGTCTAAGGTGGGTCGAATGTCCATTAAGGCCATAGTGATATGTTCTCTTATGTGTAGCTACCGTCAAGGTGCATTGAGGGAGTTTCCCGGGATTCGTTTCATCAAGGAAGCACTAAGGAGCCTTTTTGGAATTAAAGTGATTAAGGTAAGCAAGTATGGTATTCGGCCCTAGGCCATATTATTTGTATTAAGTGTGACCGATTTTGGCTATGTGTATTTAGGGCCAATTCGACAGTGGTAAAAGAGAAGCCTTCGGGATCCAAGTTCGGATATTCAGTAAGTATAGTTTAGATTGGGTATATTTGGATTATGATGTTATCGGTTAACTGAATGTTTTTGATTAAGATATCATTAATGGATTCGAGTGCCAGTCAAGGAGGACAAGGGATAGTCTCTATCCCCAAGTTTGAGAAGAGATCTGTTTCTGCAGTTAGGGATTGGCCACCGGGGTGTGGACCAGCGTCAGAATAAGGAAGTAGGCAAATAGCCGTAGTATCACCTAGTGATAGCATCGATGTCAGCGTAGTTCTCCAAGTGATCGGTGTGTGATTAACCCACCGTTTTCGGGTATATGATATGTATGTGAAATGTGTATGTGTTATGAATGTGCTAACTAGTGCAAAGTGGAAATTGTGATAAGGATACCCTCAAGGGGTATGTCGATAATCCGGTAAGTACCAAACCGATGATATGTGATTATTAATATGAATATGTGATAATATGCTTGATGAACATGCTCATGCATCATTACATTGTATCATTATTTTATGTGGCATGTGCATGGGTGGGATATGATATGAAAGAAGGTGCGGGTGTACTTCGAGTACGTGGTTTGATGTTAGCCTTGAGCTACATCGTGGATTGACGTTGGCGAGGTCACGTTGTGGATTAATTGTGATTTAGTTCGCGTGGCTTGATGAGTGGCTATGTGCCTCATCGTGGTTGATATCGTCTATGTGCCATATCGTGGTTGATGAGTGACTATGTGTCCCATCGTGGTTTTGGTGTTAGCTACGGCTACATCATGGATTGGCGCTGGACCGAGGTCGCGTTGTGGACTATTGTGCTTAATTGCACGTGGGACGGCGGTGATTGCCTTTGGAGTGAAAAGGAGAGGGTGATTTGATAATCCCCTCGTGTGTGGTAAGGGTGGATAAGGGGGTGTGTAGCGGATGGACCCTAGGTTTGGGTTGGGCTTCATAATTGCATGATTTCGTATGTGAACATATGTGGAAATGGGCCAAGCCCAATATGATATGTGGATTAATGTGGAAATGGGCAAAGCCCAGTATATAAATGTGGATCGGTGTGGAAATGGGCTAAGCCAAAGTATGTGGAAATTATGTGGTTAACTACCCTATTAGATGAATGTGATATGAATATGGGCCAAGCCCGAGAATGTGATAACATGTGAATTTGATAATTGATATCGATATATGAGTTAATATGTGGTTAACATGTGGGTGGAATTCAGTGGACTAATTACACATCGAGTCCGTATGACTCACCCAATTTTTATTAAACATCGCAGGTGATCGTGATTTTTGGACCGGGTTGGAGTGGATACAAAGGTGGCCATGCAAAAGCAGATTTCCATGCAGAAAGATATTTTAATTAATTAAGTAGTTATATTTTCAGTATTTTGATTAAGTGTTTATTGTAATAAGGCCCATTAAAGTGATTGAACATTTTTATTATGTTCAAGCTAGACGACCATTAAATTATTATTGGGAAGTGCTTTTAATTTTGGCAACTTATATTTTAAAAGCTTATAATAAAGTTTTAATTTGGATATTTTTATCAAGCTTATATTATTTAGAAATTTTAATTGGACATGGTTTTCAAATGACAAAATTTTTAATGTTTTTCCCAAAAGTGAAATCAGTCTTCAAAGCGTTTTCCGCAGTGGCATTTCAAATTCGGTCGTAACGAATGGGCGGGTTTGGGGTGTTACAGTTTTGTATCAGAGCCCGGTTCAAAACTCGGCTTTGAGGGCTTTGGGTCCAAAAACATTTTTTTTAAATGGGCTTTTTCGAAAATATGGGTTTTATGAATTATTTTTCAGGTTATTCGGCATGGCACTGTATCTCGACCCATGATCCACCGGTGTAAGTACCCTTGACTATGAAGTGAAATGTGTATGTGAATGTTATAAGTATGAAGGGAGCGTAGATTAGTGAACTAGGATCTGTTGAACCCTAGGACTGGGCTACTCAAACACAAGTGCATAAGACTTAAGGACCATTAAACAAACACGTGAACTAAGTCGCCCGAGTTAAGGTGTGGCAACCATAGTACGCATGTCTAGGATTGGTATTGATGAAGAGCTTGGTACTTAGCAGTCCTAGCGACTCACCTCCTCTCTACTCGAATCCTACAGTGCGTAGCTACGGTTCACCCTAACCAAGAGGACTTATTCATGGGCTAAACCCGATAATTAAAACCCGAAAGGGACTAGCCATGCGAGTTTTATAAAAACCCTAGTTTTAAAATCCCTAAATTACCCTTTTAATTGTAGTAAAAGATTATTGTGAAAATTTTTCCAAAATATCTCCGATTTACAAAATTACAAAAATGCCCCCTGTATTGTAGATTACTAAAATACCCTTAGTTCTTAAGATTTTCAAAAATACCCTCGATGTTTGCTACAATATTTCTACTTTACAAAAATACCAAAAACTTACATTTTACAAATAACAAGATACCCCGATTTGGAGAGTTTACTGAAAGCGCCCTTCGACTTCCAAAATTACCGAAATAACCTCGATTTCTAAAATTTTTGCAACACCTCTGATTTGGAAAACAAATTTTCAAAATAAACCTCGAGTTTTTGTAAATTTTGAAATAACCTTTGATTTGCAAAGATTTTTAAATTGACCACGATTTATTACGAAAATAATACTGGTAGGACGAATGACGAAATTACCCACTGGGTTGGGGAAAGGACCTAAATGGCCATAAAAGTGTAGTGAATGATGTTGTGAATGAATGTGACTTCATGGAGAAATGAATGTGTCTCTGCTTATGAATGTGAATGTGACTCCCTGAGTTAGAGTAGTGAACTTGAACTGAACCTTTGTGTGATCGAAAGAACTACTTCTAAATATCTGTATATCATAAAATTGTTCGCGGTTAATAAGTGGAACAAAAGTCTGATACATAAAACTTTATAATCAGATAAATCACGACGTTAGAAATGAGTCCTAGGGGACGTGGTCATCGTGGATGCGGTAGAGGTAGAATGGCAGTATCGGAACCAGTAGGGTCTGGCCATGGGTCAGAAAACGATGTGTCGCCGCCAGCAGTGGGCGCGGAGGATCAAGATCAGACAAGAGGCGATGACGCAGTATCGCGGGCTATGTTGCGAGTGCTCGAGCAAGTGGCTGGAGCTAGTGTAGGAATCGGAGTTCCGAAGTCAGTATCAGAAAAGCTTAGGTCGAACGGAGCCGAGATTTTTAGAGGAGTATCTGGAGTAGCTCGAACGTAGCGGAGTATTGGTTGGAAGCGATCAAAAGAATAATGGACGATTTGGGACTGTGCAGGATGAGGAAAAGCTTGAGGAGTGCGGTTTCGTTGCTCGGGGCCGAAGCTTATCGATGGTGGCTCACTTTGTCGGACAAGGTGTCGGCGGCGATCGAGTGGATTGGGAATATTTTAAGGTTAAGTTTGAAGGAAGTATGTTGGAGCTAGTTATTTAGACTCGCAAAGGAAGGCGTTTTTAAACTTGGTTCAAGGAAGTAAGTCGGTAGCGAGAATATGAAGCGAGAATTTGTGCGGTTAAGTCGACGCAAGGGGATCGTGGCTCACCGAGTATGAAAGGTGCGTCCGATTCGAAGATAGGTTGCGTGATGAGCTACGAGTGTTGATTGCTCCGCATAGAGAAAGAGACTTTGCCATTCTAGTGGAGAAAGCTCGGATAGGCGAGGAAGTTAAGAAGAGATGTAGGCGTAAGCAGAGATAAGGAAAGGAATGGGAATAAGAGAAGTTTTGGACCGTCGGCATCGTTTGAAGATGTTCGAAAAGACCAAGGATCGAGAAGTGCATGCACGGCACTTTGTGCGGTTCGAGAATCGGAGTCGTTTATGTGCTCGGTGTGGAAGAGCTCATGCGGGAGAATGTTGAGGAAATAGTAAGGCATGTTTTGGTGTGGATCTAAGGTTCATTTGGTTAAGAAATGTCCTCAAGTGATGGATAGGGCTCGAGGTCAAGGTCGTGGAACCCCAAGCGAGAGGAGTCAAGGTTCGGATGTGAGACAACCAAGGATGTGATAGCGGGTAAGTTCCTTGTTTTTGGAATATTATTTATTGCTTTAAAGATAGTTCGTGTTTGTATGCTAGTGAAGTGTAAGGAACTTTGAATGCGAATCTTGAGATAGTATCCAAGGAATGTGTTAGTTTTGTTAAGATCAGAGTCTTGCTTGTGGTAGAGTAGGGTGATGAGTTAAGAATGCACAATTGTTTGATAGTAAGTAATTTTGAGGACGAAATTATTTTAAGGAGGGTAGAAGCTGTAACATCCTAGATTAGGGGTTGTGCGTTTGGAGCATAACTCAAGTGTAGTAGGCTTTAAGTGTATTTGGAGGTGTTTTAGGGGTTTTGAGAACCCTAGGGTGTAGGTGAAAGTTTTGGGAAAATATTGGATTTTAAGTATAAAAGGGGGAGCTGGGTGAAGGAGCCCTTAAGAAAAGTTTTGGGAGTTTAGGACACAAGTAGCCGTGGTGGTAAAGTGGCAAGGGACGCCACACAGGTCTTTGGGAGTTTGCGTCAAGTGGAGTGCCAAGGGGAGGAGGTTCGAGCTGCAGGAATCGCACTTGGGAGTTTTTATTTTTGTCGTTAAGGGAGCAAGGCCGGGGAGGCCTTAAGGGAAAAATCTTACGCGTGTTTGGCATAAAAGCAGGCCTTGGTAAAAGTGGTGCAAGGCGCCACTTAGGGCTGAAAATGATTGTCTTTGGTCTTGGGTTCGAGCAACGTAGGGAAGCAATGGACTTTTATTTTTGGCGTTAAAGGGAGTTGGGCTAAGGAGGCCTTAAGAATAATTGTAAGGACTTTTGGACATGAAAGTGAGCCTAGTAAAGTGGATTGGACGCTTGCGGCAAAGGGAGCTTCAAGAGGGCTCAGGTTCGAGCCTTGTTGACAGCAGTAGGCGTGTTTTTATTTTGTTTCTGGCGTTAAGGCAAGGAGGAGCTAGGCAAGAAGGTCTTAAAAGGAATTGTGGGGAGTTTATGTCACAAAGGAGCTAGTAGCAAAGTGGCTGGTAGCGTGTGTTGACTCCAGTAGGTCCCATGTTCGAAACGTGGGGGCAGCAAATGGGTGTGTTATTTTATTTTTGCATGTGACGTCAAGGCAAGGGAGAAGAGATGGGCGACTTTAGGACTTTGGAAGGTAAGGATAAGCCTTGTGTTTCTTTTAAATATTTGGCTATAGATAGTGGATAAATAAGATTTTATTTTATTTATTTTAGGAGGTGATAAGCTTGGTTATTATTTATTGGAAATTCGGCTATAAGGTAAGATAAATGTTGGTTTATTCAATTTATTTTGAATAAAAGGTTGATTTATTTTATTTAGTTTAGATGAGTAGATAGAAGATAATTATGGTGATATTTTATTTGAATAAGTAAGGATTAATTCAAGTTATTTTGAATGAGCTGATAAAAGGATAATTGTAGATTTATTGTATTTATTTTGAATAGGTAATTAAGAGATAAAATAAGAGATTAAATTGGGATTTGATAGTGGAGATAGGTGTGCGAATTTGGGTAGTATAAATAGGGGATGATCAGCTCTTGGGATTTCTTTTCTTCATTCTCCTCTTTGACCGAAAGTTTTTAGTCAAAAGAGGTTCTCTTTTCCTCTCTTTTCTTTGAAGCCAAAACCGAATGTTGAAGTAGCCATATGTATCTTTTCTTCTTTCATCATCTTCCCCAAGAACTATTCTTTCTTCCATTACTTGACAAAAGCCGAAACCCTCTACCCCTGTTCTTTATTGCCGAATCCTCTAAGCATAAATCCCCTCCAGTTTGGCGTGATCTCTTTTCATCATTAAGGTCTTTGAAACTCTTTCTTTTGGGATCTAGAAGTCGTTTCTCTAAAGGGTCTTTGGCGTAGTGGTAAGTAAGTTCTCTCCTAGCAATCGGTTTTGAGTTCTTCTTCATAAGTATACAAGAAATCTATAGTGGGCTTTGGTCTAAGGTGGGTCGAATGTCCATTAAGGCCATAGTGATATGTTCTCTTATGTGTAGCTACCGTCAAGGTGCATTGAGGAGTTTCAGGGATTCGTTTCATCAAGGAAGCACTAAGGAGCCTTTTTGGAATTAAAGTGATTAAGGTAAGCAAGTATGGTATTCGCCCTAGGCCATATTATTGGTATTAAGTGTGACCGATTTTTGCTATGTGTATTTAGGGCCAAGTTAAAGTGGTAAAAGAGAAGCCTTGAGATCCAAGTTGGATATTCAGTAAGTATAGTTTAGATTGGGTATATTTGGATTATGATGTTATCGGTTAACCGAATGTTTTTGATTAAAATATCATTAATGGATTCGAGTGCGATCCAAGGAGGACAAGGGATAGTCTCTATCCCCAAGTTTAAGAAGAGATCTATTTCTCATAGATTAGGGATTGGCCACGGGGTGTGGACCAGCGTCGTAACAAGGAAGTAGGCAAATAGCCGTAGTATCGCCTAGTGATAGCATCGATGATCGAAAGCTTAGTTCTCCAAGTGATCGGTGTGTGATTAACCCACCATTTTTGGGTATATGGTATGTATGTGAAATGTGTATGTGTTATGAATGTGCTAACTAGTGCGGTGGAAATTGTGATAAGGATACCCTCAAGGGGTATGTCGATAATCCGGTAAGTACCAAACCCGATGATATGTGATTATTAATATGAATATGTGATAATATGCTTGATGAACATGCTCATGCATCATTACATTGTATCATTATTTTATGTGGCATGTGCATGGGTGGGATATGATATGAAAGAAGGTGCGGGTGTACTTCAAGCACGTGGTTTGATGTTAGCCTTGAGCTACATCGTGGATTGACGTTGATCGAGGTCACGTTGTGGATTAATTGCGATTTAGTTTGCGTGGCTTGATGAGTGGCTATGTGCCTCATCGTGGTTGATATCGGCAATGTGCCATATCGTGGTTGATGAGTGACTATGTGTCCCATCGTGGTTTTGGTGTTAGCTACGGCTACATCGTGGATTGGCGCTGCTGAGGTCGCGTTGTGGACTATTGTGCTTAATTGCACGTGGGCGGCAGTGATTGCCTTTGGAGTGAAAAGGAGAGGGTGATTTGATAATCCCCTGGTGTGTGGTAGGTTGGATAAGGGGGTGTGTAGCGGATGGACCCTAGGTTTGGGTTGGGCTTCATAATTGCATGATTTCGTATGTGAACATATGTGGAAATGGGCCAAGCCCAATATGATATGTGGATTAATGTGGAAATGGGCAAAGCCCAGTATATGAATGTGGATCAGTGTGGAAATGGGCTAAGCCCAGTATGTGGAAATTATGTGGTTAACTACCCTATTAGATGAATGTGATATGAATATGGGCCAAGCCGAATGTGATAACATGTGAATTTGATAATTGATATCTGATATATGAGTTAATATGTGGTTAACATGTGGGTGGAATTCAGTGGACTAATTACACACTAAGTCTGGTATGACTCACCAAATTTTTATTAAACATTGCGGTGATCGTGATTTTTGGACCGGGTTGGAGTGGATACAAAGGTGGCCATGCATGCGATTTCCATGCAGAAAGATATTTTAATTAATTAAGTAGTTATATTTTCAGTATTTTGATTAAGTGTTTATTGTAATAAGGCCCATTAAAGTGATTGAACATTTTTATTATGTTTAAGCTAGACGACCATTAAATTATTATTGGGAAGTGCTTTTAATTTTTGCAACTTATATTTTAAAAGCTTATAATAAAGTTTTAATTTGGATATTTTTATCAAGCTTATATTATTTAGAATTTTTAATTGGACATGGTTTTCAAATGACAAAATTTTTAATGTTTTTCCCAAAAGTGAAATTAGTCTTCAAACGTTTTTCCGCAGTGGCATTTCAAATTCGGTCGTAACGAATGGGCCGGGTTTGGGGTGTTACAAACTCAACTTGCCTTTACGTCCGAAACGGAGTACTTTCTTCCATGGTGACACTTTCAGAAATACTTTGTCACCGATCTCAAATTCTATATCTTTTTGTTTCAAGTCCGCATAAGACTTCTGACGATCAGATGCTGCTTTCAAACAATCTCGGATCAATTTCACTTTCTGTTCTGAATCTTTTACCAAATCGACCCCATGTAGCTTATTTTCACCAAGCTTAGTCCAATACAGAGGTGTACGACATTTATGACCGTACAAAGCTTCATATGGTGCCATTTTGATGCTCGATTGAAAACTATTATTGTATGCAAATTCAATCAATGGCAGATACTGTTCCCATGAACTGTTAAACTCAAGTATACAGCATCTTAACATATCTTTAAGAATATGTATAATCCGTTCAGACTGACCATCTGATTATGGATGAAAAGCTGTACTGAAATGCAATTTCGCACATAAAGTTTCTTGTAGTTTCTTCCAAAATCTTGATGTAAACCTTGGATCTCTATCAGACACAATGGATAGTGGCACCCCGTGCAATCTCACAATCTCAGAAATGTAAAGCTCGACTAATCTTTCAAGAGGATAATCAGATTTTACCAGAATAAAATGGGCAGATTTCGTCAATGGATCAACTACGATCCATATAGCATCTTTCTTTCTCGGAGTCAAGGGCAAGCCAGAAACAAAGTCCATTATTACTCTATCCCATTTCCATTCGGGAATCAGAATCGGTTGTAACAAACCAGACGGAACTTGATGTTTAGCTTTAACTTTTTGACAGACTAAACATTCAGACACAAAAATCAGATATGTCTCGTTTCATTCCAGACGACCAATAATGTCGTTTCAAATCATAGTACATTTTTGTACTTCCCGGATGAACAGATAAACGACTGTTATGTGCTTCACTCAAAATCAACTAAATCAACTCCAGATTTCTCAGAACACAGATACGATCTCAGAATCTCAAGCAATCACCAACAACTCGAAATTCAGATTCATAATTCGAATCACACTGAGCTCATTTTGCTAACAATTCATTATCAATTTTTTTAGCATCACATATTTGTTGTAAGAACAACGGTTTTGCTTTTGATTCAACTATCACAGAACTATCTTCAGACAGATTTAATTAAGCATTCAAAGCACGTAATGCAAACAATGATTTTCTACTCAACGCATCAGCAACAACGTTTGCTTTACCCGGATGATAATCTATCACAAGTTCGTAATCCTTTAGCAACTCTAACCATCTTCTCTGATGCAAGTTCAAATCTTTCCGAGTCATCAGATATTTTAGACTTTTATGATCTGAAAACACGTGACATTTCTCACCAAAAAGATAATGGCGCCAAATCTTTACTGCGAACATAATCACAGCTAGCTCAAGATCATTAGTCGGATAATTCTTTTCATGAAGCTTCAATTGTCTCGAGGCATAAGCTATGACTTTGCCTTCCTGCATCAATACGCATCCCAGACCATTCAACGAAGCATCACTGTAAATCACAAATTCTTTACCCGATTTTGGCTGTACTAACCCTGGAGCTTTAGTTAACAGAGTTTTCAATTGATCAAAACTTTTCTGACATTTATCTGACCATTCAAATCTCACATCTTTCTGAAGCAATCTGGTCAACAGAGTAGCTATCACTGAAAATCCTTTTACAAATCGACGATAATAACCAGCTAGTCCCAGAAAACTACGGACTTCAGATACATTCTTCTGAGGTTTCCAATCCAGAATAGCAGAAATCTTGCTTAGATCAACACGTATACCTGATGTTGATACAATATGTCCCAGAAAACTAACCTTGTGTAACCAGAACTCACATTTGCTGAATTTCGCATACAATTGCTTTTCTCTCAAAGTTTGAAATATAATTTTCAGATGTTCAGCATACTCATTTTCATCACTTGAATAAATCAAAATGTCATCTATGAACACCACAACAAATCGATCTAGGTACGGTCTGAAAATTCTGTTCATCAGATCCATAAAAACAGCAGGAGCATTGGTTAGTCCAAATGGCATATTTAAAAACTCATAATGTCCGTACCTCATTCTGAAAGCAGTTTTCAAAATTTTTGAATCTTTAACTCTCAACTGGTAGTATCCCGATCTCCGATCAATCTTAGAAAATACAGTAGCTCCTTTTAACTGATCAAATAAATCGTCTATTCGGGGCAACAAATATTTATTCTTTATTGTCACCTTATTCAACTGACGATAATCGATGCACATTCTCAACGTGCCATCTTTCTTTTTCACAAACAGAACAGGAGCACCCCAAGGTGAGAAACTCGGTCTAGCGAACCCTCTGTCAGTTAACTCTTGCAACTGTGATTTCAACTCTTTCAACTCTTTTGGTGCCATTCTATACGGAGCTATCAAAATAGGTGTAGTACCAGGCAACAAATCAATACCAAATTCAACTTCACGTATCGGAGGCAAACTCGGTAATTCCTCAGGGAATACATCAACAAACTCACAGACTACTGGCACCGATTCAACTCTCTTTTCAGACACTTTCGAATCAATTACATAAGCAAAATATGCCTCATACCCCTTTTTCGCATACTTCTGAGCTTTCAACATAGAGATCACAGCAGGCAATCCATTCAAATCATTAGACTCAATCCTGACTATTTTATCATTCGGACATCTCAAATCAATAATCTTTCTTTTACAATTCACAACAGCATCATGCAATGTCAACCAGTCCATACCAAGAATAATATCAAATTCATCGAATGGCAAAAGCATCAAATCAGCAGAGAAACAGATATCTCGAAACATTAACGGGCAGTTCTTGCATATTTTGTCAACCAGAACACTTTTACCTAAGGGGTTCGATACTTTTATAGCAAACTCAGTAGACTCTACAGGCAAAGTCTTACTGAATACTAAATTCATGCATATATATGAATACGTAGAACCAGGGTCTATCAATGCAATCACAGAAGTATCATAAAGAGTAAAAGTACCCGTTATAACATCTGGAGATGAAGCTTCCTCACGAGCTCGGATAGCATATGCTCTAGCAGGCGCTCTAGCTTCAGATCTTGCAACAGTGTCTCTTGTAGTTCTCTGACTACCACTGACATTTCTTACATTCTTCGAAGGTCTACCTCTCACAGGTGCATTATTAGATCTCAGATTCTGAACAGTCTCTGGCTCGACAGGCTCAGGAATGATCAAGTGATCCACATCTGAAACAAGCTCTGTCATTCATTCTACAGCTTCCCGAATGCCTTTTTCCACAATGCTTACACTTGGGTCTCTCAGAACGAACATTTCCAACACTTGCTACTGAAGTTGCTGGAGTTTTGGAATTCATTTGTGATATCGCTCGATCTCTATTCGTTTATCCCACATTATCTCTTGAATGACTTTGATTATCTCTAAACTTCTTCGAAACAGACTGAAATGATCTACTCTGAAATCTCTTTCTCAGATATCTAGTTTCAGACTCAGCTTTTCTTTTATCTTTTCCAAGTGCTTCAGCTTTACACGCTCGATCAACGAGTACAACGAACTCTTTTATTTCTAAGATCCCGACTAGAAAACGGATGTGTTCATTAAGTCCATCCTCAAACCTTTTGCACATTATTGCTTCGGTAGATACACATTCCCGAGCATACTGACTCAGTCTCACGAACTCTCGTTCGTATTCCGTAACAGTCATTCGGCCCTGTTTTAGATCTAGGAATTCCTTTCGTTTCTGATCAATGAACCTATCACTAATATATTTCTTCCGAAACTCAACCTGAAAGAAGTCCCATGTGACTCTCTCTTTTGGAACAACAGAAGTTAGGGTTTTCCACCACTGATAGGCTGCATCTCGGAGCAAAGATACAACACACTTTATTCATTCTTTCGGAGTCAGAGACATTTCATCGAATACTCGGATAGTATTTTCTAACCAGAATTCGGCCCTTTCAGCATCATCATCATTAGTAGCCCTCAATTCTTCAATTTCAGATTTGTGAATTTTGTCTCTGGGAGGCTTGTTTAACAAATTTATACCCATCACCAGGAGGCACAAATGAGGTTTGAGGGGGATTAATTAGGGGCGGGGGTTGTAAAGCAGTCGGGTTATTCCTTAGGAATTGAGTGAACCACTCACTCATCATCTGGAAGAAAGCTTGTTTAGCTTCTCCCTCTTGACCACTAGTAACCGGTCTCGGATCGAGGGCGCTGTCCCCTTGCGCGGAGCGCATTACTTTTTATATGTCGTCACCACGGCTCTTTTAGGATCCATTACTATACAGAAATCACATTTTATACGTCAGGATTCATCACACTATCACAATTCAAAAATATGGCATATATAGCAAGATTTTAACACGCTACGTTAGTTTGAGAATCGACTAAACCGTAGCTCTGATACCAACCAAATGTAACACCCCTATCCCGTATCTGTCACCGGATTAGGGTTAAGAGCATTACATGACAGATCAGAAACTTTAACAGACAATTCATCAAGTAACTCATCAATTACAATCATAGTGTCCCCTTTTGTAGATCATCGAGACCTAAAACATGCATAGAAACAAAGTCGGGACTAAACCGGAACATATACATAAATTCTCAAAAAATTAAAACTTTTCTAAGTTTCCGGGGTTACACGCCCGTGTGGACAGGCCGTGTACCTCCCACGGCAGCTAGGCACACCCGTGTGTCCTCCCCGTGGTCGAACCTGACTTATCTCCACGGCCACCAAGCACGCCCATGTACCCTGGCCGTAGTCGATCCTGACTTGTCTCCACGGCCACCAAGCACCCCCATGTGCTAAGGCCGTGTACTCTTAGGCCATATACTGACTTATTTACACGGCTACTAGACACGCCTGTGTACCTAGGCCGTGTGCTCCTAAGTTAGCTAATGACCTAGCCCCACGGTCACTAGGCACGCCCGTGTGCCACAACCGTGTGAGATTGTAGGCCATTTGTAAGGCCAAAATGCCACCCATTAAGGGTCAAACCTACAAGCCAATACCAATACATCTCATACATATTTGGTATCTAAGAACCTACTAAAATAACCATTCAATCTATACATTCACTACCAATGTCAATCATGTCAAATTTTCAAGACAAAGACTTACACATATTCAGGCATAATCCATCCATAAACTAACCCAAAAACTTGACCATTTCCAAGTCATTTAACCAATCAAAACATACACCACATATATCATAATCTCAAAAGCATATAACTAACATATTACTAGCCAAATCACATGGCTAAGTTCACATCTCATACTTATACAAATAACTAGCTTCTACATGCCATATCTAGCTATATACATTTCCAAAATGTACCAAAATAAGTTGAGTAGTGTGATGACGATCCTCGATGGTCTCGAGCCTTCAGTAGTTTTGACGACCTATAAAATAGAGAAAAACACACACACACATAGAGTAAGCTTTCCAAAAGCTTAGTAAGTCATAATACAAATGAACTCAACATATAGAGCATATAAGTATGTAGAAACATTGGTACATTTCATATTCATAACAAATTTCTCACATAAATGCTTTGGTCCATATTCTTGGCCATATTTTCCATTTGCATCAATTCAAGAATCATATATACACATAGCTCTTTCATGCATACTTTCACATATCATATTTCTATTTCATCATCCAAATCATCATAGTAAGATCATATAGATACTTACCTTGTATACACAATCAGTGTATAAATCAACGTACCCGAAACGAATTTATAATTTACTTTGCCATTCGTATCACAGACTTGCCCGTTGAACCGATAGGAACCTAATAAGATACTCAGAAAGCTCAGAATAGTTGTACAATGCCAACGTCCCAGACGAGGTCTTACATGCACTCAGATATTGATGCCACTGTCCCAGACAGGATCTTACACAAATCAATACGATGTCGATGTCGATGTCTCAGACATGGTCTTACACGTAAAGATAATATCGATGCCAACGTCCCAGACGTGGTCTTACACGTAAAGATAATATCGATGCCAACGTCCCAGACGTGGTCTTACACAAAGTCTCAAATCAACGCCAACGTCCCAGGCGTGGTCTTACATGATAAAACAGAACAGATACCTATGTCATGACATAGCTAATCCTATATATTCCTAGGTTCATACGGGACTTCTCGGACAATGTCACTATATTGATCTTATCTCGGAATTCATGTACATAACATCTCGTAAGCATTCATTATTATCAATAGTCATATGAACATACATAATTTAATACGAATACGTTTATTTGCATAATGACTTACCTCGGATTCGATTTATCAGAAATGGAAACGGCTACTCGGTTACTTTCGCCTTCCCGTGGTCTAAGTCCGTTTTCCTCGGTTCTTGATCTAAACATATTCAGAATTAATCCCTTTATTCACTAACTCATCGAATTCAATCCAAAGACACACACTTAGGGCTATTTGCAAATTAGCCTTCACATTTGCACAATTTATCAATTTATTCCATTTTTCTCAAAACATCAAATTCACAAAAATCATCACATACTCATGCTTAGCCGAATGTTCATACATCTCATACAAGCCCATATTTTCCATCAAATTTGCAACTTAGTCCTTAAAATTACTATTTTCTCAATTTAGCCCTAATTAGCTAAATTCATCAAAATTTCAAGAACAAAGTATATTCATCTAGCACAAAACTTTCAATTAACAAGTAAGACCATCACAAAGCTCACCATTTCATCAAAGGTATATCTCATGAACATCATCAATACACAAAATTGAGACATGGGCTTGATAGTAGACTAAGCAACAATCTCAAAAACATAAAAATCATCAAAATCTAAGGCCAAAACATACCTTAATCTAAGCTTAAAATAACCGAAACCCTTGAAGCTTTTGTTCTTTCTTTTTCTTTTGTATTTTCAGTAATATAGGATGAAAATGGCTTCATTAATACATTTGTTTTATTATAAAATCATATAATATAATATTTACTTATAATATAATCATATAAAAACATAATTTATAAGCATGTTACTGTCCACTAACCATAATTTTGGCCAAATTGCAACATATTAGACTGACCCGCTATGAGTATGTTTCTTGGATTGTTATTTAATTGTCATAACATTACTCATAGTGATTAATATGTATATGATCCTCAGACTTGAGATCATCATTATCCCAACATCGTGAGTTGTATATTTTGATACAGTCAAATGTACACCGTAACAGGTTGTTCTATAAAGGCTGATGTTGGATATACCATAATCTATGTAGAGGGATATGGTTGATCAATATAGGATAAGTCCCTCCTACATAATAGGAGTAATATCTTAGGCCACTTGATTGAGTGAGACTAGAAATGCATGGCCATGCTCAAATAAGTTGATATGAGATGTCATACTAATTTGTATATCATAGTCTACTCAAGATATCAAGAAACATGGGATGGAATATGCAAGTGTGACTATTCCATGACTTTTGTCCGTTCCAGAGATAAAGGACTTAAGGATTAATGCATGAAAGGTTAATCACAAAAGGTTAGGTCAAATCATGACTTCTTGTAACTTAAGTAGCAATGATGCATTGCTAGATGCCACTCATTGTTTGTAGCATTAGAATCATTCTAGTATTACTGCTAACATTACAAGAACCTTCAAGGTCACACCCTATGGTTGAAATGAACAGAATAAAACCTAGTTGGTATTGTGTTTGGTTGTCACATAAATTAAATTAATTATAGAATTAATTTAATTGGCCAATCAAATATTGAACATATTATATGTACAAGGATGTTGTACACATAATGAGAACATAGTTCTATTAATATATGAATTTGGTTCTTGTATAAATTTAAATAAATATAGTTTACCAAAATCCTTGTTATAATTAATGTAATTATAATTTTTCGATTAAAGCATTATTATATATATTTTTTAATTATTATTATTATGTTTGGATAAAAATTTTATGAATTATGATTCATTATATATATACCAATTATAAAAAAAAGGTAAAATGAGATAGAGCTTTTGAAACCCTAAAAATAAAGAAAACCAAAACTTTGCTTGTGAGGTCTAGCAGTCGTCAAGCAAAGAAACCTCCAAAACAGTTTTGGAGATTTCTTCAGTTCATCTTCAAACTGGGTGGATTACGTAGAGGTCGAAATCTTAAAAGGTTGCGGCTTGGTTCGAAGTAGATCAGAATTCTTGTTGCCAAGGCGTCGCTGTCTACTCAGATTGAAGTTTCGGTAATTTCGAAACATTTTTTTCACCCCGATTTGTTCCTCGCACATGGCTCCATGGTTTGGATTGCCAGAATTATTTTTTTGCTGCGCCATGGGGGTACCGACAATCCAATAGTGGTATCAGAGCCACTTATTTGATATGGACTCATGTTTAAATACTTGGGTGACGCAATTGTATGAGATGCATGCTTTAATTTTATTACATTTTCGACTGTTTAAATCGTTTAAGCATAACCTGATAACTGTTCCTTTCGATAATTGATTAAATGTTAATCATGTGTTGTGGCTTATTCAGTTTTATGTTATTACTGTTAACTATTAACAAATCTGTAATGATGCGACGGTGGTATTTACAATTTCCTGTAAGAGTTTACTTGCTAGTGGAACAAGGATTGTTTCGATATGAAACCTCAAGGATTAAAATCCTGAAAACACGATTCTGTTGATAAAAGTTATCAAATCGTGAGGTTTCATTTGACTGGGTCCATGAGTTGTCAGATGTGGGGCTTCGCCCGCACTCAGTCCATACCGCGGGTGCTCTGCCCGCTTCCTCCGACCGCCTCAGACCCCATCTTCTTACAGTATGTTTTGTTAATAATTATTAATAAAAAAAACTTGGTGGACCACAAAAGGTTGAAAGGATATTTTATAATTCACCTTAGCAAAATATTGAATTATATATGCTATTTTTGACATGCACGGTGTTTGAAATGCATAGTTATAGCCCGATGACCCATTTGATAAAAGGTTGTATTTTTTTATAAATACGGCCTGCGTGTCGTGCCTTACTTCTATTCTCTTGTATTTCTCTTCTCATCTTACTCCCTCGTATGTAAAACGAGTTTCTGCATATTGTAATTTGCAAGAGTTCCTATGGGTTAGACGAGAAGGAAGATGGGACAACTAGTGTGGACCGATAGCTTGTGAAATGGCTTACACCTTTAGGTTTCCTTTTGGTTCTCCCATTGGCTTGGGTTGAATCACCTTAGTTTATGGGCTATAACTATTGCATTTATTTATTGCTTTATTTATTCATGTATGAGATGCTATGGATGTCTAAAGCATGCCATTTTTAAATATATTAAAATTTGTTAATAATAAACCCCATTAATTGATGAGATCAATTAAAAGACTAAATGGACTAAAGTAGACCGTAATTGGTGAGATGCAACAACCTTAATAAAATCCCTTTATTAAAATATTAAGTCAACATGGCCTTCCAATGTAACATCTCGAAATTGGGCCTAGTAGGATTGGGCCCAATGGGCCTTGGGCGTAAGAGTGTTTAAAATTTTTGAGAACAAGAGAATGACATTATTTCAAGTTGGACTTATTAGGAAGGTGATTTTGGAAGGTTACGAGGTTTCTAGGAAGTTCGGGGTTTAATTGGGCTTTAGTAAAAATTTGGTATTTTAGCACTTTAAGGAGATATAGTAAGTGACCTCAAAGCTTATGGAAATAAATGAGTAAATTGATAGCATAAATGAGCAATTGGTAAAGAGGATATGATGCCACATGATGGACTTTGAGGGAAGAGGTTCAAATCCCATTGTGTGCAAATTTTGACTATTATTTTTGCACTCTTTCCTTAAGTGCCGGCCAAGCATGTAAATAAGGCAAGGTGGACTTTTTATTTCTGGCAAGATGGCTAAGGAAAATAGGAAAGGATGAAGGTGAGGAAAGAAATCAAGAGAAAGGGGAAAGTAAGGGGAACATGTGGCCTTTTTCAAGGGAAATGTTATGGAAAGTATGGTTGGCAAATTCTTGACCATTATGGTCATGTATGTGGACGGTTTTGTGTGTTAGGGGGGATAGCCGAATTTTCCTTGGTGTTTTGGTAAAGTTTTAGTGCTTGTCTTAGTCAAACATCTTTCTTCTTCTTCTTTTTTCTTTTTCACAAAATCCTTCAAGCATCTCTTCTTTTCTAATCCTTTTCACCATAGTCGAATATTTTGCCCATTTTTCCTCCATAGCCGAAACCTTTCATCTCTTCTTTATTCTTTCTTTTTCATTCGAGTTATCACTCATTCCTTGATCAATCGGTAAGTGTTCTTTTCAACATTTTATTTTTCTTTTCTTCATGCCGAATTTTGTGCCCTTGTCATGGGATGGTTTTCTTAACCGAAAACATCATTTCTTCTACACTCTCTAAACGTGATCATCTTTCCTTTCGTAGTGTTCTAGTGTGTGGTTGGAAAGCACATTCTTGCCGATTCCTCTCTGGTCTTAAGTCAATCGATTGAAGTCGGATCTACCATCATTAAGGTAAAGAGTTCATTTTTGGATTGTTTTCGTTATATCTCTAGTTGGCTATGTTGCAAATCGGATTGAAGTTTCGAATAATCGACTATAAGTTTTAGGGACGGAATCACTCGTTATATTCTACCTTCGGACATAGTGGTAAGTGATTCAAGTGTAAGTGATACGAAATCTTTTGGAAATCTGAGGCTAACTTTTAGTTGGTATTGTTCTAGGTCATCGATGAGTGGTTCTTTAGGAAATTAAAATCAGGTGTGTAATCCCGTATCTTCCGTATACATATCTGAACTGGTGTGCAATCTCACACTTCTCTGAAAGTTTGTATGAAATATTCTGTGAATCGGTCGAAATACCGAATAAAACCGAAAACCGGCATCCATGATCACTCGGGCATGCGTATGATCGTAATGGTAATCGTATTTCGTAATAAAACAGTTTCGGTTAGAAGCAGTGGCCTGTTTTTGAAAAATCACGAAAAATAGGAAAAAAGAGATTAGAAATTGAATAAGATATCAAATTAAATCTTACAGTGTCTATTTTGATATGGAAGAAACGGAGAAGGAAAAGGAATTTTATATTTTGAGATATCTTAATTTTAGTGAGACTGGTTCTGAATGACTTTGTGGTTCCCTGATCTGTCTTAGAAAAATATTATAAAATTGTACAAAATGAATTATGAGTTATAGTTTATATGTACAGATTTCTTAGTGAGTCTATTTTCAATAGAAACAAGTGGGAGCAACATATGAAAACTGTACAGTGAGATATTTAAATTTTGGGTAAGAGAGATCAGAATCGTTGGTCAGTGAAACAAGGGAATCTTTAAGGAATAAACTGTACTAAATGGCTAAATCAAAAATTCTGTAAAAATTATAGTAAGAAGATATATGAGTCTAGTCTCAAGGAAAATTTACGGAGTTAGATTTCGAGATTCCTAACTCAAGTTATAGTCAATTTAGTTAGTACGACGCAGATGGACAGTTTCGATTTTTATGCTCCACATTAGTAGTTAAGTCTAGGTTGCGAAATTTCCAAAATGCCCCTATGGGTCGAAATTACGAAAATACCCCTATGGGTCGAAATTACGAAAATGCTCCTAAAGGGCCGAATTACGAAATTATTTTATGGGCCGATCTGATATTTTGCTAAATGGGCCGATCTGATATTTTGCTAAATGGGCCGATCTGATATTTTGCTATATGGGTCAATCTGATATTTTGATAAATGGGCCAATCTGATATTTTGATAAATGGGCCAATCTGATATTTTGCTATATGGGCCAATCTGATATTTTGCTAAATGGGCCAAATCTGGTATTTTGCTTAATGGGCCTTTTGATTAATTGTTATAATGGGCCATAATTTTGTAATAAATATCCGAATAAATTACTGTTATTATATTGTGATTTGTTATGCATTATATACATGATTTTGCATGGGATGGGATAATATCGAAGAGAAGTTCTAGTGGCTCTGCCACATAAATTTTTGGTGGCTTTGCCACAAATCTGTATAGTGGCAATGCCACGTAAATTCTGTTAATCTGGTGGCTTGTCCACAATTACATTTGTTATAAATGGCTTAATGCCTGCGATTGGTGTGTTGGCGGGGTGGGTTGACAAAAGATCCCCACAGGTGTGTTGGTTGGTACGGGTGGTGTGTAGCGGATGGAATACTAGGTTTGGTTTGGGAATTGCATTTCATACACATGACATAAATGATAAATTATTATTATTGTGAATGGGCTTAGGCCCAAGATGATTGCTATATGGGATTTAGGCCCAGTGGCAAAGCAGAGGGGATTATACACTCGAGTTCTTGTAACTCACCCCCTTTTCTTAACCCTTGTAGGTAATGCTCCGTAATGAGGACTTGGGCCCATGGATGACTCGGTGGAGGCCATACTTCAAAAATGGTGTTATTGAATTTTAAATTTCTATTTCCGTTTATTTTATTATTTTGCTATTTTGGTTTAAGTTGTAATAAGGCCTCTGGGATATGTTTTAAATTGCTTTATGTTTAGTCGTACTTATTATATTGCTTGAATTGTTTTAACGGGGATTTTCTAAAATCATAAATAATGGTTTTTCCAAAATTGATCAACAAATGGATTTTTAAACAAACTTGTATAAATAATTTAACTTGAATTTTCCTACAAATATTCAACGATATTTTCAAAAGCCACGGTTTTAAAGTTCACTACCTTGATTGTTGACTCATCAATCAATCTCTCAAAAATACTTGTATTTTATCTACGTTTTCGCAACAATTTCAAATTGCTTTTGCAACTCTATTTCTAAACGTCACATTTTTGTAAATTGTTTATTTCAAATATGCTTTCGCCACCGAAAAGGTTTTTTTTTCAAGTAGTTAACAATTGCTTAAGTGTTTTGGGTTTTAAAAAAGAGGCTGAAATTTTCAAACGAGTTTTTTTTTTTGTGTGACATGCCAGATTCGGGCCTAACTTCTGGGCTGAGTTTGGGGTGTTACATCCAATTTTGCCCTCGTTAAGGCCTCGATCATACTATGTAGGTTCTGCCAAAGCGAAGTACTAGTATTTATCTTGGTTAAACGCGAAGAATAAACAAGTGATATTCGCTAGTTAAAAATTGGTTAATGACTTAACTAGGTTACTCTAATAGGATTAGAAACCTAGAGGAAAGTAAATTGGATAAATCATAAGATGATTAGAACAAGACTTGTTCACCTAATATTAGGAGTTACATATGATGTAATTAGCAAATGTTGCTTACCTAAATAACCATAGTCTTGAGAGTAAAGCCAAAGATGACTTAAGAGGAGGTGAAATATGGATCCTTAACCCACTAGAAATACTTTTGAGAAAGTCTTTCCGAAATTAATATATGAGGGTTATTAATTTTGAAATAAAATAGTGGGAACATCATTTAATAAAGTCTTTTTAATGATTGATATAAACTTGGTAAATTTACTCACACGCATATTTTATTGTTGTAGATATATTATGGCTGCAAACAATAATACACTCTCATTGCGATCGGTCCTTGAGAAGGACAAATTGAATGGTTTGAACTTTCTTGACTAGTTCCTTACCTTGAGGATTGTCCTCAAACAAGAACAGAAATTATATGTCATTGAACAACCACTTCTTAATGAACCACCCGCTAATGCCTCGAGGACTGATAGAGATGCTTACAAGAAGCATCTCGATGACATGGTAGACATTGGATGTCTTATGCTTGCCACTATGAATCCTGAGATTCAGAAGCAACATGAGGACATGGTTGCTTATGATATGATCGAGCACCTGAAAGAACTTTATCAGGGGCAAGCACGGAAAGAGAGGTTCGATATCTCTAAGGCCCTATTCCAATGTAAGCTGGCTGAAGGAAGCCCAGTAGGACCTCATGTCCTTAAGATGATTGGCTATATTGAAAGCCTGTCTAAGCTTGGGTTTCCATTGAGCCAAGAGTTGGCCACTGATGTTATTCTGCAATCGTTGCCGGATAGCTACAGCGAGTTTGTCCTCAATTTCAATATGAATGAAATTGACAAGACTCTGCCACAATTGCTCAGTATGTCACAAACTACTGAAGGCAACATGAAAAAGGTTGGACCCAAGCCCATACTGATGGTCCGTAACAACAAGGGCAAGGGAAAGGCCAAAGTTTAGACAAAGCCCAAGGGCAAAGGTAGGCCCAAGCCTGGAAAAGGAAAGGCTGCACTGAAACTTAAAGGTGGGGTGTCTAAGGAAGGAAACTGCTTTCATTGTAGTGTGACTGGACATTAGAAGCGGAACTGCCCTATCTATCTTGAGGAAGTCAATAAGGCCAAAACAACCGGAACGTTTGCTTCAGGTATTTATGTTACTGATATTAATTTATCAACTACTACTTCTTGGGTATTAGATACCGGTTGTGGTTCTCATATTTGTACTTCTGTAGAGGGACTACAAAGGAGTAGGACTTTGGCTAGAGGAGATGTAGACCTGCGAGTTGGAAATGGAGCAAAAGTTGTTGCATTAGCTGTGGGAACATATACTTTATCTTTGCCTAGTGGACTTGATTTATGTTTAGAGGATTGTTATTTTGTGCCCAGTTTGACTAAAAACATTATTTCAATTTCTTGTTTAGACAAAATTGGTTTTGAGATAATTATTAAGAATAATTTTTGTTCCTTTTATCTCAATAATGTTTTCTATGGTTCGGCACAATTGATTAATGGCCTCTATATTTTAGATCAAATGAATCCCATTTACAACATAAATACTAAAAGATCTAAAATAAATGACTCAAATCAAACTTATCTTTGGCATTGTCGTTTGGGCCACATAAGTGAGAAACGCATATCCATACTCCATAAAGATGGTTTCTTGGATTCATTTGTTTTTGAACAATTTGAAGTATGTGAATCTTGCTTATTGGGAAAAATGACTAAATCTCCTTTTACTGGTAAAAGTGAACGAGCTAGTAATTTATTGGGCCTAATACATTCTAATGTATGTGGACCAATAAATACACAGGCCAGAGGTCGATTTCACTACTTCATTACTTTCACTGATGATTTCAGTAGATATGGGTATGTTTATCTCATGCGCCATAAGTCTGAGTCCCTTGAAAAGTTCAAGGAATTCAAAAATGAAGTACAAAATCAACTAGGCAAAACTATCAAGTCACTTTGATCTGATCGAGGTGGAGAGTATTTGAGCCTAGAGTTTGATGATCTTTTGAAGGAATGTGGGATTTTCTCACAACTTGCTCCTCCTAGTACTCCTCAATGGAATGGAGTTTCTGAGAGAAGAAATCGAACTCTGTTAGACATGGTTCGGTCCATGATGAGTCATGCTAATCTACCGACTTCCTTTTGGGGACATGCACTTGATACAACTGCTTTCACACTAAATCGTGTTCCATCTAAATCGGTTCAAAAGACGCCATATGAGATGTGGACTGGGAAACGTCCCAGTATGTCTTTTATGAAAATTTGGGGTTGCGAAGCTTATGTTAAACGTCAGATGTCTACTAAGCTTGAACCCAAATCTGAAAGGTGTATTTTTGTTGGGTATTCGAAAGAAACCAAAGGATATTATTTCTTTAATCCCACTAAGAACAAAACGTTTGTTGCTCGGACTGGTGTCTTCCTAGAGAGAGAATTTATTTCTAGAAAAGGAAGTGGGAGAAAGATTGAACTTGAAGAAATTCGAGAATCACAAGATACCACTGAACCAGAGATAGAACAAAAGGAAATTCCACAAGAAATTGAGGAACAAGTAATTGCTGTAGAAACACAACCATCGCGCAGATCTTTAAGAGAACGCCATGCACCTGAGAGATATGGATTTCTCATTACAACGCATGGTGACGTTCTTCTTATAGATCAAGATGAGCCTAGGACTTATCAAGAAGCGGTGACGAGCCCAGACTCTGAGAAATGGCTTGAGGCCATGAGATCTGAGATGGATTCCATCTGTGAAAACCAAGTATGGACTTTGATTGACCCACTCGAAGGGGTTAAACCTATAGGGTGCGAGTGGGTTTTCAAAAAGAAAACCGACATGGATGGTAATGTACAAACATACAAGGGGCGATTAGTCACTAAAGGTTTTCGCCAAATTTATGGTGTTGACTATGATGAAACCTTTTCTCCTGTACCTATGTTTAAATCCATCAGGATCTTGCTTGCCATAGCTGCATTTCATGATTATGAAATCTGGCAGATGGACGTCAAAATAACTTTCCTTAACGGGAAACTTGAAGAGGATGTGTACATGACACAACCTGAAGGTTTTGTCAATCCAAAGGATGCTAGAAAGATATGTAAGCTACAAAGATCCATTTATGGATTAAAGCAAGCTTCTCGAAGTTGGAATCTTCGTTTTAACGATGCAATCAAAGAGTTTGGTTTTATCAAAAATGAAGATAAACCATGTGTTTACAAGAAAGTTAGTGGGAGCACTATCACATTCTTGGTACTGTATGTGGATGACATACTTATCATGGGAAATGACATACCTACCTTGCAGTATATTAAAACTTGGTTAGGAAGTTGTTTTTCTATGAAGGACTTGGGCGAAGCCACTTACATCTTAGGAGTCAAGATCTATAGAGATAGATCAAGACGACTACTAGGTCTAAGCCAAAGTACATACATAGATAAAGTACTGAAAAGGTTCAGTACGGAAGAATCTAAAAGAGGATTCCTACCTATGAGACATGGTATTTCACTCTCGAAGGAAATGTGTCCTTCAACTCCACAAGAGAGAGAACCATGAGTAAAATTCTATATGCTTCTGCTATTGGATCTATCATGTATGCCATGTTATGTACCCGTCCAGATGTCTCATATGCCTTAAGTATGATGAGCAGGTACCAAGTAGATCCCAGTGAAGGTCACTGGACCACAGTCAAGAATATCCTTAAGAACTTAAGAAGAACTAAGGATACGTTCCTAATATATGGAGGTGAGGAAGAGTTAAGTGTAAAAGGTTACACTGATGCCAGCTTCCAAACCGACAAGGACGATTCTCGATCGCAATCAGGTTTTGTGTTTTGCCTTAATGGTGGTGCTATGAGCTGGAAGATTTCAAAGCAAAGTACAATAGCCGATTCTACAACAGAGGCTGAGTATATTGCAGCCAGTGAGGCAGCAAAAGAAGCGATTTGGATCAAGAAGTTCATTACTGGACTAGGGGTTGTGCCTAGCATATCAGATGCTATAGAACTCTGATGTGATAAAAATGGAGCTATTGCACAAGCTAAAGAACCCAGATCTCACCAGCGATCCAAACATATACTTAGGCGCTACCATCTTATTCGAGAGATTATCGATCGAGGGGATGTAGAAATATGCAGAGTACTACAACGGTGATAACATTGTTGATCCTCTCGACCAAGCCTCGACATGCAGAAGCATGATCGTCACACTAAGTCACTTGGTATTAGATATATGAGTGATTGGTCTTAGTGCTAGTGGGAGATTGTAAGAGTATGCCCAAAGATCAATCATGAGATGGTTGTAATAACATATTTGATTTACCATGTTTATTAATATAAAGTGTTGTCATTATTATTTCAGTTTTTCTTTTTGTGTGTACAAATAAACTGTTTTATAATAATGTCCTGAGAATAATACGATTATTCTTAAAAGATCCTTAGTCAAGTATTATTGTTGACTAGGACAACAATAATGCATTAAGACTAACATGTAATTGATTGATGATAAAGAGTTGTCATTGATATGGAGTGTCAAAATCAATGCATGAATATGTGTGTTAGAGAACAACATATTAGACTGACCCGCTATGAGTATGTTTCTTGGATTGTTATTTAATTGTCATAACATTACTCATAGTGATTAATATGTATATGATCCTCAGACTTGAGATCATCATTATCCCAACATCGTGAGTTGTATATTTTGATACTGATCAAATGTACACCGTAACGAGTTGTTCTATAAAGGCGATGTTGGATATACCATAATCTATGTAGAGGATATGGTTGATCAATATAGGATAAGTCCCTCCTACATAATAGGAGTAATATCTTAGGCCACTTGATTGAGTGAGACTAGAAATGCATGGCCATGCTCAAATAAGTTGATATGAGATGTCATACTAATTTGTATATCATAGTCTACTCAAGATATCAAGAAACATGGGATGGAATATGCAAGTGTGACTATTCCATGACTTTTGTCCGTTCCAGAGATAAAGGACTTAAGGATTAATGCATGAAAGGTTAATCACAAAAGGTTATGTCGAATCATGACTTCTTGTAACTTAGGTAGCAATGATGCATTACTAGATGCCACTCATTGTTTGTGACATTAGAATCGTTCTAGTATTACTGCTAACGTCACAAGAACCTACAGGGTCACACCCTATGGTTGAAATGAACGGAATAAAACATAGTTGGTATTGTGTTTGGTTGTCACATAAATTAAATTAATTAAAGAATTAATTTAATTGGGAAATCAAATATTGAACATATTATATGTACAAGGATGTTGTACACATAATGACAACATAGTTCTATTAATATATGAATTTGGTTCGTAAATAAATAAATAAATATAGTTTACCGAAATCCTTGTTATGATTAATGTAATTATAATTTTCGGATATAATTAATGTAATTATAATTTTTGGTTAAAAACTTTATTGTATTTATTTAATTTTATGAATCATTAAAGATATACCAATTATAAAAGGTAATAAAAGATACAGAGCTTAATATAAACCCTAAGAGATTTCTTGTGAGGTCTAGCAGCCGTTAAGTAAATAAACCTCCAAAATAGTTTTGGATATTTCTTCCGTTCATAGTCAAACCAGGTGGATTACGTAGAGGCTGACATCGGAAAAGGTTGTGGCTTGGTTCGACAGTAGATCAAAATTCTTGTTGCCGAGGCGTCGCTGTCTACTCAGATTGAAGTTTCGGTAATTTTGAAACCTTTATTTCACCCCGATTCGTTCCTCACACGTGGATTCATGGTTTGGATCGCCGGAATTAATTTTATTTTGCTTCGCCAATGGGTGCCGGCGTTCCAACAAATGGGAGTAATATCTTAGGCCACTTGATCGAGTGAGACTAGAAATGCATGGCCATGCTCAAATAAGTTGATATGAGATGTCATACTTATTTTTATATTATAGTCTACTCAAGATATCAAGAAACATGGGATGGACTATGCAAGTGTGACTATTCCATGACTTGTGGTCATCCCAGAGATAAAGGACTTAAGGATTAATGCATGAAAGGTTAATCACAAAAGGTTATGTCGAATCATGACTTCTTGTAACTTAGGTAGAAATGATGTATTGCTAGATGCCACTCATTGTTTGTAACATTAGAATCGTTCTAGTATTACTGCTAATCTTACAAGAACCTACAGGGTCACACCTTATGGTTGAAATGAACGGAATAAAACATAGTTGGTATTGTGTTTGGTTGTCACATGAATTAAATTAATTATAGAATTAATTTAATTGTGGAATCAAATATTGAACATATTATATGTACAAGGATGTTGTACACATAATGAGAACATAGTTCTATTAATATATGAATTTGGTTCGTACATAAATTTAAATAAATATAGTTTACCGAAATCCTTTTTATAATTAATGTAATTATAATTTTTCGGTTAAAACATTATTATATTTATTTATTTTTTAATTATGATTATTATGTTTGGATAAAAATTTTATAAATTATGATTCATTATATATATACCAATTATAAAAAAAAGGTAAAATGAGATAGAGCTTTTGAAACCTTGAAAATAAAGAAAACCAAAACTTTGCTTGTGAGGTCTAGTAGCCGTCAAGCAAAGAAACCTCCAAAGCAGTTTTGGAGATTTCTTCCGTTCATCGTCAAACTGAGTGGATTACGTAGAGGTCGAAATCTTAAAAGGTTGCGGCTTGGTTCGATAGTAGATCAGAAATCTTGTTGCCAAGGCGTCGCTGTCTACTCAAATTGAAGTTTCGGTAATTTCGAAACCATTTTTTCACCCTGATTTGTTCCTCGCACATGGATCCATGGTTTGGATTGTCGAAAATTTTTTTTTTACTGCGCCATGGGGGTACCGGCAATCCAACATTCTGTAGCAGACATACGGCCCTGTTTCAATTCCAGAAATTCTTTTTGCTTTTGATCAATGAATCTCTGACTAATGTACTTCTTTCGAAATTCAGATTGAAAGAAATCCCAGGTAATTGTTCTTTCGGAATAACAGAATTCAAAGTTTTCCACCATTGGCAAGCTGCATCTCTCAACAAAGAAACGGCACACTTCACACATTCATCAGGAGTACATGACATCTCATCAAATACTCGAATTGTGTTCTCGAGCCAAAATTTAGCTTTCTCGGCATCATCGTCATTAGTGGCCCTAAACTCTTCAGCCCCATACTTTCAGATTTTATCGACCGGAGGCTTATTCAACAGATTCAGATTAATAACCGGAGGTACAACAGGAGTCTGAGGGGGATTAGGTGTAACTGCCCGATTTTGGGGCTAGTCAGAATAGTGGTTTCGAAACCACTAATCCGAGGTTGGAAAAATTATTTTTAGTATTATTATATGTGTTATATCATGATTATATGGATGTATGAAAATTTTGGTGCATTAATTTTGGTGATTTCGTGCTTAATTGCGAAAAAGGACTAAATCGCATAAAGTGCGAAAGTTTCATTTTACAAGCTAGAGGAGTCTAACAGCTATAGAATATTAAATTGGAGGTCCTTATAGTGCAATTTAGACATTGGGGAGGTGATGGCCGGCCATAGGGGACAAATTAGAGGCTTGGTCAATGGTTAGGTGAGTTGGTGACTTAATTGAATAAAATAAGATTAAATAAAGAAAAGGCTATCATCCTTTTCATTTCTCTTCTCCTTCCACCAAAATTTTTAGCTAGAAATAGGGGTTTTGAAGATCAAACTTTTAGCTAAGATATTCTCTTCCAAGTAATTGATTTTAGAGGTCTTTCTTGATAATTTTTGTACTTTTAGAACCCCTAAAGCTTAAGCTAGCTAATGAGGGGACTATTTTGAAAAATGGATGAAAGTTTAGGGATTTTCCATGTGAGTGCTTGTGTTGTTTGCTGAGTTTTTATGAAAGAAAATGAATCCTGAGTATTAAATATACAATTTTTGTGAAAGGTGTTTCCATGAAAACACCTGAATAGGACCTATTTGTAAAGGTTGTAATTGACTAATAAATGCATGAAATGATTGGTATTTTGAATTGTTATAAGAGTAATAAATGTTCAGCTAGGCTAGTTTAATGAGGAAATTTGATGAAAAATGATTTACAAGCCTAGGGGCAAAATCGTAATTTTACCAAAGTATAAGGGCAAAACAGTCATTTTTGCCTAAGTATAAATTTTGAAGAATCATGATTTGTGTAGTGATTAAATGAGTAAATTTTATTACTTTATATCAAGAAGAACGCGGAAACAACCTTGACCGGGGAAAAGGCAAGGTTACAGATTAAGCCGCAAATTAACATACTTTGCACCGAGGTATGTTTATGTGTAAATGAAGCATCCTTAATACATATGTTGTTACCTATTGAAGCATTGTATGGATGTAAATACTTATTGGTGAGATTGATTGAAAATGAGTAATTCTCGAATGAACCTCGGAATAGAAATGTGGGCACAGATAAATATCCGTAAATGTGTAATTGTCGATGGGCTGTGTGCGAAACCATCGTTTATATTATCATTTGGTGGGCTGTGTGCGATACCACCTTGTTATCTATTCACGATAGGCTGTATGCGATACCATCGTTTATATTATCATTTGGTGGGCTATGTGCGATACCACTGTAATTATAATTGTTGGTGGGCTGTGTGCGATACCACCCTATTATTGATTAATGGTGGGCTGTGTGTGAAACCACCAGGTATCTTGTATTATTCCGAAGGGTTCATCGAGAAACTTGTTTAAGTAAACATTTCATGTGGCTTTGTGGTGATAAGTGCAGGGCATAAGTACAAATAAATGTGAGCAATGTGTATGATTTATGGTTGGGATGTGGTAAGAGTTGAGATGAGTAAGCATGATTATGAAAATGTGAATTGTTCTTACATAGTATGTAATGCTTTTGGTTGATTAGCATATGGTATGATGCTTATTGTTTACATGTAGACTTACTAAGCTTAAAGTTTACTCCCTTCCTTTTCTCTTGTTTTATAGTGTTAAAGAGCCAGCTCGGGATACGAAGATAATCAGAAGATCACCCATACTATCACCACATCTTGGTATATTTAGACTTAGTAATTTGAGTATGGCATGTATAAGGACTAGACTTAGTAGAATGTCATACTGTTTTGGCCAAATGTGTTGGCATATTCAAAGATGAACTCTTTTCTATAAGCCATAGTTGGTGGCTCCTTCTTATTAATCTATGAAAAGATGAGGTTATTCATGATTGTGCAAGTAGCATGATGATTTACTTGGTTTAATTATGCATGATTGAGTTGATGATCGAATGTGGATTATGCTTGTATGAGTTGGGTGATAGAAAGAGCTTGGCAAATAGCCTTGTTCTTGTCCACACGGGAAGACACACGGGCGTGTGTCTAGGCCGTGCATGACACACGGCCAACCACATGGGTGTGTGCCCAGGCCGTGTGAAGTCTGCACCTGAAATTAGGAATTTAATTCGCCACACAGCCGAAGGACACGGGCGTGTGCCTTGGCTGTGTGACATTTGTGGGGCGATGACGTCAGAAACAGAATTCCAAGGTTTTAGTACACGGGCTAAGACACGGGCGTGTCGAGGCCGTGTGAGGGACACAGGCGTGTGTCCGATCGTGTGAAAACCCGTGTAGGTTCAAATTGAAAAATAATTCCACACGGGTGTGGAACACGGGCATGTGATGTGCCACATGGGCGTGTCCATTCTTCCACACGGGCATGTGGATTGTTTAATGAAAATTTTTCTAAGACTTTTAGGGATCCCTTAAAGAGTTCGATTTGATCCCGAACTATTCTTAATGCGTGATTTGAGCCTCGTAGGCTTGTTTAAGAGGTGTCAAAAAGTTTTAATGTAACAGCCCGATATAGGGCCTAGTCGAAATAGTGGTGCGAGACCACGAATTCGAGGTGAATTTATGAGTTTTTAAGGTTCATGCCATGTTTGCATGTTAGTGTGAAAGTTTCATGAAGCAATTTTGCTAAAATGAAGTTGAATGGTCAAAAAGGACCAAATTGCAAAAGTTGTAAAATATGATTTTCTAGAAGCATTTTGTATGAAATAGCTTTAGAATATTAATTATGAGTCCTTAAATAGCAATTTGCCCAAATTATAAATTTTGGACAAAATTGGACATGAGTTAGTAAATGGTGATATTTTTAAGAGAAGGGCATTTTGGTCATTTACCTATTAAATGATTAATAAAGGAAAAAGATGACAAAAATCATTATCATCTTCTTCCTCATTGCCGAAATTTTCAAAGAAACCATAGCTAGGGTTTTCTCATCTTTCAAGCTTGCTAGTAAGTTCATCTTAGTCCCGATTTTAATATTCTTCGTGTTTTTGAAGTCCTCGTATTATGAATTAGCTATTTTTAGCTATAAGATGAGCTAAAATGCATGTTCAAAAATCTACCCATGAATGACATGCATGCTAAATGATGTTTTATGGAAGTTTATGAGAGTTTGATGCTAGATAAACATCTTTTTCTAAGTGAATTTCATGAAAAATGAGCATAGGAACTAGTTTGTAAAAGTTTTGAAATTAGTCATACCTATTAGAAATAATGATAATTGATAATGGCTATAGTAGAGAAAATGAATCAGCTAAGCATGTAGTCTAAGAAAGTTGAATGAAAAATTATTTTACGAGCCTTGGGGCAAAAGTGTAAATATGAGAAAGTATAAGGGCAAAATAGTAATTTTGCCAAAGTATGAGTTAAGAACCAATTTAGTCAATGTGAGTATTAAATGATCTATTTATGACTATAGATCAAGAAAAATGAAGCTCGGATCGAAACCGAGGCAAGGACAAAATTGAGAACTAAATTGCATATCTACATACATTTTGTATATTGAGGTAAGTTTGTATGATTTCTAAGCTTTATGATTTATGTCATTAAATCGCTTAGTATAATGTACAATGTTATTATGAAAAACGTTTAGTGTTATGTTAAACAAAGAAATTAATGAGATCAAGCATGAGAAAGCCCCGATTAAAGTTGAATAACTTAGGATACTCGATCTACCACATGAAACAAGAAAGTCTGTATAAGACCAAGCCGAGGCATGGCATCGGAAAGCAAGCAAGTTATCATGTAAGTCCAAGGCAAGCTTGGCATTGAGTAAGTTATCATGTAAGTCCAAGGCAAGCTTGGCATTGAGTAAGTTATCATGTAAGTCCAAGGCAAGCTTGGCATTGAGTAAGTTATCATGTAAGTCCAAGGCAAGCTTGGCATTGAACAAGTTATCATGTAAGACCAAGGGAAGCTTGGCATTGAAAAGTTATCAAGAGAAAGAGATCCCATATAAGTCTAAGTTAAGGCATGGCATTGGTGAGAACAAGAAAGACTTCGTATAAGTCCATGTTAAGTCATGGCCTCGAAATTTAGATGAGATTTAGTATCCTCGGTTATTCATATAAATTCATCGGGCAACGAGTTAAGCTCCAAAGAGATAACAATAAAGCTAAGTAAGTAAGGTTATTATCAAGTGATAAAGAATACTATTCATGTTATGAATGACGAATTAGAAATTATGAGTATTATGTTCAAGTATGCTGATCAATGTGATCTAGTGATACAGGTACTTTGTTTGCCTATCAAGTATGAGTGAGTAAGCTTTATAGCTGAAATTTACGATGCCATTGTTTATGTCAAATGGTTTATATTAAGCAAGTACGTTGCTATGTGCATTATGCAAACTTACTAAGCTAAATGCTTACGTCTTTTATTATTTCTTTCTATGTAGTCCCGCCAAGCTAACTTGTGGATCGTTGAAGTCGAAGCTCGAATCACACTATCAACCGCTATTTTGGTATAGCCAAGTTGTTTTTATTAAGTATGGCATGTATAGGAAACATTTCATTTTGAGTATATGTCTTAGAAAGGGAAAAGCATGGGCTATCAAGTTTATTATTATTCTTTTGTAAATGGCTAAATGATTGGCCAAGATTGGTGAGTATGTATGTTATTGATATCAATGGAGCATGTTATATTGTTCATTAAAGTTGTAGTGATTTGAGTTGTTGAGATAGTATGAATTTGCTCTTGATTTCGAGGTGGCAATTGGCTTGGTAAATAGCCTCTAAGCCCCCACACGGTCGGACACTGCAGGCGTGTGTCTAAGCGTGTGTACCTGCACCATTGCACCTTAAGTCGAATATCAAGTTGTAGTACGATCTAAGTCCATTGGCGTGCCATGGCGGTATGTTATAAGTCGAGTGCTCGGGTTTTCACGGGCCGGGACCACGAGCGTGCCATGGCCGTGTGAAGTTGGCGATAAGCTCGAGTTTTAAAGCGGTTAGGAGACATGGGCATGTCTCGGGGTTACAGGCGTGTCCCAACTCACATGGGCGTGTGACTCTGTTTCAATGAAAAGTTTTCGATTGAGTTCCAAAGTTTACGGACATGAGTTTAAGGCCTCGTAGGCGGGAAAACTACAAGTTGATTAAGAAAGATAAGTTCTTAATTGAAACAAAATTTTATAGCCGTAAGTACTTGATTAAGCAAGTTCAAGCATAGTAACTTCTCGTATCCGGTCTAAGCCTCGGACTCGGGTATGGGGTGTTACATTTAGTGGTATCGGGCTACGGTTTAGTCGGTTCTAGGACTAACGTAGCATGAGCACGCAGTCTAGCTATACATGCCATACGTAAGAATGTTTTTATAATGATAGTGTGGCGACTCTCGATGACTTAAATTATGTTTATATATATAGTAAATGGATCACGAAAGAGATATGGCGGATGACGTAGAAAGTAATGCACCGGCTCTCGCTGAAGGGACGGTGCCAAACGAGAATTAGAATAGACCCACTACGGTGAGTCAAGAAGGAGGAGAAGGGGCTAGAGAAGCCTTCCTCCATATGATGAATACGTGGTATTCAGAGTTCATTCGTATGAACCCAAATGTACAACCCCCTCCACCCCCACCTGTTCCACAACCTATTCCAGTAGCCCCTCAAGTAGTAGAGGTGGTAAGAGGAGACAAACCTCCAGTTGATAGGATCAGGAAACATGGGGCAGAAGAATCCCGGGCGAAAAGAGAAGATGATCCAGAAAAAGCTGAGTTTTGGTTAGAAAATAGCATCAGGGTATTTAATGAGTGTGTAGTCTCCCGTTTAAGAGATTCTGCCTATCAATGGTGGAACACCCTTGTATTAGTGGTACCAAGGGAGAATATCACATGGGAATTCTTCCAAGAAGAGTTCAAGAAAAAGTATATCAGTCAAAGATTTGTAGATCAGAAAAGAAAAGAATTTTTAGAGTTGAAGCAAGGCAAGATGTCGGTGACCGATTATGAGCGTGAGTTTGTGCGGCTCAGCAAATACGTTCGAGAATGCGTGTCCACCGAGGCCATCATGAGCAAAAGATTTGAAGATGGGCTAAATGAGGACATCAAACTGTTTGTTGCTGTACTAGAATTGAAATAATTTGTTGTGCTAGTGGAGAGAGCTTGTAAAGCCGGAGAGCTAGTAAAAGAGAGGAGAAAGTCTGAAATTGAGTCTCGCGACTCTAGAAAGAGACAGTGGAATAAGTCATTCCAATCCTCATCCAAGAAGTCAAGAGATTTACCTACCCGATCGGCTACATCCATTGGGTTTTCAAAGAAAGACAAGAGTAAACAGTATTCGAGAAATAAAGCACAGACTACTTCAGTCGCTAGTGTGGGGAACTTTCAATCTAAAAGACCCGAATGCCCACAGTGTGGCAGACGTCATCTTGGACAATGCCGAGCGCACGAAAATGCATGTTTTAGATGCGGTTCCCAAGACCACTACATAAAGGATTTTCCAGAGACAATGAAAGAAGAGAGAGCTCAGAACCCGAGATCCGGGAGTATGGTCAGAGGGAGACCGCAGAGAAACCTAGGAAGTGGGGCAAGAGGAAGAGGTAACCCTAGAGAGCAGGCCGTGAGACCCGAGGGTAGGGCACCTGCACGGACTTGTGCCATTTGCGCTCGCGAAGAGGCATCTTCCCATGATGTTATCACGGGTACCTTTTCTCTTGATGATATTAAAGTTATTGCTTTAATAGATCCCGGATCTACACACTCTTACATTTGCATGAAATTAGTATCTGATTTGAGTATGCCTATAGACTCTACAGAATTTATGATTAAGGTGTCTAATCCTTTAGGCAAGAGTGTGTTAGTTGATGAAGTATGTAAAGATTGTCCATTAATGATTAGAGGTCATTGTTTTAAAGCAAACCTTATGTTGTTACCATTTGATGAGTTTGACCTCATTCTCGGTATGGGTAGTTGATTGCCCATAATGTAATAGTTAATTGTGGGAAGAAATACATTGAGATGAGATGTGAGAATGGGGACACCCTTCACATAGAATCGGATGAAGCAGAGTAGGTTGCGGTTGTGATTTCCCATATGACGGCATGAAATACATGAGAAAAGGGTATGAGGCATATTTGGCCTTTGTGATGAATGATAAAGAAAGCAGAGTTAAAGATTGAGTCCGTACCGATAGTATGTGAGCACATGGATGTTTTTTCGGAAGAATTATCGGGATTACCTCCAATCGAGAGATGTTGAGTTCAGCATTGAGCTAGCTCGATCTTGTACCAATATCTATTACTCCTTACAGAATGGCTCCAACGGAGTTGAAAGAGTTGAAGATACTGATTGCAAGAGTTAACGCAGACAAAGGCTTTGCAAGGTCAAGTTGTTCTCCCTAGGGTGCTCCAGTTTTATTTGTGAAAAGAAGGATGGCACTATGAGATTGTGCATAGATTACCGTCAGCTTAATAAAGTGACAGTGAAGAACAAGTACCCATTGCCGAGGATTGATGATTTGTTCGATCAATTGAAAGGAGCCACCGTATTCTCTAAGATAGACTTGAGATCGGGGTATTACCAGCTAAGAGTAAAGGAGTCAGATGTATCCAAGACTTCTTTTCGAACAAGGTATGGGCATTATGAATTTTTAGTCATGCCTTTTGGTTTGACCAATGCTCCTGCGGTATTCATGGACTTAATGAACCGTATCTTCAAACCATACCTCGACAAGTTTGTAGTCGTTTTTATTGACGACATACTGATTTATTCCCGAGATGAGAATGAGCATGCTGAGCACCTACGGATGGTTTTACAGATTCTTCGAGAAAATCAGTTGTATGCCAAGTTCAGTAAAAGTGAGTTTTGGCTCAATGAAGTAGGATTTCTGGGGCATATTGTCTCAGGAGAAGGGGTTCGAGTAGACCCAAGTAAGATCTCGGCTATTACAGATTGGAAACCACTGAGAAATATCTCTGAGGTTAGAAGTTTCCTAGGCCTAGTCAGCTATTATAGACGATTTGTCAAGGGGTTTTCCATGATTGCAACCCCGATGACGAAGTTATTCTGAGAAAAATGTGAAGTTCGAGTGGGCGAGAAATATGCCAACAAAGTTTCAAAAAATTGAAAGCATTATTGACAGAAGCTCCAGTTTTAGTACAACTTGAGACGGGGAAAGAGTTCATAATTTACAGCGATGCATCCTTAAATGGATTAGGTTGTGTACTTATGCAAGAAGGCAAAGTGATTGCTTATGCCTCAAGACAGATTAAAGCCTCATGAGAAGAATTATCGCCTTACGACCTAGAGTTAGCCGCCATAGTCTTCGCATTGAAGATATGGAGGCATTATCTATATGGTGAGAGATGTCGGATCTTCACCGATCACAAAAGTCTGAAGTACTTGATGACACAGAAAGAGTTGAATTTAAGGCAAAGGAGATGGTTAGAGTTGATAAAAGACTATGAGTTAGTCATTGACTACCATCCAGGAAAGGCGAATGTTGTCGCCGATGCTTTAAGCAGAAAGTCCTTATTTTCATTAAGAGCAATTAATTCACGAATAACTTTATCCGATGATGGTTCTATTCTAGCTGAGTTAAGAGCTAGACCAGTATTTCTCCAAGAGATCGTTGAGGCTCAGAAAGAAGATAGCGAATTGCAAGTTCAGAGAGATCAGTGTGAGACAGATGTTGAGTCGACTTACGAATTAGTCCCAATGGAAGTTTGATGTTCAAAGACAGAGTTTGTGTACCGAGAAAAGAAAAGCTTATTCAGAAAATTTTGCATGAGGCCCATAATGGATGTTTATCTGTACATCCGGGTAGTACAAAGATGTATAATGACTTGAAGCAACAGTATTGGTGGCCGAGAATGAAGAAAGATATTTCAGAGTTTGTTTCCAAATGCTTGATTTGTTAGCAAGTAAAGCCTGAACACCAAGTACCTTCGGGTTTGCTTCAACCCATTTTGGTTCTCGAGTGGAAATGGGACCATATTACTATGGATTTTGTAACGGGTTTACCATTGTTTCTGAGCAAGAAAGATGCTGTATGGGTTGTGGTTGATAGACTTACGAAGTCAGCCCACTTTATACCTGTACGAGTTGATTACTCACTAGACAAGTTAGCAAACTTGTATGTTTCAGAAATAGTAAGACTTCATGGAGTTCCCTTGTCAATCATATCTGATAGAGATCCGAGATTCACATCCAGGTTTTGGAAGAAATTACAAGAGGCCTTAGGTACAAAGTTGAACCTTAGTACCGCTTTTCATCCTTAAACTGACGGTCAATCAGAGAGGTTAATTCAAGTGCTCGAGGATATGCTCAGATGTTGTATTCTAGAGTTCTGAGGTAGTTGGGAAAAATTTCTCCCATTAGTAGAGTTTGCCTACAATAATAGTTTTCAGTCGAGTTTAAAGATGGCGCCTTATGAGGCTTTATATAGGCGTAAGTGCAGAACGCCTTTAATTTGGACTGAACTCAAAGAAAACCAAATTCACGGGGTTGATTTGGTTAGAGAAAAGTGAAAGAGAAAGTAAGAGTGATACGAGAGTGCTTAAAAGCTACTTCAGATGGATGAAATCCTACTCGGATTTAAAAAGAAAAGAGATAGAGTATCAAGTTAGAGATAAAGTTTTCTTGAAAGTGTCACCTTGGAGAAAAGTTTTCAGATTTGGCCGAAAAGGCAAGTTGAGTCCACGTTTTATTGGACCATATGAGATTACTGAGAAAGTTGGGCCTGTAGGTTACAGATTGGCTTTGCCATCAGAGTTAGAAAAGATACATGATGTGTTTCACGTGTCAATGTTAAGACGCTACCGATCAGACCCTTCGCATGTAATTCCCCAGTCAGAGGTAGAGATTCATCCCGACATGACTTATGGTGAAGAACCAATCAAGATATCAGCTCGGGAAGTGAAGCAGCTAAGAAAGAAAAGTATTGCCTTAGTGAAAGTATTGTGGCAAAGGCATGGAATAGAAGAAGCCACATGGGGACCAGAAGAGAGTATGAGAAACTAGTACCCAAACCTTTTCACTGGTAAGATTTTCGAGGACAAAAATCCCTAAGGGGGGAGAATTGTAACAGCCCGATTTAGGGCCTAGTCAGAATAGTGGTGCGAGACCACGATTTCGAGGTGAATTTATGAGTTTTTAAGGTTCATGCCATGTTTGCATGTTAGTGTGAAAGTTTCATGAAGCAATTTTGCTAAAATGAAGTTGAATGGTCAAAAAGGACCAAATTGCAAAAAGTTGTAAAATGTGAGTTTCTAGAAGCATTTTGTATGAAATAGCTTTAGAATATTAATTATGAGTCCTTAAATAGCAATTTTCCCAAATTATAAATTTTGGACAAAATTGGACATGAGTTAGTAAATGGTGATATTTTTAAGAGAATGGCATTTTGGTCATTTACCTATTAAATGATTAATAAAGGAAAAAGATGACAAAAATCATTATCATCTTCTTCCTCATTGCCAAAATTTTCAAAGAAACCATAGCTAGGGTTTGCTCATCTTTCAAGCTTGCTAGTAAGTTCATCTTAGTCCCGATTTTAATATTCTTCGTGTTTTTGAAGTCCTCGTATTATGAATTAGTTATTTTTAGCTATAAGATGAGCTAAGATGCATGTTCAAAAATCTACCCAAGAATGACATGCATGCTAAATGATGTTTTATGGAAGTTTATGAGAGTTTTATGTTGGATAAACATCTTTTTCTAAGTGAATTTCATGAAAAATGAGCATAGGGACTAGTTTGTAAAAGTTATGAAATTAGTCATACCTATTAGAAATAATGAGAATTGATAATGGCTATAGTAGAGAAAATGAATCAGCTAAGCATGTAGTCTAAGAAAGTTGAATGAAAAATTATTTTACGAGCCTTGGGGTAAAAGTGCAAATATGAGAAAGTATAGGGGCAAAATAGTAATTTTGCCAAAGTATGAGTTAAGAGTCAATTTAGTCAATGTGAGTATTAAATGATCTATTTATGACTATACATTAAGAAAAATGAAGCCTGGATCGAAACCGAGGTAAGGACAAAATCGAGGACTAAATTGCATATCTATATACATTTTGTATATTGAGGTAAGTATAATGTACAATGTTATTATGATTTATGTCATTGAATTGCTTAGTATAATGTACAATGTTATTATAAAAAACGTTTAATGTTATGTTAAACAAAGAAATTAATGAGATCAAGCATGAGAAAGCCCCGATTGAAGTTGAATAACTTAGGATACTCGATCTACCACATGAAACAAGAAAGTCCGTATAAGACCAGGCCGAGGCATGGCATCGACAAGCAAGCAAGTTATCATGTAAGTCCAAGGCAAGCTTGGCATTGAGTAAGTTATCATGTAAGTCCAAGGCAAGCTTGGCATTGAACAAGTTATCATGTAAGACCAAGGCAAGCTTGGCATTGAAAAGTTATCAAGAGAAAGAGATCCCATATAAGTCCAAGTTAAGGCATGGAATTGGTGAGAACAAGAAAGACTTCGTATAAGTCCATGTTAAGTCATGGCCTCGAAATTTAGATGAGATTTAGTATCCTCAGTTATTCATATAAATTCATCGGGCAACGAGTTAAGCTCCAAAGAGATAACAATAAAGCTAAGTAAGTAAGGTTATTTTCAAGTGATAAAGAATATTATTCATGCTATGAATGACGAATTAGAAATTATTAGTATTATGTTCAAGTATGCTGATCAATGTGATCTAGTGATACAGGTACTTTGTTTGCCTATCAAGTATGAGTAAGTAAGCTTTATAGCTGAAATTTATGATGCCATTGTTTATGTCAAATGGTTTATATTAAGCAAGTACGTTGCTATGTGCATTATGAAAACTTACTAAGCTAAATGCTTACGTCTTTTATTATTTCTTTCTATGTAGTCCCGCCAAGCTAACTTGTGGATCGTTGAAGTCAGAGCTCGAATCACACTATCAACCGCTATTTTGGTATAGCCAAGTTGTTTTTATTAAGTATTGCATGTATAGGAAACATTTCATTTTGAGTATATGTCTTAGAAAGGGGAAAAGCATGGGCTATCAAGTTTATTATTATTATTTTGTAAATGGCTAAATGATTGGCCAAGATTGACTAAGTATGTATGTTATTGATATCAATGGAGCATGTTATATTGTTCATTAAAGTTGTAGTGATTTGAGTTGTTGAGATAGTATGAATTTGCTCTTGATTTCAGGGTGGCAATTGGCTTGGTAAATAGCCTCTAAGTGCCCATACGGTCGGACACACAGGCGTGTGTCTAAGCCGTGTGTACCTGCACCATTGCACCTTAAGTCGAATATCAAGTTGTAGTACGGTCTAAGTCCACGGGCGTGCCATGGTGTGTGTTATAAGTCGAATGCTCGGAGTTTTTCACGGCCGAGGACCACGGGCGTGCCATGGCCGTGTGAAGTTGGCAGTAAGCTCGAGTTTTAAGCACGGTTAGGAGACATGGGCGTGTCTCAGGGTTACACGGGCGTGTCCCAACTCACATGGGCGTGTGACCCCTGTTTCAATGAAAAGTTTTCGATTGAGTTTGAAAGTTTACGGACATGAGTTTAAGGCCCTCGTAGGCCGGGAAAAGTACAAGTTGATTAAGAAAGATAAGTTCTTAATTCAAAACAAAATTTTATAGCCGTAAGTACTTGATTAAGCAAGTTCAAGCATAGTAACTTCTCGTATTCGGTCTAAGCCTCGGACTCAGGTATGGGGTGTTACATATAAATTGGAGAGGAAAGTCAAGTCTCGGAATTGCATGATTGATTGCGTATAAGTCTAGTAATGCCTCGTATCCTGTTCCGGCGTTGAATACGGGTAAGGGGTGTTACATTAGGTGGGGGCGGAGGTTGAGAAATAGCCGGATTTGGAACGCCCCAAATTTGGGCCTAGTAGAATTGGGCCCATTGGGCCTTGGGAAGGGGAGCGTTTAAAATTTTTGGGAATAAGAGGACGGCACTAATGCGAGTTGGACCTATTAGGTGAGTGATCTTGGAGTGTTTAGAGGGTACTATGAAGTCCCGGGTTCAAGTTATGCCATAGGAAAAATTTTGATTTCTAGCCTTAGTGGAACCCTTATCTCTAATGGTATGACTCATAAATAAATTAGGGTAAAATAAGACACAAAAGGAGTTGTGGTCTAGTGGCAAATGGCGCCACTTGGGAGACAAGGAAGTGACGCCATAGAGGAAGCAAGGGGTCCAAGGTTCAAGTCTTGGCTCTTGAAATTTATTTTGGTTTCTCTTTTAAATAAATCTGGAAGCGAGTAGGTAGGCTTTATAGTTAAATGTGTTGGACTTATGACACAAAGGAGCTTGTGTCCTAGTAGTGGTGGCGTGACATGGCTATCGAGAGGACTTTGGTTCGAATCCCTTTGCACGCAAAGGTGGATTATTTTGCTAAGGAGTCGATTTTTGGAAGATTGACGGAGGGATCCCACATCGGGAAGCTAGCATGAGGATAGGCAAGAAGCTAGCTTTAAATAGAGCAAACCATGAGGAGAGTAAGCATACCTTGGTTATGCGTTGGATCATTCGTTGATCTGTACGCCGTTGGGTCGCGGTGGTGGTGACCAAAGTTGATCGACACACCCCTTGGGGGTCAAGCGTGCGATCATTGTTGGCTTCTGCGCAGAACAGTGTTCAGAGCGCGGATTAACTTCAGATTCCTATCAGGTGTGTATTTCTCTTTACACAGTACTTCCTTCAATCTGAATCCCAACCCCAATGCAGAATGTAGCGTCATAAATATTACGTGTATGCAAAATGGCCATGCTCAGTAACAGTCATTTGAACATATATTAAAAGCATATCAGTCACACGACCACCGTCAAGTCAGTTAAAACACAATCATACGATCACAGCCAAATCAGTCAAATTCATGGTCTAAGTCAGTCATTTACCCACAAGGACAAAATAGTCATTTTACCCTATAAGGGTATTTCGATAATCCTACCCTTCAGGGGTATTTCGATAATTCTATCCTACAGGGGCATTTCGGTAATTTTGCAAACCGAGGGTATTTCCGTAATTTCACAAGTCAAGGGTATTTCAGTAATTTCACAAATCGAGGGTATTTCGATAATTTCACAAATTGAAGGTATTTCAGTAATTTCACAAATCGAGGGTATTTCGGTAATTTCACAAACCGAGGGTATTTCGGTAAATTCACAAATCGAGGGTATTTTGGTAATTTCACAAATCGAGGCTTAACGACCCAACAGAAGGTCCACCGTCGCCTCGAGCGACTTAAAGAACCCAAACAGACACAACGGTGTAAATGGGCCTAAGGCCCATTACTCGGCCCAAGTGGGCCCACACGCTCGTGTGGCCCAAATAGCCTAGAAATAGCCTCGGCTATACGAACAGCATAGTTCAAACCCATAGAAACCATATAACATGCATTTTATTTGTGTGGGGCCCACCAGCCCATTGGGCCAACACGACCCATTTCGGCCCCAACGCGGCCCAAAGTGACCTAAGCCCATGAGAACGCTCATGGTGGCCTTAACCATCTTACGCCCATACTCGTGGGCTCGGTCCACCACACGTGCGACTGCACGCTCGTGTGGCATCATTCACCGGTATTTCGACTATTCGGCATTTTGTCGATCTACGATCAGGAGGAGTGGTGTGCGTGTGTACACACGCTTTTCGGCTCTTTTGCCGACTATAGGTCACAGGGTAAAAATACACACCTGATTGCGAACGTGCGTGACTAACCCACAAGAACACCAACCAAACACAATAAGAAACTTTGGTTAGTCGCTTATCAATCAATTGAAGAGAACCTTAACCCAAAACTCCGATTCGGAGGCTTACCTAACACCCGCCTTAATCAATCTCACTTAGGCCGTCACTGTAACACCCCAAACCCAGCCTAGAAGTTAGGCCCGAATCTGACGTATCACATTGAAGTATTTTTCGAAAACCATGTTTTCATAGAAAACCCTTCTTGTTTAAAGTCTCAAGTAAAATCCCAGTTACGTTAGTTTATTTTTAAAACGTGGTACATTGAAAAATTATTAATTTTATTCCCAAAACATCTTTTCAGTTGCGGAAGCTGATTTTAAAAGTAATTGATTTATGAAAAAGATTAAGTCGCGAAACCATTTCAAAAATGTTGCGAAAACGTCGTGTTGTTTTAAAAAACAGTTAACATTTTGGAAAAATCGTGATTTACCTCTAACGGATATAATTCAAAGTAAAGAAAGACCCAAAGTTAAAATCCAGAAACTTAAAGAGGCCTTATTACAACCTAAATCAAAATACTTGAATGTAAATAATCAAAACAGAAAACACAAGCAGTGTGTGGCCTTCTCCGAGTCCCTCGCAGCACTGATCCGTCTAAGGCTGGGGATTACCTGCACAGTTAAAAACGGGGTGAGTTTACGAAAACTCAGTGTGTAATCCCCTTACTAGAGTAACAGTCAGTATACAGAAACAGAAACCTAAATAGTCTGGGCCAAAGCCCTTTAACAGTAACACTACAGTACAAATCAGAGCATACGTGGGCCAAGCCCACTACAATATCATTTGGGTCACAACCCATAACAGAATCAATTGGGCCTAGCCCAAACCAGTGACAGATCTCATATCAGATATGCAATAGTATGGGGATGCAACCCACCCTGATCCAGCCAACACACCACCTGTACCAACCCTACACTTACGTGGGGATAAAATCGACCCACCCAGCCAGCACACCAATGTTAGTACTGGTTGCGGCCCTAATAGAAATCACAGCAAAACTGCTAATATATATATACGGCTCTAAGCCTTCAATAGCGGTATTATAATTGGCATAAAGCCATCAGTAAGTGTATTATGTTTGGCACATAGCCACCAGCGACGGTAATATAATCGGCACACAGCCTTGGGTAAATATGATTGACACTGAGTCATCGTTATATATGTTAGGCACATAGCCACGGGTAAATACGATTGGCACAAAGCCATAATCAAGATGGCACAGAGCCAAAATCAGATTACGCGGCTTGAAGCCGTCCGTTGGTCCACAGTCGTCATGCGACCCGTGCGACCCTATCAGAACTTCCTCCGTATCAATGTCCCACCCCATGCAATATGTCGTGTATGTCATGCTAAATCATTACACGTATATGCAAAATGGCCATGCTCAGTAACAATCATTTAACCATATACTAAAAGCATATCAGTCACACGACCATAGTCAAGTCAGTCAAATTCATAGTCTAAGTCAGTCATTTACTCATAAGGGCAAAACAATCATTTTACCCTATAAGGGTATTTCGATAATCTTACCCTTCAGGGGTATTCCGGTAATTCTACCCTTTAGGGGTATTTCAGAAATTCTACCCTACAAGGGTATTTCGGTCATTCTACACTACAGGGTATTTCGGTAATTTTGCAAACTGGGGTATTTTAGTAATTTTGCAAATTGGGGGTAATTTGGTAATTTTGCAAATTTAAGGTATTTCAGTAATTTTGCAAACAAGGGGTATTTCGGTAATTTTACAAACTGGGGGTATTTCGGTAATTTTGCAAACTGGGGGTATTTTGGTAATTTTTACAAATTGGGGGTATTTCGGTAATTTTGCAAACCAGGGGTATTTCGATAATTTTCCAAACTGGGGGTATTTCGGTAATTTTTGCAAATCGGGGGTATTTCGGTAATTTTGCAAATTGGGGGTATTTTGGTAATTTTGAAAATCGGGGGTATTTCGATAATTTTTGCAAATCAGGGGTATTTCGGTAATTTACTGACCTCTCAGAAGGTCTACAGTCGCCTCGAGCGACTTATGCAATCTAACAGGTCATGACAGGGTAAATGGGCCCAAGGCCTATTACTCGGCCCAAGTGGGCCCATCCTTATTAGTCGCTTACGCAGATTCCATCCGTGTGGGCCCCACACAACCCATTTAGGCCCAACAAGGCCCAGAACTACCGAATTCATGTGCGCGACATGACAAGTCTATCTACGTCCCACTTAATAGTGAAGTTTACCCACGCGGCCCCACGGGCCTATTGAGCCCATACGACCCATTTCGGCCCAAGCCCATGAGATCGCTCATGGCGGCCTTCCTCGTCGTACGCTCACGTTTCGTGAGCTCGGTTGATCACATGAGCGTTCGCACGCTCATGTGGCCCAAAAGCCCAAACCTTCGGCTTTTCGGCTTATCGACAATCCGGCATTTCAGCATTTGCCGCTACAGCTAACACCGTGCGATAAACATTCACACTCTATCGGCTTTTGACTGATTAGCAATTACGGTACTAATACACACTTTCGGCTTTTCAGCCGATCATCAACAGAGCACAAAGTTACACACCTTCGGCTTATCAGTCGACTATCAGGTACAGGGTAAAAATACACACCTCTTTGCAAAACTAGCTAAGATCCACGTTCTCCGAATCCTTGACTGAACACTAATCGGTTTGTTGCCCTTGATTCCCAACTAGAATCAACTACACGATCCTTATCGACTAGCTGCAATACAACCACAATCTTATAATCACCAACACCATTTGAACAGTTAAATTTCGAAGGGAAACGCATACTGTAACATCCCGGTTTAGGGCCTAGCCGGAATAGTGGTACAAGACCACAAATCCGAGGGTCATGAATTAGTTTTTGAGGCTTATATTATGTATGCATGCTAGTGTGAAAGTTTCATGAAGCAATTTTGTGAAATTGTGGTTGGATTGTCCAAAAGGACTAAATTGCAAAAGTTGCAAAATGTGTGTTTCTAGAAGCTATATGTGTGAAATAGCTTTAGATTATTAATTAGAGGTCCTTAAATAGAAATTTATCCAAATTCTAATTTTTGGACAAAAATGGGCATGGATGAGTTAAAATTGAAAGTTTATCAAAAAAGGGCATTTTGGTCATTTATCAATTAAGTGATTAAAATAGGTGAAAAGATGATAGAAATTCATTCATCTTCTTCCCATAGCTGCCGAAAATTTGAGAAGCCATTTTTAGGGTTCTTTCAATTTTTCAAGCTTGCTAGTAAGTGCTCCTAAGCCCGATTTTTGATATTCTTCGTATTTTTGAAGTCCCGGTAGCATGAGTAAGCTATTTATAGCTATTTGGTGAGCTATTATGGATGTTCAAAAATGTACATATGTATGACATGAATGTATTTTGATGTTTTATGGAAGAATATGAAAGCTTGATGTAGTAGAAACATCTTTTGCTAAGTGATTTTCCATGAAAATGCATGTAGGGACTTAGTTGTGAAAATCTTAAGTTTGGTCATACATGGGTGATTTAGTGAGATTTGATGAATGCTTTAGTTGAGTAAGTGGTTCGGCTAAGCATGAAAGAGTAGAAAGTTGGATAAAAATCACTTTACGAGCCTTTGGGACTAAAGTGTAAATATGAGAAAGTTTAGGGGCAAAATAGTAATTTTGCTAAAGTATGAGATGTGGGTCAATTTAGTCAATGTGTGTATTGAATAAGCTGATTTATTCATTATAGATCAAGAAAGACGAAGTTCGGATCGAAACCGAGGCAAAAGCAAGGTGGTGGACTAAATTGCACATTTCAATACTTTTGAGTATCGAGGTAAGTATATGCATAAACAATGCATTCATACTTACAATTTGTAAATGCTAGCTAGGGTGTAGCATGAATGAGAATGAATGAGAATGATTGGGAACCTATGTGGTTCAAGTAGAATGAATGTAATATAGATGTGAATGGATGAATAATTGGGTAAATAGACTTGTGCATGTGTTGTGATAATGCTAGATGGTGGGCTAAGTGTGATACCATCCAAATGCATATTGACGATGAGCTGGCTATGTGAGATGCTATCGTTAGGTATATCATTTAGTGGCTATGTGCGAGATCACGATGATTACCTTTGTGGTAGGCTAAGTGTGATACCACCTTATAAATTGATTGTGGTGTGCTAAGTACGAAACCACCGAGATATTGGATGTGTGGTTTAATTGTGTATATTAGCTGTGTGTAATAGATGTGTGGATAAGATATGTGGATTAGATGTGTGGATTAGCTATGTGAGTTAGCTACGTGGATGCATCATTGAGCAATAATGACGTGTTGTATATTATGTAAATGTGATATTGAATGCAGGGGTGCGTTTCAATAATTATGAGCATGTGACTCATGATGTGTTGGTAATATGGTAAGGGATAGAAAGAGTAAGCATAGTTGTATATTATATGTTGGTATAATGCTAATTGTGGTTGGGCTTATACTATGATGCTTAATTGTTTATGTGTAAACTTACTAAGCTCAAAGCTTACTCTCTTTCTTTTCCCTTGTCTTATAAATTAAAAGCGTTGAATCGAGATACGAGGATCATCAGGAGATAGCCCACATATCAGCACACTTTGGTACATGAAACATAATGTTTTGTATATGGCATGTATAGGGGCTAGATAAGTTAGTAAATTTTGTTGTAAATGGCTAAGATGTGTTGGCCTATAGATGGATAGCTTATTTTGTATAATGCCATGGTTGTTGGCTATTACATTATATGAAAGAAAGATGTACTTTTCTATGTGAGAATGCACTTCAATTTGAGTTGATTATGATGGTGTTAGATGAGTATTTGTTGTGTATGTTAGAGGGGTGAAAAGAACTTGACACTTAGTCTTGTTCTTGACCATGTGGGTAGACACACTGCAGTGAGAGTCTAGACCATGTGTGACACACTGGTCGCCCACGGGCGTGTCTTTGTGGCCATGCGTCCCCTGCATGTTAATATTTGAAAATAGAATAGACCACGGACTAGTCACACGGGCGTGTGCCTAGGGCGTGTGGGATTCATCAGTGTTGGCCACGGGCTAGCCACACGGGCGTGTGTCTAAACTCTAGGCCGTGTGAGGGAAGTCAATGTTCACCACGGTTGGGGAGCACGGGCGTGCCATGGCCGTGGGGCATTTGGCAGAATGCTTAGATTTTTAGGCACGGTCTGGGGACATGGGCGTGTGTGCTCATGCACGGGCGTGTGAGACCTGTATAAAAGAGGAAAATTTTAAGGATCGTAAAAGTTCCGGATTAGTCTCGAGATCCCTCGTGTGTATGAGTGAGGCCTCATAAGTCGAGAATGAGGTTATAGCGAGTAATGACGTTGAGCCTAAGTGGCGATTAAGCGGTTTGAGTTTGGTAATGCCTCGGGCCCAGTTCCCGGCGTAGAACCCGAGTAAGGGGTGTTACACTTACCCAAACGTGTAGTCCAGATGTGGAGAGGAGGCAATGGGCCAAACCTAGACACACCATTGGTTGATCGAAGAGTTGACGACTTGTCTGGAACTTTCGAAGGACCGTAATAGAACAACAAAGGAGAGTAATCGGCTAGCCCCATAAAACTAAATTGAGGGAGAGAAGGAGAAGATTTGGTTTGAGCAATTTGAGAAAAAGGCCTTTGAAGAAAGTTGAAAGAATAAAGATAAGAGTAGAAAGAGGAGGTGAGAATTGGCAAAGAAGAAAAATAGATGTGCAAGGAATAAGCACTCAACGTTACCAGAAGAGACAGAAAAGAAAATGCACGAAAGGTCAGTTTCCCAAACAGGTTCGGCAACACTGGAAAAGAGGAGAGAAAGGAAACAAAAGCAAAGGAAAACCCGAGAATGATCACCAAAGAATTCGGCACAACCCACAGAGATATACAAAAATGCTCCCAAAATGCCAAATGCCCATTACTAAGGACCCCTTAGCCGAATTTGCATCCCCCAACATCCCCATTCAGCCACAACTCCTTCCCCTTTTCAAATTCCTAAAACATCTCCATAAATCCCTCCTTGATTTGCTGTATAATCTTCTCCCAACAACTCAAGACCATTTCAAACTTCCCAACACAGAGTTCAAATCCAACACAAACTCTTGCCCACTCATGAGCAAAATAAATAATCCCTTTTTGCATGCAGTGAGACTTGAACCTCTGTCCTCCTTGCCACACCTGTGACGCCACAACCACTCCACCACAGGCTCTCTTTGTGCCTCCTTTTAATCACAAATACTTAAAAGGCTTACAACCTGGAGTTAGGACTCCCCAAATGCTAAAAATAAAAATTTTCCAAATGACATGGCTTGCACCCAGGACTTCATAGAAGCCCCCTAACCTTCCAAAATCACTCACCTAATAGATCCAACATGCATTTGTGCCATTCTCTTGTTCTCAAAAATTTTAAATGTTCCCATGCCCAAGGCCCAATAGGCCCAATTCTACTAGGCCCAAATTTAGGGTGTTACAATTCTACCCCCTTAAAGAAATTTCGTCCTCGAAATTTCCAACTATCTAATAGCCGCACAACACAGGTTACACCACTACGCTTTTGCTGCGCACTCTAATCCTAATAACACTAATACACTTTTAACTTAATCTTGAAACCTCTTACACACAACCAAACATCTAACCACAGAAGCAAACATATATTTATCACACATGCATACAATTTCTATATTCAAACATCATATCCAAACAAAACACACCTAACTTAAAAGGGACTGTACAATTCTGAACCCGATGCTCCTTAGACCCGAATCTAAGACACGCTCCTGACTTCCTCCAGCATTCACCCGAATGGCGCCTTTTTCAATGCTCGCAAGCTAGAAAGTTTGGACGCGTCTTAACGCGTTTCACAAAACGAGGCTCCTGCTTCAGAGGACTGTGATCCCTCTTCCTGCTGCACTCCGAGCACCTAGCCTGAAGTGTTTCACCATACGCCTTAGCTCCTGCCTCAAACACTTCTTCCAGCACTTTCCTTACCAACCAGGTCAGTACCTCCGTACCAAGCTCCGGGTTATCGCTACCCGAAGTTGGCAGACTTACCTCGACTACCGTCTCCTGAAACATCTTATGTTCTAGAGAGACGAGCGACTCCTCGCGACCTTGCTTGCCTTCGAAATCCATCACAATACTGTTGCTAGCTAAAAAAAACAATCTGATTTCTAGAACATCCACTGAATCAATACAAAATCTATTTTTAAATACTGTCTAACATAAAACTTACGGATTCGGCGCGGGAGACTCGGTGAACCACACTTCCAGAAAAACAGTCAATACAACATTTCAAAAACTTCAACTCTTTTCAAACCTTTTTGAAACAATTATTTTGGAAATTCAATTTTAAAGACCCAATCCATAGTCGAGTTTTGCAAACCTGGCTCTGATACTGGAAAAACAAAAATTTACGTGTTTTTACATGCCCTTTTTAACTTAAAATCATGCTATTTCGGTTAAATTCTTGTCAAAAAATAAATAAATACTATAAAATAATTAAATTGTGTTAAAAATATTAACATGATGAATTTTAATTAATTTTATAGTTAATTTTGATTAATTTTGACTATTTTTGACAGATTCGCACAAAGAGCGAAAATTGGCTCGGCAGACACTGCTCGAAGAATAAACCCGAGAAGCAATTTAAAGTATCGAGGAAAATTTATTTCCAGCCCAAGACGGTCTGATTATGAATATTAAATCATAATATTATTAATTTTAATTTATTCCCAATTTAATTTGGGCTAAATAAATTATTATTAATTAATTATGAAAAAAAGGGTCTAGTTAAACCGCACTGGTTGAACCGAATTTAGTGAACCGAACCAGCCACCAATTGGGCTGCCTAAAACCGTCCATATGCTGACCCAAATCAGCTTATTAGCTGATTATTTGAGCATGCAAAGAGGCCCTTGAAGACTTGTCAAGGTTGCATTCAACCCCCTCCACAATTAGTGGCTTTGTAGATTTGCCCCAAGCCATATTTAGCAAAGTTGAAGCCATCAACTTTGCCACATGGGTGGCTGGCCAAGGTGTGGATCTTTGGCTGCTATTTTTAGCAAATTTCAGCTGCCACATTCAGCTATAAATACCCCCTTAGCTGATCATTCAAAGCATCCCTCATCTCTCATTCACATCTCTTCTCTCACAACTTTTTCTCTCCTCTCTCAATTCTTCTTTCATTTTCCTATTTCCTTGCTCTTGTGCCGATTTATCCCTTTGGGAAAGGGGTCTTCTTCAGCCATCATTGAGCAGCAATTAGAGTGTTCATAAGCCACATTGATAGCCGAGGACAACGGAGGACAAAGAACGGAGCAATCAGTCAAGCCACAGAGAAACACCGGATTTGCTTCTTGTTCCCTATCTCTTTAAATTTCGTTGTTGTTTTGACAAACATGTTTATGAATATTTATGCTATTGGAATGGTTAATTTAATCAGCTTAGCTTGAATTTAATTCGTGTTGGGTTGATTGCATGCCGTCCTTTTTAATTATTAAAATTGTGTTTATGCTGTTATAGGCCTCGGTAAAATGCTTGATTAAGTAAAATCATGCCTAAGTTATTCTGGCATTATAATTGTTTAGATAACTAAAGAATTAATTATTTAAACGCATTAAAATTTTAATTAATGGACACAGTACTTAATCAGTGCATGTTTAATTCTTCTAAGGTAGTTGAAGATTATATTAGCATTGTATTTGGCGATACGTATGTCTTGCATAACTTGCAAGATTTTTGTGATTAAACTGTTTCAAGGTAAGGATACTTTGTTACCTCACATAGTCTTTTATATGCTTATTAGGTTGAATTAATCGGTTGAATTGACATAGGAATATGCGAGAGATTGTTTAATTTAATAAGTATGTATGTGCAATAACATGTTTACTTTTATAAATCTGTTTTATCGGTCGAATTGACATAGGAATATGTGCAAGAGATAAATGGATTTTTGATTTGTAAATATGTTCATAAGTTAGCAAATTACCGAGTTGCCGTGATTTATTCGTAACAAGTATAAGCATAAGTTTAATAATTCTAAGGTAAGAAATGCAATTAATCCAACACAATTATATCATCGTGATTAAAATCAGCTTTTGAAATCGTGCATTAGAACTTTATTTTATTTTATTTTACTTTGTTTTTTTTTTAGTTTTTAAATATTTCTGAAATCCAAATATTTTCCCTTCACCAAAGTGTTTGAAATCATTTTCATAAATAATTCTTTTACAGTCCCTGTGGGTACGATAACTCGACATTTACTTGTCACTTTATTACTTGTTGCGATTGTGTACACTTGCACATTTCCACCGTTCCAAGTTTTTGGCGTCGTTGCCGGGGACTGTTTTTCAAAGCCATTATTTGTGAATCTGTTTTACATTTTGGTTTATTTATTTTCCTATTAAAATTTTTACTTAACTTTTCTTTGATTATTTCAGGTGTTTATGAGTATTGACTAGATTATTGACTTACTCTCTGTAAACCCTGAGATAGAACTAACCTTTCGACAGCGAAGAAGACAAGCGAACCAGAGAAGGACCGAAGAGATGAGCTTCGAGAATATGAATCAAGGAAACAGAGCAAACCCTGCTCAGAATCCTATCCTTATTGCTGATGATAGGGATAGGGCCTTAAGACAATATGTCTTGCCAGTGTTCAATAACCTTAATCTGGGTATTAGAAGACCCAAAATCGAGGCACAACAATTCGAGCTGAAGCCAATCATGTTCCAGATGCTTCAGACAGTGGGCCAATTCAGTGGAATGCCTACTGAAGATCCTCATCTTCACTTAAGACTATTTATGGAAGTGAGCGATTCTTTCAAGTTAGCCGGAGTTCCCGAAGATGCCTTACGATTGAAGCTGTTCCCATATTCGCTAAGGGACAGAGCTTGTGCCTGGTTGAAATTATTGCCACCGAACTCCATTTTTACATGGCAAGAATTAGCTGAGAGATTCCTCGTGAAGTATTTCCCGCCAAGCAAGAATGCTAAGCTGAGGAACGAGATCACTGCCTTCCACCAAATGGATGATGAGTCCTTGTATGAGGCATGGGAAAGATTTAAAGAGTTATTACGAAAGTGCCCTCATCATGGAATCCCACATTGCATCCAACTTGAGACGTTTTACAATGGTTTCAACGCTCACACGAGGATGGTAGTGGACGCTTCTGCTAATGGTGCTCTCCTTTCTAAGTCTTATAATGAGGCTTATGAAATTATCGAGAGGATTGCTAGCAACAATTATCAATGGCCAACCAATTGAGCAGCGTTAGGAAGACGAGTCGCTGGAATACATGAAGTAGACGCTCATACTTCACTCGCATCTCAGGTATCATCAATATCCTTAATGCTTAAAAATCTTACTACTAATGGGTCTAATAGTTTTGCAGCACACCCGCCTAATCAATTTGAGAATATAGCCTGTGTCTATTGTGGGGAGGGACATTTGTTTGAAGAATGTCCGTCGAACCCAGAATCTGTATACTACATGGGTAATCAGAACCAAAACCGAGCAAGGCAAGGGTTGCAATCAAAATTTTATAACCCATCATGGAGAAACCACCCGAATTTCTCCTGGAGTAATCAAGGGGCTGGAACCAGTACCACTTACACCAACCCAGACCAACCCAGCCGCCTAACTTCCTGCAACAAGTTCAGAAACCAGTTCAAGCTGAAGCATCCAATAGCTTAGAGAGTTTGCTGAAGACATACATGGCAAAGAATGATGCCTTAATCTAGAGCCAAGCAACTACATTGAAGAATTTGGAGAATCAAGTGGGCCAGCTTGCAACTGAACTTAGGAACCGACCACAGGGTACCTTACCCAGTGATACGGAAGATTTGAGAAATCTGGGAAAGGAGCATTGCAAAGCGCTAACACTGAGGAGTGGAAAGACGATAGAGCCCAATACCATTGAAGCTGGAAAAGAGCGAGCTGACTCTCAAGATTCATAAGAAATTCAACCAAGTGTTGAAATCCCAGTTTCACCAGAATCAAAATCTGCAAAACCCGACAAAGTAACCTCAGGACTAGCTAATTCTGATCAACTAACAACTTTGTTAGGTGTAGAATTGTTGCCAAAGACGAATCAACCAGAATCAGTTCCAGTAATGAAACCACCACCACCCTACCCTCAAAGACTTCGGAACCAGAAGTAGGAGATTCAATTCAAGAAGTTCCTTGACATACTCAAGCAACTTCACATCAACATCCCGTTGGTTGAAGCACTTGAGCAAATTCCAAACTATGTCAAGTTCATGAAAGATATCTTGTCTAAGAAACGAAGACTTGGAGAATTTGAGACGGTAGCTCTGACGAAGGAATGCAGTGCATATCTTCAAGACAAACTACCCCCAAAATTGAAGGATCCTTGATGTTTTACCATACCGTGCAACATTGGAGCAACATATTGTGGTAAGGCATTATGTAACTTAGGTGCAAGTATCAACTTGATGCTTATGTCAATATTTAGGAAGTTGGGGATAGGAGAAGTTAGACCAACTACAGTTACACTTCAACTAGCAGATCGATCCTTAGCACATCCAGAAGGAAAAATCGAGGACATATTGGTACGTGTAGATAAGTTTATATTTCCTGCTTACTTTGTAATTCTAGATTTTGAAGCAGACAAAGAAGTACCAATCATCCTAGGAAGACCATTCTTAGCAACTGGAATGACCCTTATTGATATGCAGAAGGGCGAGCTCACTATGCGTGTTTAGGATGATCAGGTAACATTTAATGTCTTTAAGTCTATGCGATTTCCTGACACAATGGATGATTGTTCTGCAGTATCCAATTTAGAGGAATTAATAGTGGAGAAGGAACTCAACTGTGTTGAGGACCCACTGGAAAGAATTTTGACATCGGATCCTCCAAATGATGAAGAGGAGGATAACTACTTAGCTTTGCTAGAAGCTAATCAAAAGGGATTTAATCCGCAATCCCGTCTTGAATCTTTGGAATTAAAGAAAATGGATTACACCCAGCCAAAAGCATCGATCGAGGAGCCACCTAATTTAGAACTCAAGGTATTACCTTCTCATTTAAAATACGTTTATTTAGGTAACACTTCTACTCTGCCTGTGATTGTTTCAGCAGAATTGACCACAAAGCAAGAAGAGAAACTTGTCTTAGTTTTGAAACAATTTAAGAAGGCTATCGGATGGACCATAGTCAATATACACGGTATTAGTCCATCTGTATGCATGCACAAGATTATCCTGGAAGATGGTGAAAAAGGGACGATCAATGGACAACAGAGACTGAACCCCATCATGAAGGACGTAGTAAAAAAGGATATCATCAAGTGGTTAGATGCGGGTATTATCTATCCCATCTCAGATAGTTCATGGGTAAGTCCGGTCCAGTGCATACCAAAAAAAGAAGGTATCACAGTCGTAGAGAATGAGAACAACGAGTTGATACCGACTAGAACGGTTACGGGATGGAGAATCTGCATCAATTACTGGAAGCTGAACAAGGCGGCTAGGAAAGATCACTTTCCTTTGTCGTTCTTGGACCAGATGCTGGATAGACTCGTAGGACGAGATTACTACTATTTTCTTAATGGATACTCAGGGTATAATCAGATTACAGTAGCACCTAAAGATCAACACAAAGCCACATTCACTTGCCCGTACGGTACGTTTGCATTTAGACGCATGCCATTTGGTTTATGTAATGCACCTGCTACATTTCAAAGATGTATGATGTCTATTTTCACTGATATGGTTGAGAAATATTTGGAAGTTTTTATGGACGATTTTTCAGTATTCGGAGATACTTACGATGATTGCTTAACCAAACTAGCTAAGGTACTAAGGCGATGCGAAGAGACGAATCTCGTACTCAACTGGGAAAAGTGCCATTTTATGGCACGAGAAGGAATTATTTTAGGCCATCGGATAACGAGACATGGGATCGAGGTAGACAAAGCAAAGGTAGAAGTTATTGAGAAACTCCCATCTCCAACATCTGTAAAAGGTGTTAGGAGCTTTTTGGGCCACGCCGTTTTTTACCGAAGATTTATCAAGGACTTCTCCAAAGTTGCTAAACCCTTATGAAAATTATTGGAAAAGGACTTGATATTCAAGTTTGATGAGGAATGCTTAAAAGCCTTCAACGATTTGAAGAGGCGATTAGTCACGGCACCCATAATCGTCACACCAGACTGGGATTTTCCATTTGTATTGATGTGTGACGCAAGTGAATTCGCAATTGGAGCTGTCTTGGGCCAGCGAAGGAACAAAGTTTTTCATCCCATCTACTTCGCAAGTCGAACTCTAACCGGAGCTCAACTAAATTATACGGTAACGGAAAAAGAGTTACTTGCTATTGTGTTTACTTTCGACAAGTTTCCATCTTATCTTGTAGGTACCAAAGTGATTGTCTATACGGACCACTCGACAATTAAATATTTACTGGCCAAGAAAGACGCTAAGCCAAGATTGATCCGGTGGGTACTACTACTTCAAGAGTTCGATCTAGAAATTCAAGATCGAAAGGGAGTAAAGAACCAAGTAGCAGATCACTTGTCTAGATTGGAGCCGCAAGAGGGAAATTCTCCACTTGTACCGATCCAAGAGACATTTCCAGATGAACACATACTGAAGGTAAATCATGTCCATAATATTCCTTGGTTTGCTGATATTGCTAACTATTTAGCATGTGGTTTGATGCCGATTGATAAAACATATCAACAAAGGAAAAAGTTTCTTCACGATGCGAAGTACTATTTCTAGGAAAGGCCATACTTGTTTAAAAAGTGTGCAGATCAGATGATCAGGAGATGTGTGGTAGAAGATGAAATACCGGAGACTTTATACCACTGCCACTCAGCTTCGAGTGGGGGACACTTCGGAGGTACACGTACAGCGGCCAAAGTATTACAAGCCTGATTCTTTTGACCCATACTATTCAAGGATGCATACGCTTACGTAAAGAGCTGTGATCGATGTCAGAGGGTTGGAAATGTCACCAACAGAAATGAGATGCCTCGAACAAATATCATTGAGGTAGAATTATTCGATGTTTGGGGTATTGACTTTCTTGGTCCTTTCCCTCCGTCTTTTGGTCACAAGTACATATTGGTAGCAGTAGATTATATGTCCAAATGGGTCGAGGCTGAAGCTTATTTGACGAACGATGCTAAAGTTGTGATGAAGTTCTTGCAGAAACACGTGTTCACAAGGTTTGGAACCCCAAGAGCTATTATCAGCGATGAAGGGACCCATTTTGTGAAGAAGTGGTTAAAATGGTTGTTAGATAAACATGGAGTGAAACACAAGGTTGCTCTGACTTACTATCCATGAGACAAATGGGCGTAGTGAAAGTGGCGAATAAGGAGATCAAAGGCATACTTGAGAAGGTAGTTTGCCCGAACCGACGAGACTGGTCCAAGTGACTAGATGATGCTTTATGGGCTTACAGAATAGCATACAAGACACCTTTAGGAATGTCACCCTACAGGTTGGTCTTTGGGAAAGCCTGTCATCTACCTTTGGAGTTAGAGCACAAAGCTTACTCGGCTCTTCGACGACTCAACTTGGATCTCAAGCTTCCTAGAGAGAAACGGATGCTCCAACTCAATGAGCTAGAGGAATTCCGAATGTTCTCATACGAAAATGCCAAATTACTCAAAGAAAGACTCAAGAAGTGGCATGACAAGCACATTCGAGTTAGAGAATTTGAAGCAGGTCAGCAAGTCTTGTTATTTAATTCCAGATTGAAGTTCTTCCCACGTAAGTTAAAATCACGTTGGTCCGGTCCATTCACGATTCATCGCGTCTATCCATATGGAGTTGTTGAACTCCAACGTAAGGGAGGTAATTTCCAAGTCAACGCTCAGCGTTTGAAACATTACTACGGAAAAAAACCTGAACGGGATCAAATCTTCTTCAGTTTGTCAGATATTTAAATTTTTCTTGTTTTTAATAAATTGTTTAAGGTATAATTTTTTTCTTTGGGGTTTATTATGTTTAAATAAATTCTGTCTAGGAGATTGGAACTTAAGCGGGACCGCTTGTGACCCCTCCAATCTTTCCTGGGAATTATTTTTTACATAATTTCTCGAGAAATTAGTCACTAAATGAAAAAATAAATTTTTGGTTTTTCAAATAAAAAGGTCAATTTTGACCCAAGCTTTAAATTGCAACTCAATTTCAAAATTTCATTAAGTCTAGGGACTTAATTGAATTATTTTTAAATTTTGGTTGCTATTTTCGTAAATAATAAAAACTAGGTGCCTCTTTTTGTACATATTTCCAAAAGGCATCTAAAATAAATACTTTTACATAATATATATATATATATATTTTATAATAATAATAATATGATAAACTTTAATATATAATTGTATCTCTTATAATCTATATATTAATTTTTATCAACTTAGCTTAGAATTAGGATTAATTTTATTTAATTATATTTCATGTTTATCTTAATAATTTAATAGCAATTGATAATTTCATATGCATATTGTTAATTGTTGTTAACTTTGAGTAGGATTAGAATTAGAATATTTTAATTATTAAATTACTCTAAGAGTTTTACGCTAATTCCTATTACTCTCACTATAAATTCCACCCATGCCTCTTCCCATTCATTCATCACTCAAAACCCAAAACCCAAGTGCCGAGACCTCCTAGCTGAAGCACCTAGGCGCACACCCAAGTGTCCAAGTACTCTACGCGCTGCAGGCGCTTGATGGCCTCCCCGTGTCGCTACACTTGTCGCTCGGCCCATTTGCCTGTGCCGTGTCCTAATCCTGTGCCCCGCACCTGCGCACGCCCGTGGCCTGCTTGCCGCAAGGCCTTGCACGTTGCTGCTTGCGAAAAGCCCCTACCACGCGTACAGCTTGCTTTTGCACCCATCCGCCCGCGCACTTAGCAGCCTTCCAACACCCGACCAACACATCTCTTTCAACCACACATCAAGCCCTTAAGCCTTCAACCTTCCTTTTAAATTTCCATCTTTTGTTTCATAAGTATATTTTAGTTTAGGAGTTCTTAATTTTTACAAGGAAGGTGGTAAGAACAAATTTTTTTTCTTAAGTTTAATTTTATTCAATTATTTAATTTTTCAATTTATTGAAATATGAGTAATTTTTATTAATTAATCTTTTGAAAAAACATTTTCCCATATTATGTTCAGGTCAATCATGCCTCGCAAGAGAACTCGTGCTTCCGCTCAAATCGATGAAACACAAAATAAGTTCCACTGTGAAGAAGCCAAAGTACGATACGAAAGTATCTTCAAAAATCAACAGATGCATCCAGAGAAAGGCTTCACATTGAAGGAAAGCAACTACAGAGACTTTATGGCACGTATTCGTCAAGTTGCTGAAGCCCTCAATTGGGAATTGTTTTGTGAAAAGAGACCAAGTGTGGATGAGGAACTAGTTCGTGAATTTTATGCGAACTTAACCTCAAGCGAATTGACCGAAGTTCCAGTTCGCGAAATCAAGGTACCAATAATGTAACATCCTGAAAAGGGCCTATGCATTTTTGGTTTAATTGTACGAAATGACATATCTTATGTGTTATGAATATATTTGAACACTTTTGGAAACCTGGAAATGTATGGAAATGTTAAGTTTAAAAGAGGAAAGTGAACATTTTTAGAACCTTGGAAATGTAAGGAAATGTCTTGTAAGGAAATGTCATGGAAATGTAAGGAAATTTCAAGTTTACAGAGCCGATCGAAAATTTTTGGAAACTTAGAAATGACCTAGAAATGACGAGTTTTAAGGTTTAAAGGGGAAATTAAGGCAAGGTGGCCTTAAAAGAAAAGTTTGTGAAATTTGACACACAAGCAGGCTTGGAAAAGTGGTCAGAAGATGCCACTTAGGGCCTATGGAAATGGCGCCATATGCAAGAGGAATGGGCCTAAGTTCGAGTCACATGGGAAGCAAATAAAAGAAATTTTATTTTGCTACAAGGGAGCAGAGAGGTGGACGGCACATGGCTATAAATTAGGAGCTTTTATTATTTTATAAATAGTGGATAAATAAGGGATTTATTTATCATTATTTTCAAGAGATAATTGTTGGATTAAATTCTTTTAATTTGAATAAAGAGATAAAGAGGAAAATAAGGGAGAAGTGATGGCCAAGTAAGGGACTTTGAGTTTAATAATTTCGGCTAAGTAAGGATAGTTGCTGAATTATCTTTTATTTTAAGTGATAATTAAAGAGATAAAGCTATTAAAATAGAGGAGTGGTGGCCAAGTAAGGGACTCCTTAGATGATAATTTTGGCTATAAAAGGAAGGAAGGAGGGCTACTCATCAATTTGTGCTTCCTCCTTTCTCTGCCGAATTCTTAGTGCTCTCTTCTCTTCTTTTCTTTCTTTTCTTTTGTCAAGCCAAAATTAAGTAATTGTTGGAACCTAGCCGAATATTTTCCTCTCCATTAGAAGCCATAGCCGAATCCTCCATCTTTATTCTTCCTTCTCTTTTCTTTCTAATCCCTCCAAAAGCCGAAAGTTACGAGATCATCATCTAGCCATAGCCGAATCTCTGAAGGTTGAAGTGAAGGTGCAATCGATTTCTTCAAGTAAGGGTAAGATCTCATTCGGTTTCATCCTTTTTTCTTAAGATTTGTCGAAATCTAGGACTAACCCCATTAATATCTTGTTGCCGAAACTTTGAAGAGATCTTTCGGGATTTACTAAGTGTCGACTATAAGGAAGGAGAAGTTCTTTTCCCGAAGGTACACCATAGGCCACGTGTTCCTAGTTATTCGGTGAGTTTTGGATTTAAAATCCACAAGGTAAGTGTCTATAGCATTCGGCCAAGGCCATGTTTGGTAAATATATGTGTTCATTAATTATTCAAAAGCGAAAACTAACCAAGTTAATTGATTCAATGCTTGGCGAATGCAAGAAGAGTATATAGAGATTTCAAGACTTGATTCTTAAGTCAAACGGCAACATGGTAAGTTTAAGTATACTAATCCTACTAGGATTTGGATTTATGGCCGAATGGCTTTTTATTAAAGTAGTAGGTGATTAATCAAATGTAGGGATTAAGGATCTAAGCATTAGATCAAGCTTTTCAGGATTTCAAGACCCTTTCGGTAAGTATGATAAGTTGTGGATATTTGGTTAAGAATTCGTATATTGATGATTAAATCGATTGTTATGATTAAGTGTGTTGATGGAGGCGAATACCATTCAAGAAGGGAAAGGGAAGGTCCCTATCCGAAGTTTAAGAAGAGGTGCTGTCTCGGTAGTTAGGGATTGGCCACGGGGGGTGTGGACGTCGTCGGAGAAGCGACAAAATAGGCAGATAGCCGTAGTATCACTTAGTGATAGCATCGATCTTGAAAGCGTAGTTCTACAAGTGATCAGGTGTGTGATTAACCCACCGTTTTCCGGGTATATGATATGTATGTGAAATGTGTATGTATTATGAATGTGCTAACTAGTGCAGTGGAAATTGTGATAAGGATACCCTCAAAGGGTATGTCGATAATCCGGTAAGTACCAAACACGATGATATGTGATTATTAATATGAATATGTGATAATATGCTTGATGAACATGCTCATGCATCATTACATTGTATCATTATTTTATGTGGCATGTGCATGGGTTGGGATATGAAAGAAGGTGCGGGTGTACTTTCGAGTCACGTGGTTTGATGTTAGCCTTGAGCTACATCGTGGATTGACGTTGATCGAGGTCACGTTGTGGATTATTTGCGATTAAGTTCGCGTGGTTTGATGAGTGGCTATGTGCCTCATCGTGGTTGATATCGGCTATGTGCCATATCGTGGTTGATGAGTGACTCGTGTCCCATCGTGGTTTTGGTGTTAGCTACGGCTACATCGTGGATTGGCGCTGACCCGAGGTCGCGTTGTGGACTATTGTGCTTAATTGCACGTGGGCGGCAAAGTGATTGCCTTTGGAGTGAAAAGGAGAGGGTGATTTGATAATCCCCCTGGTGTGTGGTAATTTGGATAAGGGGGTGTGTAGCGGATGGACCCTAGGTTTGGGTTGGGCTTCATAATTGCATGATTTCGTATGTGAACATATGTGGAAATGGGCCAAGCCCAATATGATATGTGGATTAATGTGGAAATGGGCTAAGCCCAGTATGTGAAAATTATGTGGTTAACTACCCTATTAGATGAATGTGATATGAATATGGGCCAAGCCCAGAATGTGATAACATGTGAATTTGATAATTGATATCTGATATATGAGTTAATATGTGGTTAACATGTGGGTGGAATTCAGTGGACTAATTACACACTGAGTCTGTATGACTCACCCAATTTTTATTAAACATCGCAGATGATTCGTGGTGATTGGACCGGGTTGGAGTGGATACGAGGTGGCCCATGCAGAAGACATCTTCTTTATTTTATTCAGTTTATTACTAAGAACTTTTGTTTAATTATTTATTGTAATAAGGCCCAGTTAAAGTATTTAAGTATTTCTATTTGAGCATTTTTATTATGTTTAAGCTAGACGACCATTAAATTATTATTTGGAAGTGCTTTTAATTTGGATATTTTTATCAAGCTTATATTATTTAGAATTTTTAATTGGACATGGTTTTCAAATGACAAAATTTTTAATGTTTTTCCCAAAAGTGAAATCAGTCTTCAAACGTTTTTCCTCAGTGGCATTTCAAATTCGGTCGTAACGAATGGGCCGAGTTTGGGGTGTTTCAAATAAATTCAAATGCTATTAATGAGTTCTTTGAATTACCTGATTTCGAAAACGATGAATATTCTTCTTTGTTGAGCAACATGAAGCCTGAAAGTTTGCAAGAAATTCTCGAGGAACTTACAGTTCCAGGTTCTAAGTGGACTGTGTCAAAGCAAGGAATCCACACGTGTCGAAAAGAATATTTGACACCACTTGCTAAGGTATGGTTCTATTTCATCCGTTTCAGCCTTATGCCTAGTTCGCATGGGACTACAATCTCATTAGAGCGAATGGTCCTATTATACTCGATTCTAACTGGAAAGACCATTGATGTGGGCAAAATAATCCTAAGAGAAATGCGAAATTGTGCCGTTAGACGTTCTGGCCCAGCCTATTTTCCCTTTACGATAACAATTCTGTGCTTAAAAGCAAAAATTCTTGCGAACGTAAAGAAGACAGGGTATAGTCAGGGCACAATCACTGATTGGGACCTCTACCGAGTAGCTGGAGATTCTATTCTACAGTAACGAGTTGAAGAAAGTGAGGATCCCGAATAAGCAGAAGATGACCCCACAGAGATCCTGCCAAAGCAATCAACGGAAGTCCCTAATGAGGCAGAACCAATGGAACTAGAAGCTGAACCTGATATCGAAACCTCAATGTTTGGAGCTCCACCGCCTAGCCAAGATCTTCGTGATGAGCTGTCAAAGCTGATGGACTTAATGCAACACATGCAATGGCAGCAACAAGCCTACTGGAGATACTCAAAAATAAGGGATGACTCGATGAGGAGTGCCCTGAGGAAAATTTATAATGACCCATTTATTTTTGTGCCTGAGTTTCCAGATTTCATATTTGAACCATGGAGTTCATTATCGAAAAGGGAGCAAAGTGATTCATGCAAAGGCAATAATGATGGAGCAAAAGATGAGTCGAATTCGGAAGGATCTGCAAACAAATAAAAAAGGGAGGACCTCAACTTTATTTTATTGTTATTCTTAAGTTATTTTAGGATTAGGTTAATTAGGAATTTTTATTTTTGCATAATAAAACAAGAGATAGGAATCATGAATAAAATCTGAACAAGTCAGAAAGGCTAAAGTGTGGCAATAGGTATATACATGTCTAGGATTGGATTTAGAGAGAGCTTGGTACTTAAGCAGTCAATTTGACTCACCTCCTCTTTCCTAAAATCCTACCTAGTGTATAGTATCTATTCACTTTAAACAATGAGGACATTGTTCACTTTAAGTAGGGGGGACCGAAAATTTGAATTAATTCTGCTCAGAATAAAATTTTCTTTTAATTATGATTAGGATATATTTTGTTCAATAATTTGAAATTTTGTTAAGTATGCTAACCTTCAGTATTAATAAAGTTCTATTATTTCAATAAGTTATTATGTTAGCTTAATAATGATATGAATGTATTTTTAATAAAGCATGCAAATTCGTACCATAAAATTTTTTAGTTCCCTACGAAAAAATTAGGCATGCATGAAAGTTTAAGTATTTAGAATTGACTTAGTAATTTCTTGAGGCGAAATCCTAGGAAGCATGGAATATTGAAAATGATTTAGGCAACTGTTGTTTGGACCGTTTGAGCCTTTCAAGCTAACCATGATGAAATTTTTATCCTTTGCAACCCAACTTTGAGACTTCATGGCCTAATTTTATTTGAACCCTTACAAGATTAGCCATCACTTCTCTTAATTATCTTAAAAATGTCCCAAACACTAGACTCAGTACTATTCAGAGTATTCTTTGAAAAGTTCAGAGTATTCTTTGAAAAGAAGTTTGGGGGAGTTGAAAAGAAGTATCAATTGCTCGAAAATTGTAGTACATGAAGCGAGTGCTCGAAATTGAATTTTTTTTAAAAAAAACATGCACTTGAAATAAAATAGATGTACGAAAGAGCATAAGTTGGTGTATCAAGGGTAAAAATTCTGAAGGTTTGATTTTACGCTTAGTCTAGGGTTTTAAAACCTAAAATTATCTATCTTTTACCTACCCCTTAGCCCAGCCACGTTACAACCCTGTTAAAGACCTATTGATTCAAAGTTCCAATGTTACCAACATTAGTGGAGAGAAATTGCTCTGTTCAACATATGAAGACATCAGTTAAACTTAATGATTGTAGTTTAATTTTGAATAAGGGATTAAAATAAAAATGGCAGGGATTAACATGTCTTTATTAAGAAACATTTAGTCTAATTTTGCTATTATAGTAATTGTTGAGATTAATTTGAACGACATATATACTTGAGTAGCATAATTATCAAATTTCTTGTTTTTGAGCATAAGTATATTGATTTCATGATTTTGGGAAGAATGTTGTTCTGAAGGAGTTTTTCAAAAGTGTTTCCGAGAAAATTATTTTCAAATTTGTGCATTACTCGGTACGAGCAATGAATTAAGTTTGGGGGTGTGGAAACACAAAAATTTACGTGTTTTTACATGCCCTCTTTAACTTAAAATCATGCTATTTCGGCTAAATTCTTGTCGAAAATAATTAAATACTATAAAATAATTAAATTGTATTAAAAATATGAACATGATGAATTTTAATTAATTTTATAGTTAATTTTGATTAATTTAGACTATTTTCGACAGATTCGCACAAAGAGCGAAAATTGGCTCGGCAGACACTACTCGAAGAATAAACCCGAGAAGCAATTTGAAGTATCGAGGAAAATTTATTTCCAGCCCAAGATGGTCCGATTGTAACACCCCAAACCCGACCCAAACACCATGATCGGATCTGGCATGTCACTTAGGGAGATTTTAAAAGATGTCGCAATTTTAGAAAATATTTTTCTTGAGTTTAACACTTTATTCGAGAAAACTAAATGGTTGGATGATTTGTAAAAGATATACATTTTATATTTATGCCTTAGTGGATTAAAAACCGAAATTCGATACATGCCTTAACTTAATTAAAACGTAAAATGTAAATGTCTAATAATAATAAAAGCCCAAAACAAACGAAAATATGAAGCTAGTGGCCCATGGCCTTATTACAATGAAATTTAAACCCACCGATTTAAAATATTAAAAATAAATAAACTAGTAAAGTCTTTTCTTTGAATCAAAATAATCCTCGCATGGCCACCTTGCGCTCTTCTCCAACCCTGGTCCGATGCACTAGGTGCTACGAAAGATGTTAAATAATGGGGTGAGTCGCGAGACTCGGTGTGCAACCCTCGTGCACCATCAGTTGGGCATTAGCCCCTGGAATAGATAACAGAGTATAATATATCAGAAAATATGCAAAGCCCAACCCAATCCTAGGTTTCCATCTGCTACACACCACCCTTACCTGCCAATCACACCATTGGGGATTTCTATAATCAACCCACACCGCTACACACCATCGATGGCAGTCATGCTGTAGATAGCTGCTCATCGTCATATCATGGCAATAGCCACTACAACAGATCATGGCATTAGCCACTACAACAGATCATGGCGAAAGCCACTACAACAGATCATGGCAAAAGCCACTACAACAGAACACTTCCCCTTTCATCAATCACCCAACCCCATGCAATCACAGAAACCGGCATACATGTTCATCATACCAAATCGATAGAAACATTCACTTTAGAATGACAGAGATCACTAACCTGGTGATTCGCCTTTACCCTCATCGGGTTTTCAACAGCCATGCCGGTATTTCAGCATTTAGCAGAGTATAACAGATTTATAAACATATACTAACAAGCAATCCAAATGGTGTGAGAATGTTACACACCTGATTAATGCGTAGAACTACCCTCTATGTCGATACCCTCGCTAATCGGATCTACTGCCTTCTGTCTACAACTTTGCTCAAAAGCCGGAAGAATGCAAAGATAAAGTTTCCCCTACATTCGGCCAAGGATTATTATTTACCTGAATTTATATGTTTAAATTAACAGATCTCCTTACCTTGAAATCCCGAAAGTACTACGATTCGAGTGCTACTGAACTCTGGCTTAGAAATCTAAGCAATTGAATCCCCTTCAAATCCCGGGATGTCTCAAAAGAAAGAAAAACACAAGATCAGTTTCCATATAGCCATTCGGCTAGGGTCTTTAAAAATTGGGAAAAGATTGAATCATGCGAATCGACACTTACCTTCAGTTTCCTTCAAGATTCGGCACAAGCAGACACCACAGAGGTAATTCGGCAATCATAGGAGATGAGATCTAGGGATTTCGACCGTTAGGAAAATCCCAGAAAGATGAACAAGAGAAATACTGATGCGTTTTCGGCTTTTAGAAGAACAAAGAATTGAAAAGATGGGCAAGGAACAGACAGAGAGATTTGGCAATGAGTATTAAAGAAAAGAGAAAGTGAATGGCAGAGTTTCGGCACTTGGTGAGGCCTCAGGGGTTTTGGTTTCTGACAGAAAAGAAAAGAAGAGATGATTCTTATTTGTCAAAAGAGAGAAAAACTAATAGCTATTCTCAGATAAGACAAATGAAAAATTCGGCACACCCCCTCTAGCCTATACCAAACCGACTCCTTCCCCTTTCCTGAGTTTGATTTTCGGCCAACTCTGCAACCAAAGGATAGCTCCTATCTTTCTCCCTTATCTTAATCTATTAACTCCTCCAAAAGAGACCTAATTAGCACCAACTCCTCCCCCTTTATCAGCATAATATCCACATGCTTTAAAACTTTAAAATCCCCTATTTTGTAGCCACATTGCCGTCCCCCCTCTAGCTCTCCTTGGGCTGCCGAAATTAGCCCAATTTCTTGGGCTCCAAGCGGCCACACTGAGGCCCCCTTCTTTTGCCTATTGGCGCCACTTATAGCTCCCTCCTACTGCTCATCTTGTTCCTGGGCCACAAGCCCATTATGCCTATTTCACTCTCAATATTTTATTTAAACCCCATAGTCCCTAAACAAAATATTTAGCCAAGACCTCGGCCCATCCCCGAGCCCAATTTGCCCCTCTAATTCTCATATTAACCCATTAAACATGTCTACACATTAAACGTATAAGCCCAAAAATTTAGGATGCCTGTTGCCACACCCTAGTCTTGCGACTTGTCTATAGGTTTGTTCGGTTGGATTAAGTGTTATGCAATTAAGAGTTGTTTAACTAGGCCTAAGGTCCATCAAGCTCTAATTAAAATAATCTACGTCCCTTAAAGCCCATCAAGCCCACATATATATATATAACACACAGTGAGTTCTAAATACTTACCTGGCGGACTTGGGCTGGAGATGCAGGTGACATACCGAGAAAACCCTCCTGTGTTATTTATAAACATGCATGTTTTCAAAAACCCAACTTTAGAAAATGTTTTGAGCCCAAAACCCCAAAGCCGAGTTTTGAACCGGGCTCTGATACCAATATGTAACACCCCAAACCCGACCCAAACACCATGACCGGATCTGGCATGTCACTTAGGGAGATTTTAAAAGATGTCGCAATTTCGGAAAATATTTTTCTTGAGTTTAACACTTTATTCGAGAAAACTAAATGTTTGGATGATTTGTAAAAGATATACATTTTATATTTATGCCTTAGTGGATTAAAAACCGAAATTTGATACATGCCTTAACTTAATTAAAACGTAAAATGTAAATGTCTAATAATAATAAAAGCCCAAAACAAACGAAAATATGAAGCTAGTGGCCCATGGCCTTATTACAATGAAATTTAAACCCACTGATTTAAAATATTAAAAATAAATAAACTAGTAAAGTCTTTTGCTGAATCAAAATAGTCCCTCGCATGGCCACCTTGCGCTCTTCTCCAACCCGGTCCGATGCACTAGGTGCTACCTGAAAGATGTTAAATAATGGGGTGAGTCACGAGACTCGAGTGTGCAACCCTCGTGCACCATCGAGTTGGGCCTTAGCCCTGAGCAATGAGATAGTGAGTATAATATATCAGAAAATATGCAAAGCCCAACCCAATCCTAGGTTTCCATCCGCTACACACCACCCTTACCTGCCAATCACACCATTAGGGATTTCTACAATCAACCCACACCGCTACACACCATCGATGGCAATCATGCTGCAGATAGCTGCTCATCGTCAGATCATGGCAATAGCCACTACAATAGATCATGGCATTAGCCACTACAATAGATCATGGCGAAAGCCACTACAACAGATCATGGCAAAAGCCACTACAATAGAACACTTCCCCTTTCATCAATCACCCAACCCTATGCAATCACAGAAACCGGAATACATGTTCATCATACAAAATTGACAGAAAGATTCACTTTAGAATGACAGAGATCACTAACCTGGTGATTTGCCTTTACCCTCCTCGGGTTTTCAACAGCCATGCCGGTATTTCGGCATTTAACAGAGTATAACAGATTTATAAACATATACTAACAAGCAATCCAAATGGTGTGAGAATGTTACACACCTGATTAATGCGTAGAACTACCCTCTATGTCGATACCCTTGCTAATCGGATCTCATCGCATACATCTACAACTTTGCTCAAAAACCGGAAGAATGCGAAGATAAAGTTTCCCCTACATTTGGCCAAGGATTATTATTTACCTGAATTTATATGTTTAAATTAATAGATCTCCTTACCTTGAAATCTTGAAAGTACTACGATTCGAGTGCTACTGAACTCTGGCTTAGAAATCTAAGCAATTGAATCCCCTTCAAATCCTGGGATGCCGCAAAAGAAAGAAAAACACAAGATCAGTTTCCATATAGCCATTCGGCTAGGGTCTCTAAAAATCGGGAAAAGATTGAATCATGCGAATCGACACTTACCTTCAGTTTCCTTCAAGATTCGGCACAAGCAGACACCACAGAGGAAATTCGGCAATCATAGGAGATGAGATCTAGGGATTTTGACCGTTAGGAAAATCCCAGAAAGATGAACAAGAGAAATACTGATGCGTTTTCAGCTTTTAGAAGAATAAAGAATTGAAAAGATGGGCAAGGAACAGACAGAGAGATTTGGCAATGAGTATTAAAGAAAAGAGAAAGTGAATGGCAGATTTTCGGCACTTGGTGAGGCCTCAGGGGTTTCGGTTTCTGACAGAAAAGAAAAGAAGAAGAGATGATTCTTATTTGCTGAAAGAGAGAAAAACTAATAGCTATTCTCAGATAAGACAAATGAAAAATTCGGCACACCCCTCTAGCCTATACCAAACCGACTCTCTTCCCCTTTCCCGAGTTTGATTTTTTGGCCAACTCTGCAACCAAAGGATAGCTCCTATCTTTCTCCCTTATCTTAATCTATTAACTCCTCCAAAAGAGACCTAATTAGCACCAACTCCTCCCCCTTTATCAGCATAATATCCACATGCTTTAAAACATTAAAATCCCCTATTTTTTAGCCACATTGCCGTCCCCCCTCTAGCTCTCCTTGGGCTGCCGAAATTAGCCCAATTTCTTGGGCTCCAAGCGGCCACACTGAGGCCCCCTTCTTTTGCCTATTGGCGCCACTTATAGCTCCCTCCTACTGCACCTCTTGTTCCTGGGCCACAAGCCCATTATGCCTATTTCACTCTCAATATTTTATTTAAACCCCATAGTCCCTAAACAAAATATTTAGCCAAGACCTCGGCCCATTCCCGAGCCCAATTTGCCCCTCTAATTCTCATATTAACCCATTAAACATGTCTACACATTAAACGCATAAGCCCAAAAATTCAGGATGTTACACCGATTATTAATATTAAATCATAATATAATTAATTTTAATTTATTCCCAATTTAATTTGGGCTAAATAAATTATTATTAATTAATTATGAAAAAGGGTCTAGTTAAACCGCATGGTTGAACCGAATTTAGTGAACCGAACCACCACCAATTGGGCTGCTGAGAACCGCCCATCCATATCTTGACCCAAATCAGCTTATTAGCTGATTAATTGAGCTTGAAAAGAGGCCCTTGAAGACTTGTCAATGTTGCATTCAACCCCCTCCACAATTAGTGGCTTTATAGATTTTCCCCAAGCCATATTTAACAAAGTTGAAGCCATCAACTTTGCCACATGGGTGGCCAGCCAAGGTGTGGCTCTTTGGCTGCTATTTTTAGCAAATTTCAGCTGCCACATTCAGCTATAAATACCCCCTTGGCTAATCATTGAAAGCATCCCCCATCTCTCATTCACATCTCTTCTCTCACAACATTTTCTCGCCTCTCTCAATTCTTCTTTCATTTTCCTATTTCCTTGCTCTTGTGCCGATTTCTCCCTTTGGTAAAGGGGTCTTCTTCAGCCATTATTGAGCAGTAATTAGAGTGTTCATAAGCCACCTTGATAGCCGAGGACAATGGAGGACGAAGAACGGAGCAATCTGTCATGCCACGGAGAAACACCGGATTTGCTTCTTGTTCGCTATCTCTTTAAATTTTGTTGTTGTTTTGAAAAATATCTTTATGAATATTTATGCTATTGGAATAGTTAATTTAATTAGCTTAGCTTGAATTTAATTCGTGTTGGGTTGATTGCATGCCGTCGTTTTTAATTATTAAAATTGTGTTTATGCTGTTATAGGCCTCGGTAAAATGCTTGATTAAGTAAAATCATGCCTAAGTTATTCTGGCATTATAGTTGTTTAGATAACTAAAGAATTAATTATTTAAACGCATTGAAATTGTAATTAATGGACACAGTACTTAATCAGTGCATGTTTAATTCTTCTAAGCTAGTTGAAGATTAGATTAGCATTGTATTTGGCGATACGTATGCCTTGCATAACTTGCATGTTTTTTGTGATTAAACTGTTTCAAGGTAAGGATACTTTGTTACCTCACATAGTATTTTATATGCTTATTAGGTTGAATTAATCGGTTGAATCGACATAGGAATATGCGAGAGATTGTTTAATTTAATAAGTATGTATGTGCAATAACATGTTTACTTTTATAAATCTGTTTTATCGATCGAATTGACATAGGAATATGTACAAGAGATAAATGGATTTTTGATTTGTAAATATGTTCATAAGTTAGTAAATTACTGAGTTGCCGTGATTTATTCGTAACAAGTATAAGCATAAGTTTAATAATTCTAAGGTAAGAAATGCAATTAATCCAACACAATTATATCATCATGATTAAAATCAGCTTTTGAAATCGTGCATTAGAACTTTATTTTATTTTATTTTACTTTGTTTTTTTTAGTTTTTAAATATTTCTGAAATCCAAATATTTTCCCTTCACCAAAGTGTTTGAAATTATTTTCATAAATAATTCTTTTACAGTCCCTGTGAGTACGATAACTCGACATTTACTTGTCACTTTATTACTTGTTGCGATTGTGTACACTTGCACATTTCCACCGTTCCAGATACCACTAAATGTAACACCCCAAACCCAGCCTAGAAGTTAGGCCCGAATCTGGCGTGTCACATTAAAGTGTTTTTCGAAAACCATGTTTTCATAGAAAACCCTTCTTGTTTAAAGTCTCAAGTAAAATCCCAATTACATTAGTTTATTTTTAAAACGTGGTACATTGAAAAATTATTAGTTTTATTCCCAAAACATCTTTTCAGTTGCGGAAGCTGATTTTGAAAGTAATTGATTTACGAAAAAGATTAAATCGTGAAACCATTTCAAAAATGTTGCAAAAATGTCGTGTTGTTTTAAAAACAATTAACATTTTGGAAAAACCGTGATTTACCTCTAACGGATATAATTCAAAGTAAAGAAAGACCCAAAGTTAAAATCCAGAAACTTAAAGAGGCCTTATTACAACCCAAATCAAAATACTTGAATGTAAATAATCAAAACGGAAAACACAAGCAGTGTGTGGCCTTCTCCGAGTCCTCGCAAGACCGATCCGTCTAAGGTGGGGATTACCTGCACGATTAAAAAGCGAGGTGAGTTTACGAAAAACTCGATGTGTAATCCCCTTACTAGAGTAACGATCAAGATCTGAGAAATAGAAACCTAAGCGATGCGGGCCAAAGCCCTTACTTGATAAAGACAAAGATGCAGATCAGAGCATACGTGGGCCAAGCCCACACAATATCATTTGGGTCACAACACATAGTGGAATCAATTGGGCCTAGCCAAAACCAGTGACAGATCTCATATCAGATATGCAATAGTATGAGGATGCAACCCACCCCAATCCAGCCAACACACCACCCGTACCAACCCTACACTTACGTGGGGATAAAATCGACCCACCCAGTCAGCACAACAATGTTAGTACCGGTTGCGGCCCTAACCAAAATCGCAGCAAAGCTGCTAATATATATATATATGGCTCTAAGCCTTCAGTAGCGGTATTATAATTGGCACAAAGCCATCAGTAACTGTATTATGTTTGGCACATAGCCATCAGCGACGGTAATATAATCGGCACACAGCCTTGGGTAAATATGATTGACACTGAGTCATCGTTATATATGTTAGGCACATAGCCACGGGTAAATACGATTGGCACAAAGCCATAATCAAGATGGCACACAGCCATATCTAGGTTGGCATAGAGCCAAAATTAGATTACGCGGCTTGAAGCCGTCCGTTGGTCCACAGTCGTCATGCGACCCGTGCGACCTCAACAACTCAATACTGGATCCACAGTCGTCATGCGACCCGTGCAACCCTATCAGAACTTCCTCCGTATCAATGTCCCACCCCATGCAATATGTCGTGTATGTCATGGTCAATCATTACACGTGTATGCAAAATGGCCATGCTCAGTAACAATCATTTAACCATATACTAAAAGCATATCAGTCACACGACCACAGTCAAGTCAGTCAAATTCATTGTCTAAGTCAGTCATTTACTCATAAGGGCAAAACAGTCATTTTACCCTATAAGGGTATTTCGGTAATCCTACCCTTCAGGGGTATTCTGATAATTCTACCTTTCAGGGGTATTTTGGTAATTCAACCCTATAGGGGTATTTTAGTAATTCTACCCTATAGGGGTATTTTGGTAATTTTACAAACCGAGGTATTTTTGTAATTTTGCAAACTGAGGGTATTTCGGTAATTTTGTAAACCGAGGGTATTTCAGTATTTTTGCAAAACGGGGGTATTTCGATAATTTTGCAAACTGAGGGTATTTCAATAATTTTGCAAATCGAGGGTATTTTTGTAATTTTCCAAACTTGAGTTATTTCGGTAATTTTCCAAACCAGGGGTATTTCGGTAATTTTAGAAACTGAGGGTATTTTGGTAATTTTGCAAACCGGTGTATTTTGGTAATTTTTGTAAATCGAGGGTATTTCTATAATTTACTGACCTCTCAGAAGGTCTACAGTCGCCTCGAGCGACTTATGCAATCTAACAGGTCATGACAGGGTAAATGGGCCAAAGGCCCATTACTCGGCCCAAGTGGGCCCATACGCTCGGGTGGCCCATTTAGCCCAAAATCAGATGCGCTATGTGTACACCATAGCCTGGTTCCTTATTAGTCATTTATCACAGATTTCATCTGTGTGGGCCCCACAAGCCCCTTGGGCCCACACAGCCCATTTAGGCCCAACGAGGCCTAGAACTACCTAATTCATGTGCGCGACATGACAAGTCTATCTACGTCCCACTTAATAGTGAAGTTTACCCACGCGGCCCCATGGGCCCATTGGGCCCATACGGCCCATTAGGCCGATTCGGCCCAAGCCCATGAGATCATTCATGGCAGCCTTCCTCGTCGTACGCCCACATTTCGTGAGCTCGGTTGATCACATGAGCGTTCGCACGCTCATGTGGCCCAAAAGCCCAAACCTTCGGCTTTTCGGCTTTTCGACAATCCGGCATTTCAGCATTTGCCGCTACAGCTAACACCGTGCGATAAACATTCACACTCTATCGGCTTTTGACCGATTAGCAATTACGGTACTAATACACACATTCGGCTTTTCAGCCGATCATCAACAGAGCACAAAGTTACACACCTTCGGCTTATCAGCCGACTATCAGGTACAGGGTAAAAATACACACCTTTTTGCGAAACTAGCTAAGATCCACGTTCTCCAAATCCTTGACTGAACACTAATCGGTTTGTTGCCCTTGATTCCCAACTAGAATCAACTACACGATCCTTATCAACACGCTCCAATACAACCACAATCTTATAATCACCAACACATTTGAACAGTTAAATCTCGAAGAGAAATGCTTACCAAAACGTGTAGTCCAGATGTGGAGAGGAGGCAATGGGCCAAACCTAGACACACACTTGGTTGATCGAAGAGTCGACGACTTGTCAGGAACTTTTGAAGAACTGTAACAGAACAACAACGGAGAGTAATCGACCAGCCCCGTAAAACTAAATTGAGGGAGCGAAGGAGAAGATTCGGTTTGAGCAATATGAGAAAAAGGCACTTGAAGAAAGTTGAAAGAATAAAGATAAGAGTAGAAAGATGAGGTGAGAATCGACAAAGAAGAAAAAGAGATGGGCAAGGAATAAGCACTCAACATTACCAGAAGAGACAGAAAAGAAAATGTACGAAAGGTCAGTTTCCCAAACAGGTTCTGCAACACTGGAAAAGAGGAGAGAGAGGAAACAAAAGCAAAGGAAAACCCAAGAATGATCACCAAAGAATTCGGCACAACCCAAAGAGATATACAAAAATGCTCCCAAAATGCCAAATGCCCATTACTAAGGACCCCTTAGCCGAATTTGCATCCCTCAACATCCCCATTCGGCCACAACTCCTCCACCTTTTCAAATTCCTTAAACATCTCCATAAATCCCTCCTTGATTTGCTGCATAATCTTCTCCCAACAACTCAAGACCATTTCAAACTTCCCAACATAAAGTTCAAATCCAACACAAACTCTTGCCCACTCATGAGCAAAATAAATAATCCCTTTTTGCATGCAGTGTGACTTGAACCTCTGTCCTCCTTGCCACACCTGTGACGCCACAACCACTCCACCACAGGCTCTCTTTGTGCCTCTTTTTAATCAAAAATACTTAAAAGGCTTACAACCTGGAGTCAGGACTCCCCTAATGCTAAAAATAAAAATTTTCCAAATGACATGGCTTGAACCCAGGACTTCATAGAAGCCCCCTAACCTTCCAAAATCACTCACCTAACAGATCCAACATGCATTTGTGTCGTTCTCTTGTTCTAAAAAATTTTAAGCGTTCCCATGCCCAAGGCCCAATAGGCCTAATTCTACTAGGCCCAAATTCAAGGTGTTACAGTCGCAGGAGATCACTTCACTTCAAATCCTTAAAAAAAACTACCTGCATCCCATTCGCGACTCAATAACTAATATCATATACGCAAATAATTGAACCATGAGTATCACAACTTACCCAAACTGTGGAATTAAGACTGAGAGACAAAAGTATTCGGCCACCACCACAACACACCTACAAATCGAGGCACGAGAAGAACCAATCGTACTCCCCTGAGACCAAGTATTTGACTAGCACAGAAGTTCAGAGGTTATTCGGCTCTAGTAAAAGAGGAGGGAAATGAGAAAAGCCGAAAGAAAGAAGAGAGGAGATAACAATGTGTTTGGCCAAAAACACATCAACAAATTGAGAGAGAAAAGAAATATTCGGCAAAAGTGTGAGGAGGTATAGGAGAGAAAAAGAATCGGTTTGACAGGAGGTTTTCAGAGGACTGCAAAGTAGAGAACAGAAGAAACCGAAAGGTATTCGATATAACCAAAAATGAAAAGATACTGCCCACACTCTTAGCACAAATCGGCCTCCAAGAAAGCAAAATAACCAAAATGTTTCAAGCCACCGAATTAGAGAGTAAAAGACTACTCAAAGCCGATTTTTGATAAGCCAAAATTCTCATTCGGCACACACCCCTCTTTCCTTTCAAAATACCGAATTTTCCTCCCCAAATTACTCAAACCATCTAATTCAAATTCCCATTTTTCCTCCTACATTTTCTCCATGACCAATTCAAACTTCACCCTTTTACCAAGTCCACAACAACCTTCCAGAGTTTCAATCCAATTCAACCACTTACCATCCCCATGTAGCAAAATAATTGTATTTTGCTTGCAAGGGGATTCGAACCCAAGCCCTCCTCAATAGCTCAACACGCCACTTGCCTCCTTGCCACAAGCTCTTTTGTGTCATAAAATATTTTCAATTAATAAAAAGGTCTATAGGCCAAAGTCCAGGTTCCATTAAAAGAAAAACCAAAATAAATTGCAAGAGCCAAGACTTGAACCCAGGCTCCCTTACAACCTTAATGACGCCACAACCACTAGACCACATGCTTCCTTGTGTCATTTTTTTAACACAAAAATTTAAAAGGCCTGCATCCAAGCATCTAGGGTTTTATCCACATAAAACCAAAATTTTTGCTAAGGCCCAGGTTTGAATCCAGGACTTCTCCAACACTTCTCAGGACCCTTAACCACTCAAGAAAATATTTATTTGTGTCATTTTCTTGCACAATTAAATACCTATTTACAGCCTCCTTACGGACCCATACTCAAGGCCCAATACTTCTAGGCCTAAATTCGGGGTATTACAATGATTGAGTGTAACACCCCAAACCCGGCCTAGACGTCACAGCCTAGAAAATATGTTTTGTATTGAGGTTTTTGGTGATTTTGAGTAATTATGGCTAAATTGCAAAAATAAATTTTTGAGGGGCTAAAATGCAAAATAAATGATATAAATGGACTTGTATAGTCCCTATGAACATTCGTCCCTTAGGTGGTGTAGTGAAATTTTGTGTATTTTGTGTTTTGTGCAAATAGGACTAAATTGTAAAAATGTGAAACATTAGGGGTAAAATGGTAATTTTCCCATTTATGTATTTTGGGACTAAATTGAGATGAAATGTGCTTGAATGAGATAAATTTTAATGTGTTTAGATCAAGGACAGAAAAACAGATTTGGATCGGGGAAAGGCAAAGGTTATCAAATAACCGGTCTTCGTTGTCCGTCGAAAGTCGAGGTAAGTCTTTAAGCGATTATATGTCGGAAACTATTTACGTAGTATAACAAATGTTGAAATTTGGAAATTTTGGGAATATAAATGTGGAATGGCCGAATGTTAGTATTACAACCATGAATTGAATTTTTATTTGATGTAAGTGATTAAGTTTATCCAAGTGTGATATGTGATAGTATTATGAAAAATATGTATATGTGTTATATGTCATTTTGGTATTAATAATTGTGTATGGAATGGTTAATGATGTTGATATTCGGGCTTCGAGCCTAGCAGGCCTCGTGCCGATGATCTATATCGGGCTAAATGCCTAGTAGGCCTTGTGCTGGTGAATTATATCGGGCTTATTGCCTAGCACGCTAAATGTCGATGTTTAAATCACGGACCTCTGGTCTAGCAGGCTTAATGCCGATGTGTATTTTCGGGCTTTGATGCCTAGCAGGCTTAACGCCGGTGATACGTTATAGACAAGGAATTTGTGAATCAGACAAGGTGAGACATCTCTAATGCATTGAGCTAAAAGCTCGGGTAAGTATAAACCTTTTATATTATTAAGGAATGAGGTAAGTTGATGTACCATCATTTGAGCTAAGTATGAACATTATATATATATGAAATTGAGTTTAAATACATCATTTTGAAGAGTTGGCTAAGTCGAAAGGTTAATGGTGGAATAGTTTTGGATGTGTTTGTAGGTGTGTTCAAATGAGTATATGTAAACGTTATGTGTGATGTATTCATTTGACTTGGATTATGCGAACACATGTGATAATTATGTGTTATGAAGATGTATGTGTTTTATGGTAATAAAATACTAATGCTTAGGTTAAGGGCAATGATAGCATTCGGCTATGATTAAATTACACATTGAAATATTTATACCTAATGCCATAAACCTAGTGATTAAAATGTTTAATTGTTGCATAGAACTTGTTAAGACTTACTAAGCTAGTAAGCTTACTCTGTGGGTGTTCAATGTTCCATTTTATAGATTTTGGTCAAGCTACGGGCTCGGGAAATCGTCAAAGAAAGTCAACCACACTATCATCTATTTGGTACACCTTTAGTTTGGTTTATTTTGGATAAAGGCATGTATAGGATGGATAATGTCCATGTTTTGGGTTGGAAACTTTGTCTTATATGTATTATAGCCATACGAATATGGCTTTTATCTTGTGTTTAGTTTGATGTTGAGATATATGTTTTTTTTAATGTTCAAGTGGTATATATATATTTATGTCATTATGATGCAAGGATGATATGGATTTTATTTAGCTTATATTCGGTTATGGTCTAGGCGCATATAGTAGGTATACATTGGTCTTGTGAGTAATGGCATTAAAGGCTATGATAATGTTTTATTAATATGTAATTAATCATGGAACATATGAGTGATGTGTTGTTATGTTTATGTTTTGTATTCAATTATGTTTGATAAGGACTTATAATCATTTTGGCAAAATGTAAAAATGAGATCATAGTGACATGCGATGTATATACTGTATAGTTATTCTCGATTCAACTATGTGCATCCAAACGAACTCGTGTGAATATTGATTTGATCGATTATTTGGATCTATCTGAACTTTGGTATGAGCTAGGTATATCTATATATCTATATATATATATATATAATTACATATTTGTAACTTTGTATTTTTGATCAAGTTGATATATACTCATATGATGTTTATTGAATCATGTTATTCAATCATACAGATACGGTTGGGTTTATTGCTTGAGTATCTCATAAGTAAATAAGGGTGTGATTTGAATTTAGTAAAATAGGTATGTTTTATGCATATGTTATTGTGCTTATATGCGTACCATTATATAAGTTTGTTTAATTATAATTTAATTGATCGAGTAAAGTTATGATTTGTTTGGTAATGCCCGTAACCCTAATTCGGTGACATATACGGGTTAGGGGTGTTACATTTGATTGGTATCAGAGCTTACGGTTTAGTCAATTCTAGGACTACCGTAGCGCGTGAGAGTCTAGCTATACATGCCTTTATTATATATACGATAGTGTGGTGACTTCTGATATTTCAAATTGTGCTTTTTATAGTAAATGGATCCTGACAGAGCCGTAGCGGATGATGTAGAGAATGTAGCGCCTGATCTCGCACGCGGGTCAGCGACGGTAGACTCTCGACCTGTCTCGGGTAGCCATGAGGGGGAGGCTAAGCAAGCCTTCTATCAGATGATGAATGAATGGTTTACCCAATTTATTCAGACTAACCCGGGTGTACGACAACCTCCACCCCCGAATAATCCAACTCCGGTACCTTCAGCACCTCCGGTGATAGATCCGATGAGATCTAGTAGGCCTCCTGTTGATAAAATCAGGAAATATGGGGCCGAAGAATTTAAAGCCAATGATGATGACGGTGCAGAGCGAGCGGAGATGTGGCTCGATAACACTATTCGGTACTTGATGAGTTGTCATGTACCCGGATGAATGCCTAAAGTGTGCTATATCTTTACTACGGACATCAGATATCATCGGTGGAATACACTAGTATCGAGTGGTTCCGAAAGAAAAAGTGACTTGGGATTTCTTCCAGATCGGGTTCCGTAAGAAGTATATCAGTCAGACATTCATCGATCAGAAACGAAAAGAATTTCTAGAATTGAAACAGGGTCGCATGACTGCGGATCGAGTATGAGCGGAAGTTTATCGATTGAGCCGATATGCCCGAGAGTGTGTATCAACCAAGCCATTATGTGCAAAAGATTCAAGACGGTTTAAATGAGGATATAAAGTTACTAGTTGGCATACTTGAAATCAAAGAGTTCGTGGTACTTGTTGAACGAGCTTGCAAAGCTGAAAAGCTTGGGAAAGAGAAAAGAAAGGTGAAATAGAAGCTAGAGACACTCGTGAAAAGATCATCTAGTAAGACATTCCATTCAAAGATCTAAGAAGTTCAAAGATGACTTCGGCCGACATAAAGCTACTTCGCACATGTTCAGACGCAGATCGACCTCCAAAGTGAGTTCCCGGGATACTTCGATGGCGCGTGTTGGTAATGTCCAGCCAGATCGGGTTGAATGCAAGCATCGTGGTAAATGGCATTCTGGGAGTTGTAGATTCCGTGATCGGTCCTGTTTTAAATGTGGATCGTCAGATCATTTTATTAGAGAGTGTCCGATGTTAGCCGAGCAGAATACGGCCCAGAATATCAAACCGAGTAATGTGTCGGCGAGGCGGACCACCTAGGCATTCAGAAATGTAAGTAAGCGAATGAAAGGAACTAAAGACACTGCAGTTCGATCGGAGGCTCGTGCACCAGCTAGAGCATATGCTATACGTGCCAGAGAGGATGCTTTTTCCCCAGATGTCATTACCGGTACTTTCACTCTTTATGATACTACTGTGATTGCATTGATTGATCCGGGTTAGTCTCATTCATATGTCTGTGAAACTTTAGTATCCAGTAAGACTCTGCCTGTTGAGTCTACTGAGTTTGTGATTCGTGTATCAAACCCCTTGGGTCGGTGTGTTCTAGTCGACAAAGTGTGTAAAGGTTGCCCGTTGATGATTCGGGATTTATGCTTCCCAGCTGATCTAGTGTTGTTGCCTTTCGACGAGTTCGATATAATTTTGGGTATGGATTGGTTAACTTTGCACGATGCTATGGTGAATTGCAAAAGAAAGACCATTGATTTGAGATGTTAGAGTGGTGAAATTATCCGGATTGAATCTAATGACTTGAATGGGTTACCGGCAGTAATATCCTCGATGTTAGCTTGTAAGTATGTGAGAAAAGGATGTGAAGCTTACTTGGCCTAAGTGTTGGATAATAAAGTGTCCAAAAGCGATTGAATCCGTACATTGTAAAAGAGTATCCCGATGTGTTTCTGAAAAATTACCGGGGTTACCACCTGTTCGAGAAATAGAGTTTGGCATTGAATTAGTACCGGGGACGACTCCGATTTTGATAGCTCCGTATCGGATGGCACCTACTGAATTAAAAGAGTTGAAAGCACAGTTGCAAGAGTTGACAGATAGGGGCTTTGCACGACCGAGCTTTTCTCCTTGGGGTGCACCAGTTCTATTTGTGAAAAAGAAAGATGGGACTATGAGAATGTGTATTGATTACCGACAGTTAAATAAGGTGACAATAAAGAATAAATACCCGTTGCCTCGGATTGATGACTTATTTGATCAGTTGAAAGGGGCTTCAGTGTTTTTGAAGATAGATCTGAGATCGGGTTATTATCAGTTGCGAGTCAGAGATTCTGATGTGTCAAAGACTGCATTTCGGACGAGGTACGGACATTTTGAGTTCCTGGTTATGCCTTTTGGACTTACTAATGCACCTGCTGTTGTTATGGATTTGATGAATCGGATTTTCAGACAGTATTTGGATCGGTTTGTGGTAGTGTTTATAGATGATATCCTGATCTACTCAAGAGATGAAACCGAGCATGCCGAGCATTTGAGATTGGTGCTACAAACTTTGCGAGATCGACAGTTGTATGCAAAGTTTAGCAAGTGTGAATTTTGGATGAAGGAAGTCAGCTTTTTGGGTCAAGTCGTTTCAAAGATCGTGCATTCGGGTTGATCCGAATAAAATATCGGCTATACTTGATTGGAAACCATAGAAGAATGTTTCGAAATTTGAAGTTTTCTAGGACTTGCGGGTTACTACGCACGATTTGTGAAGGGTTTTTCTATAATAGCTACCCCGCTGACAAAGCTATTACGTAAAGACGTTAAATTTGAATGGTCGTAAAAGTGTCAGAAAAGCTTCGATCAGTTGAAAGCCCTTTTGACCGAAGCTCCAGTGCTAGCTCAGCCTGAATCGAGTAAAGAATTTATTGTTTTAGTGATACTTCTTTGAATGGTTTGGGTTGCATTTTGATGCAGGAAGGCAAAGTCATAGCCTATGCTTCGAGACAATTGAAGCCTCATGAAAGAAATTATCCGACTCATGATCTGGAATTAGCAGCCATTGTTTTAGCATTGAAAATTTGGCGTCATTACTTATTCGGTGAGAAATGTCATGTTTATTCAGATCACAAAAGTCTGAAGTACTTGGTGACTCAGAAAGATTTGAACTTGAGACAACGCAGATGGTTAGAGCTGTTGAAGGACTATGAATTAGTGATTGACTACCATCCGGGGAAAGCTAACGTTGTTGCAGATGCCTTAAGTTGAAAATCATTGTTTGCTCTCCGTGCGTTGAACGCACATATGGTTATGTCTGCTGATGGTTCGATCATAGCCGAGATGAAAGCAAGACCGATGTTTATTCAGCAAATTTGTGATACACAAAAAATTGACAAAGATATGATTGCTAGACGAGTTCAGTGTGAAAATGATGCAGAGTCAGAGTTTTGAATTGATGCAAATGATTGTTTGAACTTCAAAGGCCGAATATGTATTCCGAGGAATGTGGATTTGATTCAGATGATTTTGAATGAGGCTCATAATAGTCGACTATCGGTACATCCGGGTAGCACGAAAATGTATAATGATTTGAAATAGTTCTATTGGTGGCCTGGCATGAAACGGGATATATCTGAATTTGTTTCAAAGTGTTTAATTTGTCAGCAAGTAAAAGCCGAGCATCAAGTGCCTTCTGGGTTACTTCAGCCGATCATGATACCTGAATGGAAATGGGATAGAATCACTATGGATTTTGTATCCGGTTTGCCTACGACACCGAGCAAGAAAGATGCGAACCGGGTTATAGTGGATAAACCGACCAAATCAGCTCACTTTGTGCCTTAGGTCAGATGCAGACAGACTATTCGCTCGATAAACTTGCTGAGATGTATGTATCTCAAATTGTGAGATTACATGGTGTGCCGAGTTCTATTATTTCAGATAGAGATTCGAGATTCACATCGCGGTTTTGGAAGAAGTTGCAAGATGCTTTAGGTACTAAACTCCACTTTAGCACTGACCTTTCATCCGCAGTGCACGTCGATCACCGAACGAACCATTCGCATACACTTGAGGACATGTTGAGATGTTGCATCCTTGAGTTTGAAGGTACGTGGGAAAGATACTTACCTTTGATTGAATTCGCTTATAATAACAGCTTTTCAATCTAGTATCAAGATGGCACCTTATTTAAGCTCTATATGGTCGCAAGTGTCGCACACCATTATATTGGACCGAACTCGGTGAAAATAAGATACACGGGTTGATTTGATTAAAGAGACCGAATCAAGGTGGCTATAATCGAGATAATTTGAAAGTCGCATCAGATCACCAAAAGTCCTCCGCTGATTTGAAACGTAAAGACATTGAGTTTCAGGTCGGAGATCGGGTATTTTTGAAAGTTTCACCGTGGAAGAAAGTACTTCGATTCGGTCGAAAAGGCAAATTAAGTCCAAGATTCATCGGACCGTATGAGATCATCGAACGTATCGAACCTGTTTCTTATAGATTGAAGTTGCCTTCTGAATTAGAAAAGATATACAATGTATTTCATGTTTCGATGCTCCGTAGATATAGGTCGGATCCGTCGCATGTGATTTCTCCGTCTGAAATTGAAATCTGATCCGATATGACGTATGAGGAGGAACCGATCCATATTTTAGCCCGTGAAACGAAAGAGTTAAGAAACAAGAAAATTCCGTTAGTAAAAGTACTATGGAATCGACACGGAGTAGAAGAGGCTACGTGGGAGCCTGAGGATTCAATGAGGCAATAATATCTGACTTTGTTTAACGGTAAGATTTTCGGGGACGAAAATCCCTAAGGAGGGGAGAGTTGTAACAGTCCAAATTTGACCCTAATCAGAACAGTGGTTTTGGGACCACGAATCCGAGTCTGAAAAATTTTTGAATATTATTTTCGGTGTTTATTATATGTGAATTATTATGTGTGAAAGTTTTGTATGAAAATTTGATCGTTTGTGTGCTCAATTAAGTAAAAAGGACTAAATCGCGTAAGTGGTAAAAGTGGCATTTTATTTGATTTATGGCTAATTGATGTGGCTTTATTTTAGTGAAGTCCTTAAAGGGCAATATGCCCATTTAAGTTATAGTGGACGGCAACATGGTGATATAACATGTTTTTATGTATTATTTTATATGTTAAAGGTTATATTATATTTATTTTATAATTTATAACTATATTATAATAAAACCAACATGAAAGTGGAATTTTATTCATGCTTTCTTCCACCGAATATCACAAAGAAAAGAAAAGTTTTTGGAGCTTTGTACATTCGGCTATTTACAAGCTAAATTAAAGGTTAGTTTTTAATCTTTTGATAATTTCTACGCTTTTGTAATCGTTGCTTCAATACTTCAAGACCCATGCTTGAATTTTTGATTTTGATGAATATTTTGAAATGTGCCATTGATGAGTTCATGAGCTTTATGATGATAGTTGATGAATTATGGAAAATATATGTTAGATTAATATGTTTTGTATTGAGGTTTTTGGTGATTTTGAGTAATTATGGCTAAATTGCAAAAATAAATTTTTGAGGGGCTAAAATGCAAAATAAATGATATAAATGGACTTGTATAGTCCCTATGAACATTCGACCCTTAGGTGGTGTAGTGAAATTTTGTGTATTTTGTGTTTTGTGCAAATAGGACTAAATTGTAAAAATGTGAAACATTAGGGGTAAAATGGTAATTTGCCCATTTATGTATTTTGGGACTAAATTGAGATGAAATGTGCTTGAATGAGATAAATTTTAATGTGTTTAGATCAAGGACAAAGAAAAACGGATTTGGATCGGGGAAAGGCAAAGGTTATCGAATAGCCAGGCCTTCGTTGTCCGTCGAAAGTCGAGGTAAGTCTTTAAGCGATTATATGTCGGAAACTATTTACATAGTATAAAAATGTTGAAATTTGGAAATTTTGGGAATATAAATGTGGAATGGCCGAATGTTAGTATTACAACCATGAATTGAATTTTTATCTGATGTAAGTGATTAAGTTTATCCAAGTGTGATATGTGATAGTATTATGAAAAATATGTATATGTGTTATATGTCATTTTGGTATTAATAATTGTGCATGGAATGGTTAATGATGTTGATATTCGGGCTTCGAGCCCAGCGTGCCTCGTGCGGTGATCTATATCGGGCTAAATGCCTAGCGTGTGCCTTGTCTTTGGTGAATTATATCGGGCTTATTGCCTAGCGTGCTAAATGCCTGGTGTTTAAATCACGGACCTCTGGTCTAGCGTGCTTAATGCCGGTGTGTATTTTCGGGCTTTGATGCTCAGCGGGCTTAACGCCGCGGTGATACGTTATAGACAAGGAATTTGTGAATCAGATAAGGTGAGACATCTCTAATGCATTGAGCTAAAAGCTGGGTAAGTATAAACCTTTATATTATTAAGGAATGAGGTAAGTTGATATACCATCATTTGAGTTAAGTATGAACATTATATATATATGAAATTGAGTTTAAATACATCATTTTGAAGAATTGGCTATAAGTGAAAAGGTTAATGGTGGAATAGTTTTGGATGTGTTTGTAGGTGTGTTCAAATGAGTATATGTAAACGTTATGTGTGATGTATTCATTTGACTTGGATTATGCGAACACATGTGATAATTATGTGTTATGAAGATGTATGTGTTTTATGGTAATAAAATACTAATGCTTAGGTTAAGGGCAATGATAGCATTCGGCTATGATTAAATTACACATTGAAATATTTATACCTAATGCCATAAACCTAGTGATTAAAATGTTTAATTGTTGCATAGAACTTGCTTAAGACTTACTAAGCTAGTGTTTACTCTGTGGGTGTTCAATGTCTGTTTTATAGATTTTGGTCAAGCTACGGGCTCTGGAAATCGTCATGCAAAGTCAACCACACTATCATCTATTTGGTACACCTTTAGTTTGGTTTATTTTGGATAAAGGCATGTATAGGATGGATAATGTCCATGTTTTGGGTTGGAAACTTTGTCTTATATGTATTATAGCCATACGAATATGGCTTTTATCTTGTGTTTAGTTTGATGTTGAGATATATGTTTTTTTTAATGTTCAAGTGGTATATATATATATTTATGTCATTATGATGCAAGGATGATATGGATTTTATTTAGCTTATATTCGGTTATGGTCTAGGTGCATATAGTAGGTATACATTGGTCTTGTGAGTAATGGCATTAAAGGCTATGATAATGTTTTAATAATATGTGATTAATCATGGAACATATGAGTGATGTGTTGTTATGTTTATGTTTTGTATTCAATTATGTTTGATAAGGACTTATAATCATTTTGGAAAAATATAAAAATGAGATCATAGTGACATGCGATGTATATATTGTATAGTTATTCTCGGTTCAACTATGTGCATGCAAACGAACTCGTGTGAATATTGATTTGATCAATTATTTGGATCTATCTGAACTTTGGTATGAGCTAGGTATATCTATATATCTATCTATATATAATTACATATTTGTAACTTTGTATTTTTGATCAAGTTGATATATACTCATATGATGTTTATTGAATCATGTTATTCAATCATACAGATACGGTTGGGTTTATTGCTTGAGTATCTCATAAGTAAATAAGGGTGTGATTTGAATTTAGTAAAATAGGTATGTTTTATGCATATGTAATTGTGCTTATGTGCGTACCATTATATAAGTTTGTTTAATTATAATTTAATTGATCGAGTAAAGTTATGATTTGTTTGGTAATGCTCGTAACCCTAATTCGGCGACGTATAGGGGTTAGGGGTGTTACAAAACTAAAGACTCTAAGAAAAAGAAGAATGAATTTGGAAAATAACTTGGGAAAAACTCAGTTGATTTAGATGATACCCTAGGAAGAATCCACCTAGACTTCACTTGTTGTCTAACACTGAACCATACAATTTATTCACTTAGTTTGATCCGTAAGACTCCCTAACGTATATTAAACCCTCTCTCGAGGCGAATAAAGTCTAACCCTAGGTTAATTAGTGGAACTCTCTTTCTCTTATAATAACCCCCTAGAATATCAGTAAATCGATCTATGGATTCCCATAATAGGTTTCACCCTAATCCGGCAAAATCTTGTCACCCTATCTCTAGGCGTGCGATCAACTCCGCTTAATTATGTTGGATCTACTCTTAGGCAGGGTCTATTCCTCCTCCACCTAAGCACATTAAATTTGGATTAAGCTCACATAATTAAGAACAAACTAAGTATTTATCATATAATTCAGAAAACAATAACAAGATTCACCATAGGTTTCATCCCCTTCGGGTATCCGAGGGGTTTAGTTCATAACAATAAAGGAAAACATCTCAAGAGAAAAGATAAAACAAAACATAAGAAATCCCTAAAACCCCCTGAAGGAATTGAAGGAGAGATCCTGCGTCTTGAGTATAATTTTGGCTTTTTGAGATGGATCAACTGGCTATCCCTGAGTGAATCCCCACAAATCTGCCTTCTCTGGCCTAGCACGACGCCCCTAGATGATGGCTTTGGGCTCCTCTATTGCAGGGTTTCTGTCGAACTCCCCATTAAGTTGCCCTCAGTAGGTGTTTATATAGGCTTTGAGATGTGTTACTTGGCCTCCAAGTATCCTAATTTGAGTGCAATTTCTAATTGCGGTTTAATTAGACTTTGGAGTGTGTTACTTTGCCTCCAAGCATCCAAATCTGAGTAAAACTCCTCTTGGCCATGCAGAGGACACGCGCCTTGGCACACGCCCGTGTAAATCGTGGCTAGGCCGTGTGGACTTCGTTGATGAGGCACGACCATCAGTGTAAATCGTGGTCCGTGCCGTGTTCGAGATCTTTAAGGAGTCACTGAGTGTGATCTTTGGTCCAGCCGTGTCAATTTCATGCTTTGGCCCATTTGTCCCGCTTTAAGCCCATTTTATGTTCTTTTCATCCCTTGGTGCTTTCCGGTATATAACATGAAAAGAAAGGATTAAGAGCACCAAATTATATAAAATAAGGGATAATTCATCCAAAAGCATACTAAATGTGGGATTAAAATATGTTACTTTTACGGTTTATCACCCATTTAGCCCAAATCTAGCCACAGATATAAGATTCACATAGTCTAGTCCAATATCTACTACACAATCATACAATTTATTCATATGGGCCCACGGGCCCGTTGGGCCCACATGGCCCCTTTCGACCCAAACAGCCCAAACCCACAAGAACACTCATGATGGCCTAAACTATCGCGTCGAAGCTCCCACACGTGCGCCGCACGCCGTAGTAGCTAGCATCGCTCGCGGTGATCGGCATTTTGGCATTTGCCGCCTCATGACTAGAGTAAAGCGAAATACACACACGATAGGAATTGGTTAATCCGCGCTCGAACACGGTTCGCGCAGAAGACAAAGCAATGATCGCACCCTTTACCCCCAAGGGGTGTGTCGATCAACTTCGGTCACCACCACCGCGACCCAACAGCATACAGATCAACGAATGATCTAACGCCTAACCCAAACGAGCACGCCACAAAGCGAAAGGGATAAGCCAAGAAAGGTATGCTTACTCTCCTCATGGTTTGCTCTATTTAAAGGCAGCTTCTTGCCTATCCTCATCCTAGCTTCCCGATGTGGGATCCCACCTTCAGCAGAGTTTAAATCCAACACAAACTCTGGCCGTCCAATCCACAAAATAAACACTCCCTTGCTTGACATGAGATTCGAACCCTTGCCCTCTCTTATGCTCCAGACACTACATGCCACCACAGCACAAGCTCCTTTTGTGACTTAGAACATGCGCAACTAAATATAAGCCTATGGGCCAAAGTCTAAGTTCATTTAAAAGAAAAACAAAATGAATTGCAAGCGCCAAGACTTGAACCTTGGATGCCTTGCTTCCTCTATGGCGTCACCTCCTTGTCTCCCCTGTGGCGCCATTTGCCACTAGACCACAACTCTTTTTGTGTCTTTTTTTCCCATAATTTATTCTTAAAGCGTACTTACTTACCCCTAGGGCTTTATTCACCTAAAACCAAAATTTTTCCTAAAGCCCAGGTTTAAACCCGAGACTTCATGGAAGCCCCCTAACCTTTCAAAATCACTCACCTAATAGGTTCAACTTGCACTAGTTTCGTTCTCTTATTCCCAAAAATTTTAAACGCTCCCATTCCCAAGGCCCAATGGGCCCAATTCTACTAGGCCCAAATTCGGGGCGTTACACAAACTCCATTTTGGTACCTTTTGAATGAGTACATAGTTAAATATGGCATGTATAGGCTAGTTAGTTTGGATTATGTTTTGAGTTGTATATAAATAGTCACGTGATATGGCTAGATAATGATCATGATGTGAATTAGTAGTTATGCTATATGATGTATAGTTTGGAATGTTTGGTGGCTAATTGTTGGATTAATGAGATAGTCAAATCTATGATAAGTTCTATAATGCAAAAAAAAAAAGAAAAATTAGCATATTGTTGATGATGAATTGACACATTGAGTTTGTAGGTTCTTGAATGGTTTATACTTAGAAATGCTTGTGATTAGATTGAGCTAATTGGCTCATGAGTTTGGTGTGGTTGATATGTTCTTGAATGGTTAGAAAAGATAATCATATTGATATGTTTTATTTGCATTTAGAGATATGATTTGAATTGGTATAATGCTTGTAGGTATAACCCAATGTGTGGGTGGAAAATTGGCCTTGTAAATGGCCTATATTTTCCCACATCGCTGAGCACACTGACGCGTGTGGCTCGACCGTGTCCTTCGTGGTTGTATTTCAAAACAAGTCGACTCGACCACGCGGCCGGACACACGCGCGCAGGATCTGGCGCCGTGGTGCAAGTCAATGTCGACCACGGGTGAGGCACACGCGCGTGTCTCGTGCCATGTGGACAAGTCAAGACGTATGCCCTGCTTTTTGCCACTCGCCGCATACACATGGGCGTGATCTAAGGGCCGTGTGAGGCACACACGCGATGGTTACAGGTTAAGGGTGTTACATTTGATTGGTATCAGAGCTACGGTTTAGTCGACTCTAGGACTAATGTAGCGTGTGAGAGTCTAGCTATACATGCCATATGTACAAACAGTGATAGTGTGATGAATCCTGACGTGTAAAATATGTTTTTTGTATAGTAATGGATTCCGAAAGAGTTGTAGCTGACGATGTTGAAAGTAATGCGCGTGCTCTCGCTCAAGGGACAGCGCCATCTGATTCGAGACCGGCTACTAGTGGTTAGGAAGGAGAGGCTAAACAAGCCTTCTTCCAAATGATGAATGAGTGGTTCACTCAATACGTTAGAACAAATTTGGCTATTTCACAACCTCCGCCCCCACCCAATCCTCCTCAGACTTATGTTGTACCACAAGTTATGAACTTGAATATGTTGAATAAGCCTTTGGTCGATAAAATTCGTAAATATGGGGATGAAGAGTTCAGGGCTACCAATGAAGATGATGCTGAGAAAGCTGAGTTTTGGTTTGAGAACACAATTCGAGTGTTTGATGAAATGGCATTGACTCCTGATGAATGTATAAAATATGTCATTTCCTTGCTACGAGATTCAGCTTATCAGTGGTGGAAGACTTTGATTTATGTTGTTCCAAAAGAACGAGTTACATGGGATTTCTTTCAGTCTGAATTTCGAAAAAATATATCAGTCAAAGATTTATAGATTAGAAACGGAAAGAGTTTCTTGAACTGAAGCAGGGTCGCATGTCTGTCACTGAATATGAACGAGAATTTATGATATTAAGTCAATATGCTGAGGAATGTGTTTCGACTGAAGCCATAATGTGTAAGCGATTTGAAGATGGCCTGAATGAAGATATTCGTTTGCTAGTTGGAATTCTGGAAATAAAAGAATTTGTTGTGCTTGTTGATCGAGCATGTAAAGCTGAGGCACTCGGAAAAGATAAAACAAAAGCTGAGTTTGAAGCTAGAGATGTGAGAAAGAGATTTTCAAGTAAATCATTTCAATCTGCATCAAAGAAATTCAGAGACGAGCATAGCTGTTCAAAGACTAATGTGGAAAATTTGAATAGAGATCGAGCTAGATCGCAGTCGAACTCTAAAGCTCCAGCAACTTCGATGGCTAGTGTGGGTAACGTCTGATTCGAGCGGCCTGAATGTAAGTATTATGGTAAAAGACATCCGGGTAGTTGTAGATTGAATGATCGAGCCTGTTTTAGATGTGGATCACTAGATCATTTCATCTGAGATTGTCCTGAGTCTGTTGAACAAGAGATTGTACAGAATCTGAAGTCAGATAATGCTTCAGCTAGAGGTAGACCTTCAAGAAACACAAGAAATGTCAGTGGTAGTCAGAGAACTACGAGAGATACAGTCGCGAGATCTGAAGCTAGAGCGCCTGCCAGAGCGTATGCCATTCGAGCTCGTGAGGAAGCTTCGTCTCTAGATGTTATTACGGGTACATTTACTCTTTATGATACTTCTGTGATTGCATTGATAGATCAAGGGTCTACTCATTCGTATGTATGCATGAACTTAGTATCCAGTAAGACTTTGCCTGTAGAGTCTACTGAATTTGTAATTAGAGTATCGAACCCCTTAGGTAAAAGTGTCTTTATTGACAAAGTATGCAAGAATTGTCCGTTAATGTTCCGAGATGTTTGTTTTCCGGCTGATCTGATGCTATTACCATTTGATGAGTTTGATATAATTTTGGGTATGGATTGGTTAACATTGCATGATGCTGTTGTGAACTGCAAACGAAAGACCATTGATTTAAGATTTCATAATGATGAAATAGTTTGGATTGAATCTAATGATGTGAATGGACTACCGGCTGTGATATCAGTGATGAAAGCTCAGAGTTATGTGAAAAAGGGTTGCGAAGCCTATTTTGCCTATGTGATTGATTCGAGAGTGACTGAAAAGAAAGTTGAATCTGAGCCAGTTGTTTGTGAGTTCTTTGATGTATTTCCTGAAGAATTACCTGGATTGCCTCCGATACGAGAAGTTGAGTTTGGTATTGATTTAGTACCGGGGAGGACTTCTATTTCGATATCTCCGTATAGAATGGCACCAACAGAATTGAAAGAGTTGAAGTCTCAGTTACAAGAGTTGACCGATAGAGGATTTGCACGACCAAGTTTCTCACCTTGGGGTGCTCCTGTTCTATTTGTGAAAAAGAAAGATGGTACGATGAGAATGTACATTGGCTACCGTCAGTTGAACAAAGTGACTATTAAGAACAAATATCATTTATCGCGAATTGATGATTTGTTTGATCAGCTGAAAGGAGCCACCGTGTTTTCAAAGATAGATCTGAGATCTGGATATTATCAGTTGAGAGTAAAAGATTCAGACATTTTGAAAACTGCTTTCAGAACGAGGTACGGGCATTATGAGTTTTTAGTTATGCCTTTCGGACTAACCAATGCTCCTGCTATTTTTTTGGATCTGATGAATAGAATTTTTAGACCGTATTTAGATCGATTTGTTGTTGTATTCATTGATGACATTTTGATTTATTCGCGTGATGAAATTGAGCATGCTGAACATCTAAGAATCGTGCTACAAACTATGCGATATAAGCAACTGTATGCAAAATTCAGTAAATGTCAGTTTTGGTTGTGAGAAGTTGGTTTTCTGGGACATATTGTGTTAGCATCTGGTATACGAGTCGATCCGAGCAAGATTTCAGCTATTTTGGAGTGGAAACCTCTGAAAAATGTGTCTGAAGTTTGCAGTTTTCTAGGACTTGTTGGTTATTATCGAAGATTCGTAAAAGGCTTTTCGATGATTGCAACTCCGCTGACGAGATTACTTCAGAAAGATGTGAAATTTGAGTGGGCTGAAAAGTGTCAAAAAAGTTTTGATCAGTTGAAAGCCCTTTTGACCGAAGCTCTAGTGCTAGTACAGCCAGAATCGGGTAAAGAGTTTGTGATTTATAGTGATGCTTCGTTGAATGGTCTGGGATGTATTTTGATGTAGGAAGGCAAAGTTATAGCTTATGCCTCGAGATAGTTAAAGCCGCATGAAAAGAATTATCCGACACATGACCTTGAGCTAGCTGCGATTGTGTTTTCTTTAAAGATTTGGCATCACTATCTTTTCAGAGAAAAATGCCATGTGTTTTCGGATCATAAAAGTCTAAAATATTTGATGTCCCAAAAAGATTTGAATTTGCGACAAAGTCGATGGTTAGAGCTGTTGAAAGACTACGAGCTAGTGATAGATTATCATCCGGGTAAAGCAAATGTTGTTTCTGATGCATTAAGTTGAAAATCACTGTTTGCATTATGTACGATGAATGCTCATTTAAACTTGTCTGATGATGGTTCAGTTTTGGCTAAATTGAAAGTAAAACCATTGTTCTTACAACACATATGTGATGTTCAGAAAATTGATAATGAAATGCTAGCTAAACGAGCTCAGTGTGAGTTGAACTCTGATTCTGAATTTTGAGTTGATGTTGATGATTATTTGAGGTTTTAGATCGGATTTGTGTTCCGAGGAATTGAGTTGATTCAGCTTGATATTGAAAGAAGCTCATAATAGTCGCCTATCTGTTCATTCGGGAAGTACAAAGATGTACCATGATTTAAAGAAATTATATTGGTGGCCTGGAATGAAACTAGACATCTCTGACTTTGTTTCGAAATGTTTAGTCTGTCAGCAAGTTAAGTCTGAACATCAAGTGCCATCAGGTTTGTTACAACCGATAATGATTCCCGAGTGGAAATGGGATAGAGTAACGATGGATTTTATTTCAGGATTACCTTTGACTCTGAGAAAGAAAGACGTAATTTGGGTCGTAGTTGACAGATTGACGAAATCAGCCCATTTTATTCCAGTACGATCTGATTACTCACTTGATAGATTAGATGAGCTATATATTTTTGATATTGTGAGATTGCATGGGGTGCCACTATCTATTGTATCTGACAGAGATCCAAGGTTTACTTCACGATTCTGGAAGAAACTGCAAGAGGCTCTAGGTACTAAATTACATTTTAATACAGCTTTTCACCTACAGACAGATGGTCAATCCGAGCGGATTATTCAGATTCTCGAGGATATGTTGAGATGTTGCATTCTTGAGTTTGATGGTACGTGGGAACAATATTTGCCATTGATTAAGTCTCACAGATATTAATAGTTTTCAACGAGCATTAAAATGGCGCTTTATGAGGCTTTTGTACGGACACAAATGTCGCATACACCTTTGTATTGACTCGAGCTAAGTGAAAATAAAATACACGGGGTTGATTTGATAAAAGAAACTGAGTAGAAAGTGAAAGTGATTCGTCATAGTCTGAAAGCCACATCAGATCGACAGAAATCCTATGCAGATTTGAAACGAAAAGATATCGAATTTGAGATCGGTGATTGTAACAATCCGGTTTAGACCCTAGTCAGAATAGTAGTTTCGAGACCACAACCGAAGTTAGAAAAATATTTTAATATTATCTTCCATGCCTATGGTATGTGATTAAGCATGAGTGAAAGTTTCGTGAATTAATTTGTCCGTTTGTATGCTTAATTAGAAAAAAAGACTTAATCGTGTATAATGCAAAAGTGACTTGATAATTGTTAAAGTGCTATATTGCTATTGTCTTTATAATGTGGAGTCCTTAAATTGAAATTTCACCATTGGGAGTATGGATGGACATTAATGTGCATATGTTAGTGGAATTTATAATGTTATAATAAAGGTTAAAGTTGTAAAATGATTAATAAGTTAATTAAAACATGAAATAAAACATTTGTTTCATTATTTGGTATCATTCACCACCGAAAACAAGAAAAGAAAAGAAAGTTTTAAGCTTTGAACATTCGGCTAGCTAGAAGCAAAAATTAAGGTATGTTTTGGTTTCGGTTTTTGACAATTTCTACGTTTTTTGTAATCGTTGCTTCGTGTTCTTCAAAACCCATGCTTTAATTTTGTAAATTGATGATGATTTGGAAAAGTGCTATTGATGAATTCATGAGTTTTATGATGTTTGAGGATGAAATATGAAATATATGTGTTAGATTAACATGTTTTGTCTTTGGATTTTTAGAGAATTTATGTAATTTGGACTAAATTGAGAAAATAGTATTTTGAAGGACTAAAATGTGAAATAAATGAAATGTATGGACTCATATGAACTACATGAATATTCGGCCAAGCATGGGTAATATGAAATTTTGTGTATTTTGTGATTTTGTGAAATAGGGACTAAAATGTTAAAATGTGAAAATGTGAGGGCTAATTTGTAAATTGCCGTAAATGTGTATTTTTGGATTGAATTGAATGAATTGGTGAATAAATGAATTAAATCTGAATAGATCAAGAATCGAAGAAAACGGATTTAGACCGTGAAAAGTCGAAAGTGATCGAATAATCGAATCCATTTTTTTATCTGAATCTGAGGTAAGCCTATATACAAATAAATGTATTTATGTTGATTTATGTATGTACATATGAAATCTAATTGTGAAGAATGTGTACGAGATGATATATACATGAAATTCGAGATAGTATCGATAATGTATCAATGTCCGAGAAGTCCCGTACGAACCTAGGAATAGATAGGATTAAATATGTCATGACATAGGTTTCTGATATGTAATATCGTGTAAGACCACGTCTGGGACATTGGCATCGATATGAGTTTTACGTGTAAGACTATGCCTGGGACGTTGGCATTGTACGATTATTCTGAGTATTCCGAGTATCCTATTTTATTCCGCATGGTTCAATGGGCAAATCCGAGAAATGAAAAACTATGTGAAATGTATAAACGAGTCAAGTACATTGGAAATGTATAATATGTATGTGTATGAAAGGTAAGTATATATATGAACTTACCAAGGTGAAATATGTGTATAGATTTGATGAAACAATATGTGATATATGCATGAATGTGTCATGATCAAAAGCGATACTTTGAGTTATAAAATGTGGGTAAGCAATGGCTAAACAAATAAGTCAAAGAAAATGTTATGAATTTGCAAATGAGAATCATTAATGACATTGTATTAATATGATTATGTGCATTTTATGTTAAGTTTATTTGTATATGGCTTACTAAGCTTTTGAAAGCTTACTTTGTGTGTGTTTGCTTTGTTTTATAGATCGTCAAGCTACCAAAGGGTCGGGATTGTCGAGATCATCACCACACTATCAAACTCTATTTTGGTACCATTTGAAAGTGTATATACTAAAGTGTGGCATGTATAGTCTAGAGAGTTTTGAAATATGTTTGAGATGTATGAATAGCCATGTGATATGGCTAGATAATGATGTGATGTGAATGAGTAGATATGCTATATGATGCATAATTTAGCATGTTTGGTGACTAATGGTTGGACTAATGAGATAGTCAAATTAATGGTAAGTTTTATGATGCAAAGTTAGCATATTATTGATGAAAGGTTGTGATAAAGAAATGGTATGTTTGGGTTGGTTTAAACTTAGAAATGCTTGTGATGAGAATGAAGTAATTGTTGCATAAAATGGTATGTTTGAAATGTTCTTGAATAGGTAGAAAAGATGGTCAAATTGGTATGTTTTGTTGCCATAAGTGTTTGGAATGATGCTTTATGTGCTTATAGGGTTAGCCCAAAGTGTGGGCGACATTTTTGGCCTTGCAAATGGCTCTATAATTGCCCACACGGCTGAGCACACGGCGCAGGACCGGTCGTGTGATGCAAGTTAGGCTCGACCACGGGTGAGGCACACACGGTTGTGTCTCGTGCCGTGGACAAGTCAGCATGTATGCCTATTTTTCACACGGCTCAGCACATGGGTGTGTCCGAGGCCGCAGGAGGTACATGGCCTCGCCCACACAAGCGCAGTGACCTCAGAACTTTGAAAATATTTGATTTTTGGAAAATTTTGTATGATCCCTGCTTAGTCCCGACCCTTTCTAATGCATGTTTAAGGTCCTCGTAGGCCTCATTAAGGGACTATTTACTTGTATTCTCGCTATGATGTGACAAAGTTGATATACTTTATGATACGAAATGTTTGTAAAAGTTTTTGATTGTCCTGTAATGCCTCTTTACCCTAGCCCTACGATGGATATGGGTTAGGTGTTACATTTGATTGGTATCGAGCAACGGTTTTTTTCAATTTAGGACTAACGAAGCGTGTGAGTCTAGCTATACATGCCATATAAACGAATCTGTGATAGTGTGATGAATCCTCGACGATAAAATATGTTTATCGATAGTAATGGATCCCGAAAGAGCTTTAGCCGACGATGTTGAAAGCAATGCGCCGCTTCTCCCGCCAAGGGACAGAGCTATATGATTCGAGACCGGTTACTAGCGGTCAGAAGGAGAGGACAAGCCTTCTTCCAAATGATGAATGAGTGGTTCACTCAAGACGTTAGAACAAACCGCTGTTTCACAACCTCCGCCCGCCTAATCCTCCTCGGATTTTTGTTGTACCTTCTGTTATGAATCAATCATAAATAAGCCTCCGATCGACAAAATCAGAAATATAAATAAGAGTTCAAGGCCACTAGTGATGATGATGCCGAGAGAGCTGAGTTTTTGCTCGAGAACACAATCCGAGTGTTTGATGAAATGTCATTGGCCCTCAAGAATGCATCAAATGTGTCGTTTCTTTGTTACAGACGCAGCTTATCGCTGGTGGAAGACTTTGATTTTCGTTGTTCCAAAAGAACGGATTACATGGGATTTTTTTCGGGCCGAGTTCGGGAAGAAATATATCACCAAAGATTTATAGATCAAAAGCTTAAAAGAATTTTTGGAATTGAAACAGATCGTATGATCACATCGAGTATGAACGAGAATTCGTGAGATTAAGTCAGATGTCGTGGAATGTGTTTCAACCGAATCAATAATGTGTAAAAGGTTTGAAGACGGCCTAAATGAAGACATCCGCTTGCTAGTTGGGATTCTCGAAATAAAAGAATTTGTTGTGCTTGTTGATCGAGCATGTAAAGTCGAGGCACTCGGGAAAGATAAAAGAAAAGCCGAGTCAAGCCGAGATGTGAGAAAGAGATTCTTGAATAAATCATTTTTACCGCTTCAAAGAAATTTAGAGATGAATATAGCCGCTCAAAGGCTAATGTGGGACAATGATGGTCGAATAGAGATCGAAAGCTAGATCGCAGCTTGAACTACAAAGCTCCATCTATTTCAATGGCTAGTGTTGGAAATGTCCGATTCGAACGACCTTAATGTAAGCATTATGGTAAAAGACATCCGAGAAGTTGTAGATTAAATGATCGAGCTTGTTTCGTATGCGTGACCATTAGATCATTTCATTCGAGACCGCCCTGCAGTTTGTTGAACAAGAGATCATTCGTAACCGAGATCGATAATGTTTCAGCTTAGAGCTAGATCTTCTCGAAACATAAGAAATGTTAGTGGTGGCCAAAGAACTACAAAAGATACAGCTTGCAAGGTCCAAGCTAGGGCACTCGCCAGAGCATACGCCATCCGAGCTCATAAGGAAGCTTCTCTTCTCCTGCATGTTATTACGGGTACATTTACTCTTTATGATACTTCTGTGATTGCATTGATAGACCCAGGATCTACTTATTCGTATGTATGCATGAATTTAGTATCCAATAAGACTTTGCCTGTAGAGTCTACTGAATTTGTTATTAGAGTATTGAACCCCTTAGGTAAAAGTGTCCTGGTTGACAAAGTATGCAAGAATTGTCCGTTGATGTTTCGAGATGTTTGCTTTCCGGCTGATCTGATGCTATTACCTTTTGATGAGTTTGATATAATTTTGGGTATGGATTTGCTAACATTGCATGATGCTGTTGTGAACTGCAAACGAAAGACTATTGATTTGAGATGTCAGAATGATGAAATAGTTCAGATTGAATCTAATAATTTGAATGGGTTACCGGTTGTGATATTAGTGTTGAAAGCTTAGAATTATGTGAAAAGGGTTATAAGTTTATTTTGCCTATGTGATTGATTCGAGAGCTTAATCAAAAGAAAGTTGAATCTGCGCGCTTGTTCGTGAATTCTCCGATGTGTTACCCAAGAACTACCGGATTTCTCCGATACGGGAAGTTGAGTTTGGTATAGATTTAATGCCGAGAATGACTCCTATTTTGATAGCTCCGCATGTAATGGAACCAAATGTAATTGAAAGAGTTGAAGTCACAGCTTGCAAGAGTTGATCGATAGAGGATTTGCACGACCGAGTTTTTCACCTTGGGGTGCTCCCTGCTCTATTTGTGAAAAGAAAGATGGTAATGGCGAGAATGTGCATTGATTATCGCCGCTGAACAAAGTGACTATAAAGAACAAATATCCTCTCGCCAATCGATGTAACACCCCAAACCCGCCAAGAAGTTAGGCCCGAACTGGATGTGTCATGTAATGAACCCGATTTAGGGCCTAGTCAAAATAGTTAAAGCGAGACCACGAACTGAGGTGAATTTATGAGTTTTTATTGTTCATGCCATGTTTGCATGTTAGTGTGAAAGTTTCATGAAGCAATTTTTCTAAATTGAAGTTGAATGGTCAAAAAGGACCAAATTTCAAAAGTTGTAAAATATGAGTTTCTAGAAGCATTTTGTATGAAATAGCTTTAGAATAGCAATTATAAGTCCTTAAATAGCAATTTTCCCAAATCATAATTTTTGGACAAAAATGGACATGAGTTAGTAATTTGTAAAATTTTAAAGAGAAGGGCATTTTGGTTATTTAGCAAATAAATGATTAAAATGGGAAAAGATGATAAAAATCTTATTCATCTCTCTTCCCTTGTGCCGAAAAATTTTGAAGACTCCATAGCTAGGGTTCTTCAAATTTTGAAACTTGCAAGTAAGGTATCTTAGTCCCGTTTTTAATATTCTTTGTAATTTTGAAGTTCTCGTGATATTGAATTGACTATTTTTAGCTATAAAGTGAGCTAAGATGCATGTTCAAAAATATACCAGTAACACCCCAAACTCTGACAATACACCACTTAACCGACTGGTATGTTACGAAAAAACGCCTTTGAGTGATCTTTTTTCGCTTAAAAGCGGGTGAAAACATAGTGAATTTGAGGAAAATTTGAGTAGGCTTGTTTGATTAGATTTTGAAGACTTATCTAAAGTATATAGTCAAAAACGAGTTGATTTCATTTAGCTGCCTCCAATAGTTTCTTAGTGCCATTTCAAACATTTTAGACTTAGTAGAAAATCGAGTTTGATTTAGAGATCATTTGAGTTTATTGTATAGCAAAACATAGCGAGATACCCGATGGTATAGTTTAAAACACATTATGATATAATTTTGAAAACGTTGTCTTTCCAAGTTTTAGTAAAATTTCATGCCAAGTTATTTGTTAAGGTGTTGAGAATCTAATTAAAACATAACCATCATAAAACATAATTTAAAAGGCCTTTTTACAAATCCAAATTAAATCTCAAATAAAAATAAATAAGCTAAAGTACCCAAAGTGAATAGTCCGAGCAAAACTTTTATTAAAGCATGGCATGTGCACCTCGAGTCCACCCCTGGCCCATGTCCGCTTCACGAGTCACCCAAATGTCAAAGGAGAGGGTGAGTCGAATGACTCAGTGCATAAATCCCGCCCCGATGAAACAACATGCTAACACACGCCATACATAGCAACATAATTAATGCAACCCGATCCTAACCATCCGTATCTCCTTTTCTACCCCCGTGGTACCAAACCACCGGTGGTGCTAAACCACTGTGACATATAGTCACAATGTGTTACTAAAACACCGTGTCCTAAAGACACAAATGTGCTAATAAAGCACCGTGACCGTAGTCACAAATCAATTGATGGGGCCAACCCATCGTGGTGATACCCAATCACCAGCGCATCGATCCCATATCTCATGTGGGGCCAACCCACGGTGGTGTTAACCACGTGGACAAGTCGCAATGAGGTGCCCAACCTCCGTGTCCCAAAGACACAAATGTGCTACTAAAGCACCGGGTGACCGTAGTCACAATAATCGAATGATGGGGCCAACCCATCGTGGTGATACCCAATCACCAGCGCATTCATCCCATATCTCAAAGTGGGGCCAACCCACTGGTGGTGTTAACCACAGGACAAGTCGAATGAGGTGCCCAACCTCCGTGTCCCAAAGACACAAATGTGCTACCAAAGCACCGGTGACCCAAAGTCACAAAGTGTGTTACTAAAACACCGGTGCTCACAAGACAAATCATCACCGCCTCTCCTCTCATATCACCCATCAACATACCAACTCATGTGATCATGTGATCATACAAGTCATGCATATCGTACAACATGTCTAGCATTACATCTCATAGCATACATAACATAGATCATAATACCCAAGGTATCCATAATAGAACTTGTAACAAATTAGACTTACCCGGATATCGCACACATACCCCGCTTTGGGTATCCAATAATCCATCATAATCACATGATCTTAATAGGCAAAACAGTTTAATAACAATATTACTAAGTATAGTGTGTTAGTTTACACACCGCTAACACGAAAGCCTTAGCTCCAAAGAACCTGGCCTAAATCCTCGACATTCCTCGCTCCTATAATCGGCCAAACATAGGTTAGCCATCTATACCATTCGCGATATCGTATAAACACAAGAGGGTTAACACTTAAACCTCATTTTGCAGTATGGTTTGGTTTCTCACCAAACTCGAACCAACAATGGTTCCCTTTACCAATCGCCACCCTTTAACAAATGACAACGGTTAACTTTAATAACTTGACTTAATGAAAACTAAAAGAATATACTAAAAGAACTCGTTCTACCACCACTTACCAACAAATTAATTTAATGTAAAGAGAAGGCTTCTCTTGATTGTATCCCAAAATCCAAAAGTCCTATAATAAAATCGATTAAACACAAGAGATTAACACCCTTCACCCAATGCCGAAATCGGCCCTTAATCAAACCCAAATCGAGAAGACAAGGAGAGGAGGAATGGCCATTCTGGCCAAGCACTTACCCAACACCAACCAATATTCGGCCAACAACCACCGTGAGAGAGGGATAGATTCTGGCCAACACTTAGAAAAAAAAATAAGAAAAGAAT